>JARYHS010008074.1:303200170-303230169 GCA_031002005.1 Vandiemenella viatica
TGAATTAAAGTAAAGTTAAGGAATTTGTTAACACTTCCTGATTTTCCCCTTCCATACAGTTAAATGAGTGAAAGAAGAAACATTAATATACTACGACAGTTAAAATACTGACAAATGATCTCTAGAAAGACGCATATTTTCTTGTCAATGTGCGTTTTGTAATGGAAACAATCTGCTGTGCGGGTCTGCGATAGGATGTTTGGATTTACAAATCAGCTTTATTATTTGTTGTATAATGCCAAATGAAAAGCTGAACAGTTGATGATTGTATGAATCATTGGATGTAATGAGCGGGAAACGAAGTGATGACTGCCCGAGCTCTGGCTGATTATTATCTACGCAATCAATCTCCTCGAGGAATACATCACACTTTTTGTTTTGTAAATGTCCAGGTGGCTGTGGCTATTGAGGTTCATTTGTGGATGTCTGTATTGTTCTTGCAAAAGTAAAAGTTAGAAAGGATACTGCAGTCTAAAGCAGGTTTGTCTGAGGTTTAACAATAGCAGAAGGGGGAACTATGGAAATAACTGCTTCAAGAGTGAATCAATCTATTGTAACAGTGCAGCGTACCGAGCGAGAGAGAGTTATGTGGGGGAGTAAGTAGAGAACAATGCTTTTTGTGCACACAAGCGTTGTTTCAAAGGCAGTATAATTCAGATGGGTAACCATGAAGTAAACGGATAGAAGTTCTAACACGAGAAACACACTCCGCATTCACACAGGCTTCGCACGGAGCTGTTGGGGGAGGTACGTCTGTAATGTGCTTAGGTAATAAAGATAAAATTTAACTTCCATAGTAGTTATAAGATTAGATCTATGAGGAGAGAAACAAATAAACTTTGCAGGCAGTGAGAATGTTACAACAAAATTAAAACTACAGTAAATGATCTGTAATAATGCTAGTATAAAGGAGGTAACATTTTCTTGCTCTCAGGAAGAAGATAAGATGAAGGGAAAACATTCTCTTATAAAACAAATTTATACTGCTTGGTGTATTTTAACACCAGGCAAAAACAAATTCAGAGATCTAAAATAAGAATGCCAGAGGAGTTGCTACGCCTTTGAGGATTACTATTTTAGAATTGTAAATTTCCATGTGAATGTTTAAAATCCATCATTCCTAAACTATAAATATTATTAAAAAAGCTAAATGAAATTGGGAGATTCATAACTTATATTTGGATCTCAGAAACATAAAGAATGAAATGAGATCTTGATATCTTCTCTGTACTATTTTGGACATTAAATTGAGTTAGTCAAACCATTGTATGCGCGCCCCACTGGCTGAGCTGGCTGCGGAATAGATGCTGACACGGAGTTTGAGTCCACTGGTGGAAGAAATTTTCATCATCAGGACTTGGCACAAAGGGTATGAGAGGTGGTGCAGAGTTTCTGATCAATAGATTGTGCGACAAAGACCTGAGTTAAACCACAAACCTATCAGCAGTGCGTACATGTAGCGAGGTTGGTAGTGATTCGTCCGTTGGATGGGGCGTTAAGCCTGAAGGATCCCTTGGTGTCTTTCTGAAGAGTAGACCTGAATGGACCGCATCTTATTTCACCTTCCTCCTTCTTCATCTCTCATTTCATACTATACTCTATACTGAATACACACACACTATCACGGTTATCCACACACCAAGTAACTCATATGAACACACACTGCGGAAGGCAGCAGGAAACCACCCCAATTCATCTTCCAGAGAAAGATTCTGGAGGGGTGTACCCTTCATGGTAATCATCTGCGCTCAAAATCAGGGCACCACAAGAAGAAGAAACAATAATAACGGGGCAATAACATGTCGCATTTCAATTAAATAGTGTTCCGTACTCCTGTGACCTTAATAGATACCTTGTATATGGTAGGTCTTAAGGTAATCACTTGTACAAAAATAAAAGCTTGACACTTTTTCACATTAGCCAACGGGATCGGCAGCACGGCTACGTCGCCGCCCAAATGACTACTGAAATTCTTGCCAATTAAATTTATTATACACTGGCGGAAATTAAAAGTGCAACACCCAGACGGAGTTGTGATATATGAATAAAATTTGGCCACTAGTATCCCCACATGAAGAGTCTCAAAGTATTAAAAATTGAATGTTTTACATTTAATAGTATGAGAATTACTGGGCTATTTGTTATGCAAAATTGCTATGTTTTTTAGCGTACAATTTATATACCTTGTGTTGTAACATGACACATTTTTATCCACAAGTTCTTGCTGACCAAATGTGCCAAGGCGAATAGTGACCCTCCTTTACACCCAAATGACTAACTGTTATAGAGGTCGGAGGATTGGCGTGTTCGAAGTGGGTGCATCATATCGTGAAATCTCCCGAACGATTGGCTGTAGCGCAATGTCAGTATACATACTTGTTACAAAATGGATGAAATAAAGGTCTATTACTCCTACAGCAGTCCCAGGTCCATATACAAGGATCACAGCAAGGAAAGACTGCCAAGTTGTGTGGGTGCTGTCGCTGGCAGACGGTTGACTGCAGGACAGATCCAAGCAGTGGTTACAGAGTCACCCACCGAACGTTTGTAAGCCAATTGCTCTCTGAGCCATATCCAATGTGTTCCATTAACCTGATTTTATTGCCAGTATCGTTTAACGTGGTGTAATGCAAAACGCAAAAGGACACTTGAATTAATTCGTAGTGGAGAAACGGCTTACTCTGCTGAGATTTCAGAACGTCACAAAAGTCCAGGCACTGGTGTCATGATTTGGGGGCAATCAGTTTCGGCAGCAGGACTGAGTTGGTTGTTGTTGGAGGCACAACGACAGCTCATCACAATGTCGATTGTATGCTGCACCCTATTGTGATACACTTCATGGCCATCATCCAAATCGCATCTTAAAACAAGATAATGCCAGTCATACTGTGGCCATCACAACACAAACCTATCAAGGGGTTATGATCACAATTTGGACCACACGGACCCCAGATTTGTCCCAATTCAGCTTGTCTGAGATTGGATCACTTGATCAGTCAGCACAAACTGTGCAACAACTGACTGCACAAGTCATGCAGGCGCGGACAGACATAACGCAAGGAAACATCCGAACATTTATTGATTCAGTGCCGGCAAGGATCTACGAATCTCAATGTGCTCAAGGTGGGTGCACTTCTTACGAAAGGTAATAAACTTAGCCTGATCCATTTCAATTTGTTATTTTTTCTTCTTGGTATTATCGTGAATAAATCTACAAAATTTCATGAACTTCCACATTCCTGTATAGGAGTTGCACTTTTAATTTCTATCAATGTAGGTGTGCTTGTATTTCTTAATTAAGAGCGATTTGCAGTAAAATAAAATCATATACGACGAAGGAACCTGAAAATAAAAACGTATACTTTTTTTACTCGCTATTTAGAAACGATAGAAGATATAAGCATTTGTGGTTTAAAAACAGGAATGATCGATATTGGCGACAATTTCAATTTCCTAGTTAATTCGATCACCACACAGCCATTGTAAGCCTAGCAAAATTAGGTAAATGTTGTAAATGATAACGATGTCTACTTATCTCAATACATTTACTAAAAATTATATATTCATATAAAGGAGCTGATATTCTTATTTTATAATCTTCTTGCCTAATTTATTTAACATTCTGGGTGCCCGTTAAAACGTCAAAATCGGATTGTACGATTGGGCGTGAACTACAGAGTAGAGGTTTGTATGAGGCAGCTTTCGGGAGTTCCCTTTGCGAGTGGTGAAAGCACAGTGCTGTCCTGTTGCGGCGTGTTGCCCCTGGGGCGGTCGCCTTGTACTGCTCTGCGATACATCAGCGGCCTGTAATAGGACACGGCTTCCTGGTGTGTCGACCGAGGGCGCCAACAAGAGGCCGCTCTATGTATCACTGGCAATCTGGCCTTCATCGGCGAGGGACGGATGGTATCAGGATATGCTTGTTGTTTCGTCTAAATCTTCATTATCAGAACAGAACAAGGCAGTAAAAAGGACTGTCAGTTACGGAGATCAAACAACTAATGCAAAGTATTTCACCTTGGGGTGTAATGATTATAGCATCATTTGAAGTAAAAATGTTAAAGTCTCATTATTTAAACTTTTGTAATTTTTCAATATATATTATTATCATCTGTTGCCCGCGACTTCGTACGCGTGGACATAAAATTTCATTGCCAAAATTGGATATAGAAAACTTTTAGTAACTAAAGATTTGTCCCAAACAACACCGAGTCGGCATAATATGATACCATCGAACATGTCTCATGAAGATAATCAATTTCCAACATATTTAAAAACAGAATAACAAACGAAGGTGCGGGGATAGGGGGGTTTAACAGAGGGGAGCTTTATTTTAGCTTTGTCATTTCTTCGTTCTTCCGCATAAGCATTAGATTTTTAGGTTCTAATAACTTTAGCTGGTCGTGCTCTCGTAAAGCTACACCTTAGGACAAGTTTACGCCCACAAGGCATGTCAGAATAGAACACAAAATAAACTGATGCCAGAGTGCCGAGCAAATCGACATCTATATTTAATAATAAGTTTTGTTTCTAAACGAAATTTACTAACAAATTATACACTAATAGACTGCACGAAACGCACAGTTTGAGCAACCGACGTAACATTACAGACTAAAACACGCATCCGTCTGTCTGTCACCATTCGATAGGTTCTCAAAACTTCGTGACTAAAACTGTTATTCATACCAAAAAAATTGTCCTGTGTCCTTCCTATAGATACAAAGTATTTCCTTGTTAAATTCCATCAATATCGGTATAGCCATTTAGTCAACAAAACGTAACAAAAAGACAGAGACTTATTTTCGCATTTATAATATCATTAGTGAAGATGACACACACTGACTTCGAGAGAAAAAAAGGCTTAGTGATCAATATAGCGTAAACAACTGTACACCTACAGCATTGTTAGTCCGCGTACGATTTGCCAAGCATTGCACCCCTAAATTTGGGGTATCTACATTTTAACATGGAATCCGGAAAACTGACTGTACATACGATCAAAAACAACTCTTAAAAATCTTTGCGTCCATAGGGATTTGAACCGCAGACCACTGTCGAAACATTGGTAAGCAAGCGCGTTCATCACAGAGTTACCAAGCCCGCTAAACGACAGCGTTCTACAGAGTCTTACACATCCTAAGTGTCTATCTATCACCGTTTCGGTACTTTTTCAAAATTACATGGCAATATGTAGTATTTACACAGAAAATGTATCCTATATCCATCCTAATGACAAATCGCATCTCCTTGTCAAATTTCATTGCGATTGGGTTAGTAGTTTATCCCAAGAAACCTAACAAACAGACAAAGTTACTTTCGTATTTATAATATTAGTATAGATAGTGTAATTAAAGTATTCGTGCAAAATACACTTCTAGATTTCAACGGTCATTCTTCTCCAGTGCGCAAACGATCTTTACGTAAACGGTAAATAGCCCACTAATGATGTAAGGTTTGTACGGCTGTTATAAAATATTCGGACGCTTCAAACAAAAATTAATTTAAAAAAAATATTTATGGATGAAAATGAGATAAATTCCTATTACTGCAGCACACCCCAAGCATACTGTGCAACTGTAAACCATAGATTATTACTTTATAATGAAACGTTGTAGTGATCAAAGAAAGTTGTTGGATACGACTTTCACGTAACAGTTATATTGCATCACGACATAAATGAACCTTTCTAGAATACTTCATAATGAAATCGATAAAAGCATGTGTAACATGAAGGTGTTAGTAATGACGCATTTGCATGTATTATCTGTTTTTTTGGTGAATTGGAAAACGCTCTTTAGTGCATGTGACGTGTGATCTCATGTTATAAATACGTCACTGAGGGTTTAAACCAGTGCTAGAAATTCGGTAAATCCAGGAGTATTTGGCGTAAGAAGAAAATGTTCAGGCGTAATTATATTACGTTTATAAAAATACAGATTTTATAGATTAAAACCTACTCCAACACAATTTAATACTATAAAAGGCCTAAAAAAAATAGTGTATATGAGCCAATATATTGTGTACCAAATTGTGAAAATTGGTTAGTACAATTATTAATTGTAAGGTTTATTACAGAAATTTTTGAATTTTGCGCAATTATCTTCATCTTCAGATATAACTTGTTTGACTCCTAAATATTTTCGAATTATTTTCAGTTCATTGTCACAATGTTATTTCTTTTTAAATACAAATAAGTCAATCTGTACTAAAAATTGTAAAACATTTTCCTTGCTGTACAAATTGGAAGAATTTTTTTCCCCCTCAACTTTGGAGTACAATTTATCAGCAAGATCGTTGAAGCAGAAACATTCAGTTGATTTAATGTACTGCAGCTTAATAATAAATGCAATGATTTCTCACTTTAAAAACCATAAAAAGGGTTTTACGGCCACTTCTTATCAAGAAATTCTCGTTTGCGAGGATTCTATGTGCTTTTCCATAGGTACGCCACAGCTGGGGAGGATCAAAGTTATGCAGTGGAGGTCCATTCACTTTAACGAGCAATAAGTCGTCTACATTTAGGGTATCCAATCAATTTAGTTTCTCGGTTATTCTGTTGAAACATCTCACACATATTGCGGTGGTGAATGGCAGCACACGAAACATGAAATGATTTTTAATAAATTTGTATATTGATTGACTTCACCATTTTTGCTATATACTCTGCCAAAAGCTCACGACTTGATAGAGACTTCTTGTCCTTAGCCCATACATTCCAACGCAGAAATTATTCAGAAGATGGTTCTTTGCTTATGGTCACTGCTGCAGGTAGATCCCTGAGGACCTCTTTAAACTCCTTTACTCCATACTTTGATATATGTTCATCTGGAATGTTAATTGCATCAGAAATGTCTATGTTTTTAAACATGGAGTTAGTATGAAGACTTGGTTGCGTTTTGTTAATTTTGCTAAGAATTTTTTGATTATATCTTCATGATCATGGGAACAATTCAGCATACCCTCCTTACCCAGTTTTATGTTTTTATACTCGTATTAACGAATACCAGTACCCAAGTTACAGTCCTTATCAAACTGAGAGAAAGTGGCTCCACTGGAAACAATTATCTTTCTTCATTTCGCAGACAGCACTTTCTCAATCTGCACATTCTCATATTGAATATTTTTGTAAAATTTTACAAAATATTAATCGTAAAGCACAAAAACCTCATAAACCGCACTGATTTAAAGTTTCATGTAGTTCATTACTTTTACTTGAAGATTTTTTTTGTAGTTTTTGTCAGCACAGAAGTCTTCAAAATACGAAACAGTGACTGTGAAATTCCTGAACAATGCTTTCAATTACCTTATACTTCGGACTTTTAGAATCAAAATTGTATACTTATTTAATTACTTTTTCGCGTGTTTCAGGGTAGACTATGTTATTCAATCTATCAGAGACACACAGTTCTAATCCGATGAACAATACAATGCACCGATATCATATTCCCGCACACGTTGGGTAATTATGCAGCCACAACATTGCTAACACCCATATTAACACTTGATCCATCTAGACACAAGTTTCTCTTTCCAAGAAACACCATCGAATGCTGCTTTTAAAGTACACAAAATACATCCGAATATACTTTTAGCTGATCCGTAATTCAACGGCTTTAATTTTAAGAAATCTTCTCGGCCTTCGATTAAAAGATGCTATGTAGATGATTTCACATTCAATTACACGGCTATCAGTTGATCCGTAATACATAATAGATATTTAGTCATTACTTTGAAGCATATCTTGTAATTGCATACTTGAATTTGCTGCTATATTATTGATAAAGAGAGTACACGATTTGTAATTTCTGTACGTTGAACCAATCTCGACACCTTTTTTTTATTTTCTGTGAGTAAAACAAACGTGGGTACTCTGTCAACGAAAAGGTGGTCTTCTGCAACGGAGTTAGCAGTATTAAATAAAATACACATTTTCTTCTGTATTTTGTCACTTATGGCACTGAAAGTAATAGTTAATAGTGTATTCAATGGATTGTTTTTTCGCCTCATCTGCCGCACACGAACTCTGATTGACTTCACTTTTGTTTATTGTTGTTGTTTTGTTTTTTATTTTTTGTTGGTTTTGTTGTTTTTTGATTTTAACTATTTCTGATATAAATATAACCTATGCATTTATGAAACTCGTTAAAGATGAAATCACAAACTGCCTACAAGCGACGCAAAACATGCTATTTTTGCTACCTTCTAAATTGATAACGAAGGAAACCTTTTTGCCACCTACTTGATGTGTATTCACTAACGGTATTAGCTGTCGATAAACTGCTGGTAGCAGCAGGCACACTAGCTGATGAGCTAGTTACTGTTTTTGGTCGTTTACTTCTTTGCTGACCCCCTAGATTGTGTAAAGTTGGAGCAGGCCTATTAGTAGTAGCCAAAGAGCCTGATGATTTACCAGCAGCTGATAATTCTTCATTTTCTAGCCTTCCTAGTTTACTGGTACTTGTAATTCTTTTATCACAACTAGTTGTGTTTACAATTGCTATAAAGTCAAAGTCAGTGATTGTACAAGACATCTTCACTTTGCAAGCTCACAGTCGTCTTGTCGTAGTACTTGTTGGGGCTTTCAGATTTAATTATGAATTAACACTTATAAATAAAAAGTTCGGTCAGCCGTGCGGTCGCCAATCTGCTGATCTTTACTAGTTAGATAAACTAGAATTGTAGTCAGAGAAAACAAGTAAGCAAGTACTGAGAAATACACAGCAATTCAGCTTTCACAGTTCACTCACATTTATTCCTCCGAAACTACAAATATCTAAGCAAGCCAGCAGATACTTAAAAACTAAACTTCTTCTCCAAACAATGCAGGTTCGAGGATAATCAAGGATTGTAACATTCAATACAAGCCCCGTAATTAATTATTACACAATCGACGTGATCCAAATCAATAGCAGTTCCACATACACAGTTTATGGGAAACCAGTTCATTCAAAATAACCTTCATAGTCCACAAAAATACCTTCAGAATGTCCACACAATGTCTTACAACTCTGAGCCTCGGTTAAGCGACACGCACACACACATGCTCCCGGCCGCGGCATATAAGCTCTCGCTGATCGTAGCTTATTCTAACGTCGCCAATACAAGACTGTTTCAAAGCGCGCTAAGTAATCGCTCAACACCAAAGACATTACATTTACTTCTCAGATCACAATTTATACTAAGATTATATCCGTAATTTCAACGGTTATGTTACACTCCCTAACTAACAACCTTGTGATAATTGATCTGGTTCCAGATAAAATTGATCAATTATCAAAAAAAAACTGTTATGTCACACTCCCCCGGTTGGAATGTGGCGAAAGTTGGCATTGAAAAGGTATCAACTTTCGTCATTACAGACCACTTCTGTTAACATTTACATAGAAACATGGGGTACATACCAATACATATTGTCAAACATAACGCTAAGTCTGCGTGGCTGCTTGCTTACACTTACAATAACAGAAGCAAACACATATTCAGTTCAACAAACATACAAGAAAAATATTACACACCAGACATATCAGAAACAGTAAACATAAGAAAGGAAAAAAAAAAACCACTGAACACAAAATAGAAAAAGAAGGAACATGAATTAGTATTCAATAGCAAGTTGACAGCTTGCTGTCAAAAACATTGCCTTCAATGTAAACACCAGCTACACACAGGTCAATGACCTGTACACTTTTCTGCTTTAAGCATCACGTCACACGCGTCACTTCACTCACTTTACCACACTTCTTCGTGCTACTACATTACTGCTCGCGTCTTCGAAGGTAAGGGGAAAGTAGGGTTTATAGTGATACAGAGATTTTCTCTCAGAAAAAGGATTGATAATTGAAAAAGACATAAGAAATAAAATATGAAAATAACAGGATAGGATTACTTTTTTTTTTTTTGGTCACAATCGGGTAAATTGATACTTGTTCGATCACCTTCCTCCGTCTTCCACCTTATAGACTTTCTGTCAATTTTATTTTCCTCATTAATTTTCCACCGTATGAATTTTCTGTCGACTTTATCCTTCCCACATACCAATTGGTACTGTTTTGCTATACAAATGACTGATTCTGCCACTTTATTGCTTCCGAGTGAGTGACCTAACTCGC
Organism: Vandiemenella viatica; assembly: GCA_031002005.1. NCBI lineage: Eukaryota > Metazoa > Arthropoda > Insecta > Orthoptera > Morabidae > Vandiemenella > Vandiemenella viatica. Next base: position 303,210,280 of record JARYHS010008074.1, read on the forward strand.
TCGCTTGTTTTTCCGCGCTCGCCAGTGTTGCGGCGGTCAAAACTTTTTTGGCACAGGTTCCAACAGTGCTCCGGTATATGCTAGTACGCGCCGACTGTCGGCCACTGCTCCCACTCCCGTCACTATTGTCAAAGCCATATGGCTGTCGTACTGTTTTGATTCTATCCAACTTTACTTCTCCCGTATTCACAGATAAAAATCCCTCCATTTCAAAAGATTCCTCTTTTATATCGTCTTCCACAAATTCCTCCTGACACCCTTGAACGTCTGTTTCCGCAGCCATAATACTTTTACAATTTACTTCAACTTCATCCTTTAAAACATTACTTAATATAGTGTCAAAAATAAAAACTTCTTCCTGAATTTTCTTCTTTCTCAATCCTCCGCTCCCAGTCTGTGAAATTTCGTCCGCATTTGGCCTCTTAACCGGTTCTGCCCCTGATGAGGCCGCGACAGTGGCAGAAATTAGTTTAAACAATTTTCACCACTCGCAGCTACTGTGGCTACCCTCTGTTCTCTGTTATGAGGTTGGTTGTCATGGTACCGTTGGTGTTGATTATTAGTTTCTGTCTCTACCGCTTGGTTATTCGGCTCAAAATGGTTTCTCTGCCTAGCCCCGTGTTGGTATGTATTTATCGGTTGTTGTCGGTTATTCCTTCCTTCTTCTCTCCAGTAACCGCCTCCCCGTGTACGCCTATCCTGAAAGTGTCTATAACCATTCTGAAACTTCGACTTGTCTCTCCTCATCCTCTCCTCCTGGACATCCAACCTTCCCAACATGTCTATGGCATCCTTAATCGAACATATTTTATGGCTGGTGAGAATAAATTGCGTTTGTTCGGGTAGGCGAGCCGCAATAATTTTGACATATTCTTCCTCACTGTGGGGTTGATCTAGGTACCTACAAGATGAGTAACACCTCATAAAAAAATTAGTTTGTGTCTCTTTATTCGGATCGTAATGCTCGCCCAACATTAAGTCGGATTTCACGGCAATCTGTCTCTCTGCCGACCAGTATAGGTTTAAAAAATCTGTTTTAAACTGAGCAAACGTTTCAAAACGGCCTTCGAATTGATCAGCCCAAAGACGAGGTTCTCCTCTCAAATGTTTAATTACCATTCTAATTTTATTTTCTTCACTAGCCATCAGGAAAGGTGCGAAATTTTCAAAATTTCTAATGAACTTTACAGGATGTATACAATTCTTTCCGGAAAATTCCTCCCAATCTATCTTCTCATCATTGACTTTAACTGGAAAAGCTGAAGTCTTTATAATTTCTTGGTACTTGACAAGCTCTTCCCTAACTACATTGGGGACTTGTTTAACTAGTTCTTGTTTCACCACTAGAGGGGTATGTAGTTTCGCCTTCTCAACATTTTCATAAACCTTTTCCACGTCAGCTGCCAGCCCTTTGATATCACCCTGAAATGTTTGCATCTGATCTTCAAGGCACCCTACGCGGTGGCTCTGACTGTCGCTTTTTTCCATTAACTGTAAATATTGCGCCTGTAAGGCACCGGTATCCTGACGCAAACCACTCGTTTCCTGCTCAACCTGTTGTTTTAACTCGGAAACTTGAGAGGACAACTCCTCCGTCCGACCAATACACCTAACACTATACTCTTCGAGTTTTCTCTCTAACTCCGCAATGTGCAATTTCTGTTCCTTGACTAAGCTATCGTGACGAACTTCTGCGTCCCTTTCCATTACTTCAAGTCTACCATTAAGGGTTTCAAATTTGGAATGAAGCTGATCATTAGATTCCGTAAAGGTTTCAAGTTTAGAATCAAGTTTATCATGAGAGTCCCTAAGGGTTTCAAATTTGGAATCAAGCTCAGAATTAAAATTATCATTTAGGGTTTGAAATTTGGAATCAAACTTCGAATCAAGTTTATCATGAGAGTCCTTAAGGGTTTCAAATTGGACATCAAATTTATTATTTAGGGTTTCCGCAAACCTAGCCAGCGTTTCAGCCATTTCAGCCAATTTTGACTCCACCTCTTCCCCCATTTCAGTAAGTTTATATTACAAATCCCACGGGAAAATCCAATTATGACAATAACTCAGTTGCTTTACTTCACCCCCCTTTCAATTCACAGCAAACAAAACCAATACCACGCCGCTATTCATGAAACTCAGTCAACATATCAGAATTAAATGCATGCAAACTGAAACCAACTACTTGTGCTGCGTCAACATGCGGTAAGTGTCACCAGAATGACAAAGGAATGGGCAAAAAGGAGAGAAAAACTCAACTCGGTTTTCCTTCCTATGCGTGACTCGAAATTATGGAAAAATATTAAAGGAACGGAACAGATAGGAAAAGACGCTTCGCAGCAGCTCGCTAGCAGCAACACGCGCACTTAGCTTTGGTGTCTTCACTCGGGTCTGCTCGGCTCAGCTCGGCTGGTGGCAGGTTGGCTCGAATCAGCTGCTCCGGCTCGGATTCCTTCGGCTGGTCTCGGCTCCGCTCGTGTCGGCTGCTCCGGCTTGGCTCCCTTCGGCTGCTCTCGGCTCCGCTCGGAAATGCTCGTCGAGTTCATGCGCCACCTCCCTGGTCTCAGAGTAGATTATCTTCGCTCGCCGTCTTTGACTCACTGCCTCGTGTCGTCGTAGTGTTATATCTTCCACTTTGGCTATTGTCGTCTTCGCGCCTAATTGTCACTTTATTCTCACTTCGCCGTAATTTATCCTTTGTCCTCTTTATCCTCGTGTGTATGCTCTGGAATTGAAGGTTAATTTCTCCTCCAGATGCCTATTTAACCACACGTCCTGTCACTGAGGCGCCATGCAAGCTCACTAGTCGTCTTGTCGTAGTACTTGTTGGGGCTTTAGATTTAATTATGAATTAACACTTATAAATAAAAGTTCGGTCAGCCGTGCGGTCGCCAATCTGCTGATCTTTACTAGTTAGATAAACTAGAATTGTAGTCAGAGAAAACAAGTAAGCAAGTACTGAGAAATACACAGCAATTCAGCTTTCACAGTTCACTCACATTTATTCCTCCGAAACTACAAATATCTAAGCAAGCCAGCAGATACTTAAAAACTAAACTTCTTCTCCAAAGAATGCAGGTTCGAGGATAATCAAGGATTGTAACATTCAATACAAGCCCCGTAATTAATTATTACACAATCGACGTGATCCAAATCAATAGCAGTTCCACATACACAGTTTATGGGAAACCAGTTCATTCAAAATAACCTTCATAGTCCACAAAAATACCTTCAGAATGTCCACACAATGTCTTACAACTCTGAGCCTCTGTTAAGCGACACGCACACACACATGCTCCCGGCCGCGGCATATAAGCTCTCGCTGATCGTAGCTTACTCTAACGTCGCCAATACAAGACTGTTTCAAAGCGCGCTAAGTAATCGCTCAACACCAAAGACATTACATTTACTTCTCAGATCACAATTTATACTAAGATTATATCCGTAATTTCAACGGTTATGTTACAACTTCCTTAGTTAAACGAAAAACGCACGCACTAGAATTGCTTTTTACTTCGCGGTAGCTTCCCTGTACTGTTGCCACATCTTCTGAACTTCAGAAACGTATTATTTGAAATAAATTATCAATACGACAGGAATTATAAATGAAATTCGTTATTAGAATTAAACCTTGAACATGCAATACTGAAAACGAAGTTCGGAAATGTATCTTTTTTTTAAGATTTGAATTTCAAGCACTGGTTGAAACTATCAGTAATTTAGTGGAAACTTGTTTTACTTCTGTTCTCCACTAAGTTTCGCTATATTAAAGAATTTTCTGCACTCCTTCAAACAATTTGTGTATTTTGTAAACACAGGAAGCACTTCATTTATAAATTAGTATTTGTTGTTTAATAATACGCCATTACAACAGTTGGATATTGTTTTTATTTTCCGGACGCGTTTCGCCTCTCGCCGAGGTATCTTCAGCGTACAGCGTACTATGCCTCAAAATTGATTGCTAGTCAAGTCACGAGAGCAAACTATACCAAGTGCAATAGTGAAAAAACCACATGCTGGTTGAGGTCGCAGGCGAGCAACGACCACACCTCAAAATGCAAATGTAAAATCAAAACTGTACGCTGAAGATACCGTGGCGAGAGGCGAAACGCGTCCGGAAAATAAAAACAATATCCAACAGTTGTAATGGCGTATTATTAAACAACAAATACTAATTTATCAAGCAACTGTAGAAGAAAATGGCCTACAATAATCAAATACTTCATTTATAAATATATGTTACTCCAATTTGTAACTGAGATATAAATTTAGTCACTTTCGTCTAAAACGGTAATTCTAAGATTAAAATCCTTAGTTATCGGTAGCATATTAAAATGTATTTGATTAGAAAGTAAAATTAAAACTGAGTTGAGAGAATAATTAGTGCGAAGACAGCTTCATTGACGTAAGTAAAACAACCGATCAGAACTAAATCACGAAGAACTGGGAATAAATTACATACTAGAGATTGATGTTGCTGTACATTTTAAGCATAAGTAAATGAGTGATTGAATGGTGCAAAATTACCCCTAATCCTTATATTCAAGTTTATTATTGTAAAAAAATTAAAATAAAAGTAAAAGCCAATAGTGATCATAAAGAAGAAATTATTGAAATAATTTGAGAATGCCATATATATTTGGAAAGCGTGTTGATGATTAATTAGTGATAGGTGAAACTAACAACAATAATATGCAACAGAACAAAATCGTCGGTACATCTTGATGTAGCAGTTTTACAAAAATATCTTCTTGGACTCATCCAATGCAAGTGTTTATGGGCAGCGCGCCAAACACAGGCTAAATCGATGATATTTTATAGGTTATCAGCACCGTCCGTACAGTAATCACACTCAATTTATTCCCTGCAATAAAACCGCTGTTTCCACACGGATCCCAAAATGTGACGCAGTTTTTAATAACGACTGTAGCCAGTTTAACAGGGAAGTCTGCAGTGTGATCAATCAGTCCGTAGTTCGGTGTACAATTTGTATGCACAATTAAATTTGGCTCGTAATTGTCACGAGGGGGTAGTTTGGAACATTATTCAATTAAGCGAGGCCTCGCCCGGCTGTGTCCGTACACAGCGAAAAACTGCTGACGTTTTGCTCTGCTCGGCCAACTGTCCGCCCACTAAATCTGCGATTACGCCACCAGAGAGCCGGCGCGCTGGCGTGCACTTGGTTTTCGCACTTTATTTTTAATTTATTTTAAGTTCTTCCCGAAATGTTTGTAAGCTCATGAAGTTTCTGCCGCATTTAATCCCTTCCGCGTTACCGCTGCACTCTGGCTGGTGCCAGTAACCACGGCGCCGAGGTTTGTGGACTAGTGAGGGACAGAACCTGTTTCACGGCCGGCTTAACAGTGAATTAAAGTAAATAAAGGAAGATAACATGCAGAAAATACACTGCTCGCTCAATATCACGCTCTGGATAATAGAATAAACAAATTTAGGCCTGAGATTATGAAATCTGTGTCGGCTAGGTAAATCCTTGAAACAGGTTAACCAATATACGTGCAGTCAGCGGAATAATAATAAAATTAACCTTCTGCCTCCTGCTTCCTCAGTGATAATAACCATTTGAAATTTTCTTAACAGAAGTTGTGGTCTCGTCTATTACATACTGGCTAAATTGATTCATTTATTTTTGTGTTTTATTTTTAAGCTTTTGTGTTTCTTTTTTTAGTTTTTGTTTTATGATACCGATGGATTTTGAATCTTACAGTTAAAATATGAATTTTACACCTGTAAACTACAAACATTTACTAGATTACAGTTCAGCCGCGGTACAATTTGAAGATTGACTTAAAATTACGTTCATCACCAAGTAGCTTAATACTGCACCAAACAGTCAGTTTACATAACATTTACGCAAAAGTACTTCTTTTTGCCAAGCAATGTTATCTGCTAAGTACTTATTTTGACCAATAAAGCTAAATGCAGCGGCCGTGCTCATTTTCATATATTCTTTGAAAACTTACAATGACAGTTACAGATACAGATTTTTTAATAGTCGTTACAGAAACTGAAAAAAAACCTTCTGATATATTTACAGTTTCAGAAGAATAACACCACATTAAAAATTTAGCAATATCTATCACTTCAAAATGCACTAATTAGTAAATTTATGAAACATCGTACCACTAACAAAACATACAATTAATCACTTGTCTTTCCGAAAGGAAGTAGGTCTATAGGAAAAGAAACACTCAGTTCTACATCATTGCTTTCACACACAAATAATTGTACTGACACAACGTGATAAAAAAAAACTAAAAATAACTGGTAAATTTAAAAAAAATTGGAAGTCCAAATTTGGTACAGATAACACCCATGCACAACATACAAAAAAAAAAAAAAAAAAAAAAAAAATATTTCGCCTTATACCTATACTTCTTTAACAGTTGATAGTTGGTATAATTTTTGTGTCACACCTTAAGGGATATGGCTCCCGAAAAATACGCAATGTGTAAACTGTGGAGACTTTTCCACGGCATTGATATTTCTTTGTTGAAGGTGTGTGGAATATGTACGGGAAAATAATAACTATTTTGTATTATAAATGTTCGTTCACGGCCAAGGCGAATATCGTCTGCAGACGCCATGTTTGAATGAATTTTTTTTCATACGCTTTAACATAATTTTGATCCCCGTAGATCTTGTTATATGTAACAGTGGAAAATGAGCTGTCTAGTACTGAATTCCATTGCTAAACCTTACACCTAGTTCTATTTTTTTTTATTCCAGATTTGAACTCAGTGATCCCAAAAAATTCTATTTAGACATTTTAGAACGAACTACAATATTTTTTTTTGGAAACATTCCAGCATTTCTAATGAGTCATTTTGAATTTTTAACACCAGATTCGAAGTAACCGATTCCATAAATCTCTGTAAACACATATTCCAGGGAATTACCATACTTTTTAGAAAAAAGACCATCATTTTGAATAGACCATTTTAAATTTTTGACACTAGATTCAAACTCAAAATCTCTAAAATATCTGTATATACGTTTCTGGTTGAATTAAATATCTTTTCTGATTTTGATCAACTCTTCAAGCGATTGTGCAGCACGTCTACATTCACTGAATTTTTTCTTCCACCTTCAGAGATCTCAGTGCACTTGTAAATTAATAAGAATCATTTCAATAAGGCACAACCCGGATATGCATCCGTGTGAGTTCAAGTGCCACGATTATGTGCGAGTGAAGCACTGAACAACTGGTCCTGGTTGAAACATTAGACTTAACGTATTGCTTCTGCGAACTGATTTTTTTAGACTGTTTTATGCAGTCACTTAGGCAAATTCTTGGACTGTCAATAATTTCCACCTCACAAATCACACATTTAAACTCATTTCACAAATAAAATGTAAGCATATGATGTAAACAACACATATTACACCTTAACAGACAAAAAGTCCCCCTATTAGTGTAGCACCAACGACATATGGAAGACGCACCTATTTTATTTTCCCGACGTGAGATGTCATACGCACTTTTCTTCTGACTCTTACGAAAATAATAAGAGATACGTGAATAAGGAAATGTTTCTAGTTGAAGTAATACAGAAGTTAATTTTATTTTCTATTGGAAATGCAAACCTGGCGTTCAGAGCTTCCTGTGGATCTTATCGTCATTGATAAAAGCAATTAATAACCTACCAAAAATAAAAAATACTCCGAAACTTTTTCAGTTTCTTAGCGGCCACAATTTTTCGTGGAGGTTGCAATCCAACAGCATCGACTTTTATACTCTGTACCCTACTCACGTACGCGTAGTTATCTTCGCTCTCTTGAATCGGTAGAATTTATGGTTGGAAGATTAGCTGCAAACATCCGACGGTGAATGTTTTGGTAGAATAGGGTGCGTGCGCCTTACCGGTGTTGTATGGAAATGAGCAAATACGCATTTAGTCCAAAATAGAATACGTACATATTATAAATTATCAGTGGTTTTGTTTGCGATGTTATATTTCCAAAAATGAAACAAACATTAATAAACAAAAGAACAAGGTTTAATTTACCAGAACATTGCAAATTATCTGATGCGTTATTTTATCTAAAATGGGCAATGTTTTTAGAAGCATTAGATATCAGGCAATTGGCATTGGTATTGATACCTCAACTATGAGTACCGATCGTGGTGAGTGAGCGGTAACGCTCTGGCCTCACATTCGGGAAGTTGCAAATTCGAATTTCCGTTCGGCAATCCAGATTTGGGTTTTCCATCGTTTTCCAAGAGGCGAATGCCGGAATGGTTCCTTGATAAGGCCCTGTCCGCATTCCTTTCCATCTATTGCCTTCCTTCCTTTCCCGCCTCTAGTTGCATCTACGTGAGCGAGATATAAAAAATAACCACCACTGCCGGTCGGCGTACTTGAATATGAGGCGTTGCTGATAAACATTAGTTATTCTGAGAAATACAAATTCTTCGAGACCAAATCTTCAATCCTTTATGCATTTACGAATATTTTGAGTAAGTTCAGCAGTTTATTAGTAACACAATTCTTCACTACACAAGTTATTGTCAAATCTATTATTATTCACGACGTACAAAGTACTTGGTAAATGTCTTGGAGATTCAAACGACTCCTCGCTCAACATCGTGTCACCTCGTAGACAGAAGATGCACCATTTTTCTACTGAAGTGAAAGGGAGAAAACGGGACCGGTGCGTTACGAAAGAATGAATCACTTAAATATGCATTTCTTGGTATTATCTTTATATGTGAACATCCTGGAGGTTTAAGGCGTCTGACAAGAGATCAAAAGGTCGCCGGTTCAAATCCCTGTCTCCGCGGGGATGTTTAAAGTCCCTTCACCTACCTCCACCTCTCGCAAAGCTTACTGTGTAATGTCAAGTACACCTGAAATCTTCTGTTGTTCGTATTTCACGCTAAACTTCACGTCCTTTTTAGATGACAGGATTACTGGGTAGAATTGGGTAAGGAGAAAAAGAGCTGGCCACTCTACTTCCAATAGCAGCCTAGTTGCATACTTCCTTCGTTAGGGTCCAACCAACCTTTGGATTTCTCAGAAACGATATAACTTCGTCAAATCGCACTCACTAATTAGGAAATAAAGTCATATACACGTCCAATGAAGACCTTTACTCTTAATTTTTTTAATTAATAAGGAAGATTCTACAGATTTCCATCATATTTTAATTCAGACACCTGTTTGTAATTCAAGTTCACTTTTACAGCGGATCGTTCATTTTCTGCTGTACAAAGCTGTTTTGTACCGATATACCTCATTATTCGGGACGCATAACGTACTGTACCGTTCATGAAAGCGCGGACATACGCATACCTGTCACTAAAGAAAGCGAATCGCTTCGTACGTACCATTGGACAGAGACCCATATCAATAGTGTCTTTTAGAAGGGAGGAAGCTGACAGGCCCTAAGACGAAGAACGAGATTTGCACGGACATTAGAGTTTGTGCGGGGCACTGTTTTGACGAAGACGGCAAAAGATCAAGATAACGAACACGAAAACCGTTTCATACAGAAACGTTAAATTTCAAACACAAGGTTCTCAGAAATTGTATTCCGTTTTATGTTGTCTTGGAGTCATCTGAAAAAATATATGGGCACCACAGAGATTAAAAATGTAGATAGAATGCATGGAACTCCACTCAAACATTGTTTTCTGATTTCATGTGACCTATCCTGTGCGATAAACAAGCCGTGCACTGTATGTGATTAGGGTAGCTGCATGAACGCTGAGATAACATGCGTCCTTCAGGATCTCAGTACAGAGCGATATTTCTTAACGACATTGCTTGCATCGTCACCGGGAGTCGACGACACGGAGTGCTGAGTCGAAAGCAGGTCTCACCAACACAACGTCACTAGTGGCAACCATCTACTGCCGTTGTTTGACCTTGTCTCATTTGGCTGTTGTTGCGGCCGAATTCCGTTTCTTCAGATGCTGAAGATCAGCGGACACTGATCGCTGATCATTTTTTAAGATTTTTGTTTGATATATCAGTAAAAGAATCATTTATTTGTTTTGCAAGAAGAGTAATAAACTCTGAGATTTATTATTCAATTCATGTCAAGTGGATATTCCCTTTCAAATTCATTAATTCAACAAAGGTTGGGTTTTCATATTCACAATTCATATCAACATTAAAGTATTAAGAGATAAAAGCACTGAACCCATTTCAATGGTGCAAAACGCACACAACTGGAGACTTACCGTTTCAACTACCATCAGTTGAACATCTGTTTGGTTGTAATGTACACAATGATTCTCAAACCAGTACAGTAAATATGACGGGGTGACAACACTCCCCGTAGTGAGTAGTTTGGCTGAAAAGAGTCTCCTGTGACTCTCCAGCAGCCCGCCTCCCAGCCTTTAGCTGGAATGAGACCGTAAAAAAAAAAAAAAAAAAAAAATAAAAAAAAAAAAAAAAAAAAAAAAAAAAAAAAAAAAAAAAATTTCTGCATATACAAGGCAAGTTAATCGCCAGTGATCTTCGTGTACTTCTATGATAACTAAATTCGTGGAAACGACAAATACATCGTTCTCATAATCAGTGATGAAATCTTCCTGAGGTGTTGATCTAATGCGCTAAAAGCCGTGTACCGTGTTCTATAATACGGCATACGTAGGGTAAACTATTACTGGCAGAAATTTGTCAGGCAGTACTGTAACTAGTACCACCATGACATTGTGTTTCACTGGAAGTGATTGCACGTACAATCTAAGAGGTCATTAGTGCCTGTTTGGTGGGTTGGCACGTGAGACAGCTTAATTTTTACTGGTAGACGTCTGACCTGAGAATGGACTTGAACGACTTTTAAAGTGATTATACTGATTAGCAGTAGTGTATTCACAGAAAAAGGGAGTCTCAGGGTTCCCGTTGCTTAGCCTAAAACTGGGAATGTACCAGGTTTAGGTTTAATAATCTCCCTAAAAAGGACTGCAGGTACATGTGGAAACAAGAAGTCACCACTCAGATACCAGTTTCCCAGTGGCATCAAAAGGGCTGACAATGAAGAGTATTAACAACTTCAATAGCTAGATTAAAGTTTAACTGTTGATTTTTCCTTTACATCTGTATAAAATTAAAGTAATGGAATCACCACGTTGAGCCTCTGATGAAGATGTTGTAGGTCATGTTAATCACATGTTTTTGGGGTATTACTGGCACAACGTTACAAACTTCGTGACAGCGCTTCTACAAGAGGGTATCCAGCTACCAGTTACCATGGGACACTTACTAGCAGGTGATAATAATTATGTATGATACCCTAATCCCAGCATTCGTCAAAAATAACAACCTGCAACTCTAAAAGAGAATATTGATTCCATTATAATATGGTAGTAAGAGATGAAGACAATCTAGAAAAATACATGAAAACTCCATGCTCTATATGGTAAAGTAGGAGGAGGATCAAATCCATCATGAGAGACTATAATGTGACGATTTACGCCAGATTCTATGACACATTTTATTATTTAAATGTTAATCATCATCATCATCATCCAAAACAGTTTCCAGCCTCTTGCCGGGTCTACTTTAAGCACAAGCCTCTTCATTTGCTTCTTTCATCCCACCACCTCTCTGTCACCACTTTGTTCCAGTCTTCTCATCCGTACACCCTCCTCCACTCCTTTCAGCCATTCTTCGCTTGGTCTTCCCCTGGGTCGTTTACCATGCATCTGAATTTCATCGATTTTTCTTGGGATTCTCTGAGCCTCCATTCTCTTTACATGCCCATACCATCTCAGTCTGGTCCTCTCTATCCTTTCCTGCAGGGGTTCCTCTTTTATGGTGCGTCTAATAACTTCATTCCTTATTCTTTCCATTTTAGTAACTCCCATTCTACCTCTTAAAAACAGCATTTCACTTGGTTGTACTCTGCTGATGTACCGCTTTTTCACTGTCCACGTTTCAGCAGCATAAGTCAAGATAGGCACATAGTATGTATGATAGATTACTCTCTTGCTTCTCTGTGTCACCTCTTTATTCCATATCAGGCTTCTAAAGATCCTTAGGAACGCCGCTGCTTGTCTACCAAAGTCCAACCCCTCCTCCACGTGGTGGGAGATGGGCAACGGCATAAAGTAGGGGATTGCCTATGGGGGTGAGGTACAGTGGGGACATAGTGTGCCCCGGGACCGATACGGTAGCTGTGAAGGCGTTACAGGAACCTTGAAAAATGGCGGCCAACAGGGCCCTGGTGAAGGTGCGACAGGCCTAGAAAGCATGTTGTGGATAGAACCTGCTTAAAAAACAAAAACAAAGCCTCGGAAAGGATGGAAATGATAATATTAGACTGAATTTCATAAAAAGCTTGGGTGACGATTATACAATTTTTTGATGATTTCTTTATAAAATACTCAAGGTTTTAAGCAAGAAGGACTGTGATGCCAATACTGAATATTCGATTTATCTCGGTGTAATGAATATAAAACATTTATTGACCAGTGCAGGTTTGAGAAGAATCTTTTCCTTCCTGAGAGACAATGAATGACCATTACCTGCTGGCGACTGAACGTCCCAACAAAAGAGAATGTGGCAGGAATTTTACCCGAGGCTACGTCCGGTAACTGCAAGTGAAAGGTCCCACGGGGGAGGCGGTTAACAAGAGGTCAACGCATATATCGGGGAATATTCGCCAACCGATCATACGGCCATCCCACGATGTTTGTCGAATCAGGCTGATAGGCTTGACCCTCACACGGGAGTCACGAGGACGAATAAATTTCCAAGATATCACATGACATCAGGATGCTAACCCGCGAACCTATCTCAGTGAGCCTATGACTTAAATTCTGGGAATTTTCTGCTAAACATGATCTACTAGACGGCAAAGGCTGGGCCAGAGTTTACGTGTGTGATGGAAGACGTTTAAAATTCATTCTGGTGCTGATTCTTGTCCTGGATGGCTGGACGCTGTTGCTGATTTCGGTTGCGGGACGTGGTTACCGAGTTTTGACTTCTGGTGTCTAACGCTGCCAACTCGAATTCTGAGCCAAAATCTGGAGCGTGATTGCGGCTGCCTCATGAGTCACGGCGGGTCTCACGTATCGTAGATCCATCTCCGACCATCGCAGACTCCAGTCGCAGAGCTACAGTGGTAAAGTGTTACAACAAAGCCTTCTAATGTTGCGTTCCAAGAAACTGATAGCAACCCTCAAGCGTCTTTGAAAAGAGGGATCCATGTTCTAACCCCACTGAGCTGGCGGCATAGTTTTCCAGAATTATATGAGTTATTTGAGAATGGCATATTAGTTCCATTCGTGGCGCCCTTGGTTATTTTCATTGTAAAGTCACAGCATTATAATAACTATGTCTGACGTAGTAATAACTTGTATTGTACATTGCTTTTACGCGTCATTCTTTCAGATATACTAATTCTGAGCTTAATTTCAAAGCAAATTTCATTTTTTTACATGTTGATAACGGCTCACTGTACCTTTGGGCGTTGCTTTGTAATTTTGCTATCATGCATTAATGTTAACCATAAATTCGACCAGATTTGTAATTGCAGTGAAACTAAATAAATGTCATATTTTGACAGTTTCTCTGTACTCCCAATAGCATCAAGATTCTTGCTGAATTTAGATTCGCAATACCTCAGACTCTTTCTAATAACTGATGATTATGAAATTAAAAGTGAACCTTCAGAAACCCACCTCTATGAGACACATTTTACTCTGCCCGATGCAAGAAGCACACAATGTACCGCATTAGTCCACAGTTACCTTCGGACCCATAGATGAAGAGACACTGTGCTTGGAAGCCAAACCTACTCCGTTTTGAGTACATGCTTTGATTTTAATCTGTGTAGCTGAATGGCCGAAAGGTTAATGTAACAACGCGGTTGGCTTGTAAAGGCAAACGCGGATGCTAAGAAGAATACTATTTGACGCTCCTGGTGATTGCATGATCTTATTAGTTTAATGCATGTGGTATGTAATCACCAGAGTTTCCTCTTTTAATCACGAAATTCGATTATACGAATTAAAAGTTTGTTTAATATGGAGACTCCTAACTTCCGATTAAAATGACAATACCAGACCACGCCTTGACAGGATTATGTTGGAAAAGGAGAGGGATGAACTGGGTACTTCACGTCAGTGCGGAGACACAAAACCCGCCGGCGTTTCTATCTATCATATTTCAGATCTCTAGCGATCATAGCCGCTATTATCAAAAGGAGGAAAATCAGCGCTCCTTACGTGGGGTTAGGCTTCGCCTGAGACACCACTTGACATTGATATGAATGCTGCGTGTATTTATTTTCAGACTTTGATCCCGCAGTATACCATAATGGGTATTCAACCCGTAAACGAATGATATTAGATGTCTGTTAAATTTTAACATTACTTACAAATCGAGTCTTGCGTTTTTGTAAATGGTAAAGATTTCGGTTGAAATGGAAATTGTACCTTTAAGTATAAAAAATTTGTCTCCAATTTTCTGGTGATGTATATTATTCCCTTTTGTCCTGATTTGCCAACTTTCATATTGATACAAGAAAACGAGAAACATCCTTCCACAGCTGTGAAGGCAGTCAAATTGTTGGTAGTATGGTGCACATTTTACCAAAATATATTTTCACGCTTTGTGATACCAACTATATAGGGTCTTTCTTAATTCAGGGGTTGATAGAGCGAAATAAAATACAGTTACTTATGAGTGAAAATGACTCGTTTTGGTACATAAGCCCTGCAAAGGAAATGGTTAAAATTATTTACTTCCTATAAAGTATAACAAATATATACGAGCCATGTTAGAAGTTGAAAATGCTGAAAGAGTATTATATTCTATAAAAAAAAATTGATAGTGAGTAAACCACGATCTCATTTTTCTGACCATGTTACTTTAAAATACTGGCGCACTCTTCCTGGAGGTCAGAATTTCTGAGTAATACTTGTCGTAAAGTTATAAAAGTAAAGCCGAATGTTTACAACGTTGGTTAACAATAGTTATGGAATGTTGGAAGCCCTCGAGCGCAGTCACAAGTTTTTTTCATTTTGTCGCTTCATTGCAGCGCGGTTGAAATTCCTCAATTTTTTTTTATTTTTGTTAAGCTCTGTCCCTGTAGCTATTAAGGCCGCCCCCTCCAGACGGACAACTGTGCGGTCACAGCAATTCTCTGTTTCCGCAACTTGTCGCTACGTGCGTCCACAGAATAACAGATGTATAAAAAAAGGGAGAACAGAGAAAGAGGATCGGATGGGGAGTGGGTGGATTGGAGCAAAGTAGTGGCCCGGGCGGCGCGGTACCTCTACGCTGCGGGACTAACGAAGCACAAGTTTTAAACGGAACGAACTGCGACCAGAGCGGTGGCCGGCAGCTGAGGCGTGAAGTTTTCCGCTCCAACTGGCCGGGCCGGCCCGCGCCACCTGCAGACCCATTGTTGCAGTGCAAGTCCTGCTCTGCCGCTATTGCTGCTACTCCTACTGCGGGCTAAACGAAAACCACCGGACCGGAACTGCCGGTAATTTCTGTTCCGGCGACTGAATGCCTCTCACGTGCAGCAGCGGCCGCCGGCCGGCTGGCCTACCCTGAATCTACAACGAGCTAACTGCACCAACTCGGCGGCTCTCGCCGTTACATAGTTTTGTTGTTGAGACAAATATATATACATATATATATATATATATTAAACTGCTGCACCAGAAAAAATGTATCGTTGGAGGAGTGTACAGAATATATTTATAGATTCCTGGTCGTTAGAAGGATTGTTTTAACTCTCTTGAAATAATTGTAACAATGTTTAAATATCAATATTAGAAGTATGTCTGTCGGTTCTAAAAGGTAAATTTTTGATTAATTCAATCTGAAACGTTGGAGTGGTAATTTTTCAGACCAAGCTTGGTGGGTGAGCGGTAACGCTTTTTCCTCTCAGTCGGGAATACGCGAATCTCCTTGCGGTCATCCACGTTTTGGGTTTTCCGTGGTTTCCCCAAATCACTCGAGGAGAATGCTGTGATGTTTACTTAAAAAGACCATGCTCAAATTCCTTACCGTTCCTTTCACCCTGTCCTTTCCCGCCTCTAATGACCTCGACTTCGACAAGTCATAAAGAAAAAAATCAGAATGTGAAATTCTTGCAGAAAGGCAGAAAACTTAAAAAAAATCCACGTAACATTTAAATACCTGGCCATGGACGCGTACTCTTTCTCTTGAAATGACTGTTTTTTCAGGTCCTTTCGCTTTTCTAAACAACGGCATTTCACAAACATTGTGTAGCCACCCACACGTCTTCATCAGGGAAGTGTCCCAAAATTAGAAGAGACAAATTATTGTTCTCAAATTTAACAATTACACTGTACATTACTGAGAAAATAAAATAAGAAATGAAACTCAGTATAACAATTTCCTAAACAGTAAAAATCATAACCTTGTACAATTGTGACTAAGGTATTTCCGTAAATCTTACGTTATTTTCTCTGTATGTTACTCCGGATGTCCTTGCGCATCCCGTGTTTATGCAATGACCTTATTTTAGCTCGAAAATTAATGCTCGTTTACCACCAATTTACTATTCACTCTTGCCTGTGAGGCAAGGAAAATGAGAGTCAGCTCCATTAGAGCAATCTTTCAGACCTTCAGAGTTATTGAACCAATAGTTTCGACCTGTGTGTAACTGTATTCTGCAGTTCACTACCAATTGGCAAGCAGGACCGGGGTAACCAGTTGGGGCCCCTTGGCGAATTGATCATTTAGGGCTTTCCCTCACACCAAATGGGCAACTTTTTTTTAGCTCTACAACTTGCCGAGAGGGTGGCCCCTACAGCCGCTGATCGGGCCCCCCCATCAACCGGGCGGGCCCGGGTACATTTGATACGCTTAGCTCCCCCCCCCCCCCTTTTCCCCATCACCGGCCCTGGCAGTGATTTCAATTTCAACGAAAAAGGAGCGTATGTTGGCCATATCCCTGGAGACGATGAATTACAGCTTGTCATATAAAGTCATAATGGAAAAAAAAGTTAATATGGAAGAAGAAGTCTTCCTTTGTCGCCTATCCTGCGGCGTTTACTGAAGCGAACAAGCGGAACTGCAAATGATTCCATGATGGACACAAATTTTCTACCAGGAGACGTCATCAGAAGGAAAAATTTAGTTTACGAAGTTCTCGATACGTTTAGGATTCTAACTTATTTTCTGTACCACAAAACGACTGTCTGTTTCAACATTTTTCTCAGTAACGTAGCCTCTGAAATGATGCAGAACTTAAATATGAATTTTAAACGTTAAACATATCCGTGTAATTGATTGTTTTTTATTTTTGTTTTTGTTTAGCGCTTTAGTTGTCGTCGATGTCGATGTCATTATAGGCGGGAGAGGATTGGAGACAAAGTAATTCGGCCACGGTCTTTTGAAGGAACCCTCCGAGGTTAGATCATACGTAAGTGTTTTGACTGAAGTGAAGCACGGCAAACGCGGCACCTCAGTAATCACCATCGTGTGTATCCACGCCGTGATTGCCCTCCCGCTGAGGCCTATCCGCCGTATAATTGTCTACCCCGGCAGGGCGTGCTACCCCTGTTCCCACACAGCCAGTAGCCTACTTCACCACTCAACGCCACCGCAACACTCGCAATCGAATTCAACGTTTGTGTCGGTGTCTTTTATTAATTCTACGATCACGTAGGCGCTAAACACACATCTCAAAAACTGTTTTCTTAATGAAAACATTTTTCTTTACTTTTCAGCTTTTCTCACATTTGAGACTTGGCAAATGGTGGATATTCCCAGTAACTTACTGCATGGAAAATAACACGGAATGATGTCTACTTAGGCTTAAATTTTATCTTGAAATTATTTTGGTTAATATATTCAATTGATAAACATACGATATTTTATCCATTTGATATGTGTACCCGACACAATGCAGATTACTTTCATTGTAAAAAACTTAATTGAATAAAGTAAGCTTTTTATAAATGAAACAGCTCTTCCCATCACGATCTGAAATTTCTTTCTAATTAGATTATTCGCTCCTTAAATGCACTTCATGGAAAGAAGGTTGTAGTGTCTGCTTTCTCCTATCAAAAACTTGGTGAGCATATTGTGTGGAACGCCAAACTTCAAAAGACTTTTCCATTGGTTTTAAAAATAGTAAGGATTATTATTTATTGCACATGACTCTTCTTTTTGTGAAAAATGGGATAAATAAATAAGATTTCACAATTAATGAATTAATTTCTCAATTAATAAACCTTTTGAAATTAATAAACAATGTTAAATGTTTTCTTGATTTTTACATTGCTTAATAATAACTGAATTTAACTAACTTGATCAGTAGAGTTCATGGATATTCCATGACCGCTATATAGGCGTCGAACTGTTGAAAACCTTATAATTGAACCGAGTGTCGTTTACTATCGTATAAGGAGCTGCTGTAATCAGCTGACCACGACGAAATTAACACAGTATGATGTCTGCTATAGTTGCTTTCTTCCATTAGGTAAGCTGACGACCTGTGCGTCTAGTGTCGCTTGTCCAATAGTACAAGACTTGGTGCTTTCTGCTACGTCGTTGTTGACAAGTTCCATGCCATTCGCACTGTCTAGCAGTAAATCATTTGTTACTCTCTCACGTCAGCGAGCAGAATTAATCCTTTTCGCTTTTATTCGTCACAACAAAACTCGACAGTAAAAGACGCCGCGAATGTTCTCCAATGACGATGGCCCACAAAGTTAAGCCGTCTTCATATTAGTTCATATCATTAAAACATCAAAAAAATATTAGGGTTCTTACCAAAAATATCCTGAATGGTTTGATACCTTCCCCTTTCATTTTATACATATGCCACGCATCCAGAATTTGGAACCTTTTTCTATGAATACTTGTTATGTTACATGCTTGTACACTCACAGATGTCGGCACACTTCTAATGAAACAATATATCTCCGTCTTGGAATCGTGGCAAAGCTGTGAACTTATGTGTCCTGCCACTTTGTGACTTGCAAATTCCCGAGAGCGACAGATCACACCTTCGCGGCATAGTTTTATTACTTCCAGTTTCGGACACACTTTCAAAGCAAGCTATGGGCCCTGCTTTCCATTAATTCGGCACGGAAATCCTCATCTATTTTCTGTATACATGTTCTGTTACGTGTGTGTTATGCGGAAATGGTTATATGGTTCACTGAAGCACGAATAAAAAAATAATAAATTCGTTGGAGATTCTTATATGAATAGAAGGGAATGCTTGAGATTGGAGTGTAATATGTGTAACGAAGAAATACCAAGAACAGGTTGTAAATAAACTAAAACTCGAGCCAAGATCGATGAAAAATAATAACTGAAATCGACACAAGTTTTACAAACATCATCCAACAGCGTTTTGCAGTTTTTAATTAGGAAAAATATGTATTAAAAAATCTATGTGACAATTGAGTTACGAAGAAACCGCTAGACAATGTTAAACATAAAGATATTTTCTGACTGGTCTTAATAATAACTAGCGTAAATAAAATACAAAATCCAGTCAAAAGTAAGCTTGTAATACCTACTAAATCTGACGTTAACTCCTGGAAATAAAAAGTTACATAGGGATATCAGTAGCAAATATACATTTGTATTGCTGTAGTTGTCATTGAAGTAATGTAAATCAAACTGAGACGCGGACTGCTTCAATAAATCACAAGCGAACGTAAATCCAAACCCATCGCTATGTGAATAAGGTCACGTCAGCACACCTCAAATTTATAGCGTGTCGAATTCGAGTTGCGAAGAACAAATTGTATCATTGATCTCCTCCTGTTAGTCTAGCTAATATGTACATGCAACTAGAATAGTGATACCAAAGGAACATTTCCTTTATTAATGACGTAGTTGGTCCATAAGTAAATTTGCAGATCAGGAATTTCATCGCAGTACGGGGATTTCTGTTTTGTCTGTGCCCCGTGTG
>JARYHS010008074.1:303231169-303287555 GCA_031002005.1 Vandiemenella viatica
CTGGAAAGAAATACTCAACTGAATTTTTGAAGGAACTATCACTAGATTCACCTGGAATAATATCGAGAAAAAAATGTAAAACCGAAATGTTCGTGGCCCAACCGGGGTCTTCCAGGGTATCGAGTTCGACCAATACCGTTCGCTTTAACAGTATTGATGGGAGTAGTTAATTCTGTGGGAAGTGAACAGTATCTACTGAAAATACTGGGAGATTATGTAGACAATGCTTATTTTCCTTTTATAATAGCTGAAAAAAACCCCTTGCATACGCTAATTCTGAGGGATAAACCATTGTGCTTAGAATATGAACTGTGTTTGTGAATCGTGAGATAATGTAAGGATAGCTGAATGGTGGTGTTAAAGATGATGTAAGGATTGCAAGCTGAAGTTGCAAACAGCGCTCGACATTTAAGATTACAAGTGTACACAATTACCAAGTACCTTTTAGTGAATAATATACTAGAAACTAAAGCATTTGACTCGTTTTAAACATTCTATTCGTATTTTAGTTATAGTGATTTTTTCATGTTTCTTTGTTGTAGATTTGAACATATCAAGAAAACGAAGCAGTATTACTTTTTATGATGATAAAAAAATATGATGACTATGTCTACGCAGATTATTACAATAAAAAAATTGTATGAATGTTGTTCTGCCCTGGGGAAGATCCGAGATTTTTATAGCAGTGACATGGAGTTCCTTTCCTCCGCCCACGTGTTGTATGGCGTAGATGACTGTAACGACTATAGCTAAGTGTTGTGTATAGGAAAATACAAGAAGGGAGAAAATGAAACCGAGTGCCTGTTATGATGAAAGACACCAAGCTTAACGACCTGTCTAAGGAGCCGTATGTCTTCAGATCCAAAGCGGAGTGGTTTGGAAGTATTTAATAAGGTACTATTTCCAAACATGTGACGCAAGTATCTCACATGGAACAAATTTAATAAAATCTGCGACCACAACAAGAAAAAGTTTATAATCCTAATTAAAGTTGCTGACAACTTATGGGATAATATTAAGCAACCTAAAGATTATTTTTAATTTTTATAAGTGCAAAAAATAGTTGAATCTGTTAAGGATTAAATACTTAATTTAGGAATATAAAATCCTTTGGAAGAAATAGTATTTTTATTTTTCAGCTTAATCATTATTTTACATTAGTTCATCTGCTTAGAATATTCCTCAATACAATTAAAATTTATTTAGTACCTGTTGTGATAAAAGTTAGCAGAATTTCAAGAGAAATCTTAATTTGTTCTACTAGAAATCGCTTTTTCGTCTGTTTTCGTCATAGGAAATGATAATTAGCAACAGATGCCATACAAACGTATTTAATTTTGCATGTATTACCCTATCGAACGTGTTAATTAGTGTTAAAGAAGAGAGGCAACATATTGTATAAATACATTTGCTTGAGTCTAAAGCTAATGAATATTTATAGTGCTTCAATTTACTGATTGAATGCCATTAATTTCACATGGAAAGCGCTTTTCAAAATGTTGTTTTGATCATTATTTAATAATGAATTCTTAAAAAGCTTCTTCTATTTAGAAGCGTAGCAATTCTTCTGCATTTTGAATGAAGAAGAGTAAAGTTACTATCAAACTTGTCGCTAGGTTTTTATGTACCATTATTAGCATATATATTAGAATATGAAGAAACTTTGATAAAGAGCAAATAATAATAATAATCATCATTATTTTGGTACAATGCCCAGTACGGCCACAAATGATACTGTATTCGGTGAAGATTAATTTATTTATAAGAATTAGTATATAGACTGTACCAAAGTAGTAACAGTGTTCTATAGCACAACGAAGATGGATGGAATGAGTCTGCCGATCCTTCTACAAACCGGCTACCTATTAACTGGATAAGGTTAATTATAACGATCACATGTTACTTCTTATAACATTGGTTCTAATGAGAGTTCATAAATATTTTACAGCCAAAAATTAAGAATAATGTGTCTTGAAAATTTTTGTAGTATCGTAGATTCTTGGAAATATATATCATGGAATTTAAACGACTTCGTTTCGCAAAGTGCAGTCCGTGGGGCGTGAAAATTGATTGAAATTTATGCGAGACTTTGAGCCCGTAAACTTTAATGTAGAGTGTCTTATTTCAAACATTACGAGAATATATGCATCGAATTAGAGCTCGATGACGAGGTGAAGTCAGGGAAGTAGCATAATTCAATATTCGCGGTGAATACATTAGACGTTTCCTCGCGCAAGCGTTAACGTGCCTTTGAGCGAGGTTGGAGGTTTTGCTCTACGGGCTACATCTGAAATTAATGAAGCGTTATTTCTCTCATGCCACAGCATTGTGTATCGTGCTAATAATATCGAACTCCTTAGTACCTTATTCAGTTTGTGTAAATTGTTCATTCAGTTATATAAACAAAGAAAAGCGTATTTCAGAATATCGTCTCTTTCAATACCAACTATTTTACTACCCAAGAAAAGAAGACACTAAGGTTATGTTACTTTGTGTACCTTTGAAATATAAAAACGTAAATATTCTGAATATGCATTTTGTATTTTTATTGAAAGAAGAGTATGAATTATGATAGTGAATAATTGAAAATTAGATTACTAAACGTGCACAAAACATGTTAAAACGTGGCTTTATACCAATTGGTACTCTGTGATTCCTCAAACGTCTGCTTCGCTTGTAATACTCTAATGGAGAGAACACAACACACTTCATTAAAGAGAAAAATTCATTGAAAATGCTAGTTTTGAAGATTCTTATTTGAACCAGATGGGAAAGACAAGAAAAATATATTCATTTTGGGTATCGCTTAGTCTAATGACGATTGTTATCTGCTGGCTAGGAACTATTTGGTAATTGATCGAAGTATCCTGTTTAACCAATCGCGAGGTATCTCCAGTTAATTCCAACTTCCTACCCTACCACTGTTATGCCTTTTGATTTTAAGTGCCCACTGACTAGTGACGCTATCTATAATTAATAAATAATAGTAAGAAACTTTTATCTTACTATATGAAGATCATAGTTTAAGTATAATTCAAAATTACTGCTGAAGCCACAAAAGCAATGACAAAACAGAATATTCTAAAAACATAAAAAGAACCCTAAAGGCAAGCTAATTCCAGTACGAATAAATGCGAAATGAAACTGGCAATAAATACATAAATAAATATACAATCACAATTTTTTTGTATTGATGGATAAGAGAAAAAAATAGATTAGGTGTGGAGTTAGATTAAATGCGGCCCACATGAAAAATCATAATGATTTTTTTTTTTAATGGAGAAAATATGTACTGATGGAAATCTCTATTAAGCTCAGAAGCGTATGCTAAGAGACGTAGGATGCTGTGATGTGTCCATTATGGGCAACAACGTGATGGAAGGAGTGAATAGTGTAGACAGTGATGATGTATGAGACCTCTGGTCAGATAAGGCAGTAAGAACTGAAGCTAGAACTTAAAAATTTCCCAGACTAGGAAAAATAAAGTATAGGAAACAAGAACGTTGTAAAATAAGTGGTCATGCAATGTATGAAATGAAAGTTGTCTTCAAGTGATGGTTAAGGAAAGACGTTAGAAGAAGTATAATATTATAAAATATGTGAGATTAGAGGGAACAGTCAAAGCGATATCTGCATACAAAGTGAAAGGTTATAATAAATTATCTGCTTATAAAATAAAATAAACTTGTCTTCTACGGTAGCTTTTCGCAATGAATACGTGTTCTTAAGGTATCATATGCCCACATATCAGCCTTATGAAAAAAGTAGTATTACATTACTCAGAAGCTTAAAACAAAGGTCATTATTTATTTGCAATCTCCTCATCTAAGTTAGTAGCAGCATTTTTTTAATGAATTGCCACTGGGAATTATATTCACATTGACATATTTTACATTCAGTGATTGTAATTTTTATTTAATAATTTTTAGAATTTCCGTTGTACTGCAAATACAATTCAAAAATAATGTTTTATCTTTGATAACACATTAATATTATGACGGTAGATAAAATGAGCAGAAACAGAAAGATGCCTGAGCGATGTATATAATTTATGTCAACTTTATTTCATAGCTGTGTTTGGAAATAAATTTAAGTTTGAAATTCAGGTTGCCTGATGCAAATTTTCGACACTAGCACTGCTGTGAAAACAAAAGTAGTACTTTGGTAGTATTTTAACGTAGTGATCTATTTAAATATTATGAAATCTATCAAACATATGAATATAGGACATTCTTTGGGTATTTCAACATATTTTGAAAGCCGTTCACAGTGAGGCTGCGTGTTTGGGGGAAAAAAAAACTCTAGATCTTTTATGTAATGACCAAAAGGATAACCGTATGGAAGAACAATTATTTCCTTGGTTATAAGGTGATATACCTGTTTTGCGTCACCAGTTCTGAATCGATTAATCCAAGTTAAGTTCTCAAACGCAGAGGAGAAGAGGAACTGCAAGACGAAGCCGAGTTAGTTATTCAGCCTGTGGGTGGAACTACATGAATAACGGTCCACAGGCAGAAAGGCTGTCGACTATGAACGGAGATCTGGTGTCTGACACGCAAATGTTATCTCGTTGTACACATCGCCTCGGAATCTACAAAATCATTGTCTCTGTATATCATCAATACTTTAAGATCCTCTTGAAATCAGCTAATAAGCTGATAGCCATCGCCTTCCGGAAGTTATGAAGCAGGAGTATTTGTACGTCATAAATCAACTTTAACAACGATAAATCGTAAAATACTTGTGTGAATCGATTGGTTTTATTATTGACATGTTATTTCTAGTGACAAAGCAGCAAGTTCGTATTATGATCTTGCGACATGGTGACAGAGTTTTGATTTGCCACGCATTACGATCTGTTGTGATTGGACCTTTAGTTTAACACAACGTTCTGCCTCAGTTCTTATGATCAACCACAGACCTTAAAAATCCCTGGTCTTACCGTGATTTGAACTCGTGACCTCGTTCTCAGAGAGCAAGTACTCTTAATCATTGAGTCACCAAATAGCTCTGTAATTTTTACAATAATATGAAAATCATATCCTGTTTCGTATATTAAGCCAACCAAACATTTTTAAAAACGATTACATATAAATCATAAATAATTCTTTTTAGGCGCTACCTAATCGTAGTAATGACATTAGAGTAGTTATATTCATTGTTTTTATAAAAGTTTCGTGGCTATACTTATTATGAAACCAGAGTATGAAAATTTATGTTCCATTTCATTCTCTTATATTTTTTGTTAGGGTCTTACTCGAGTCTAGCAGAAGAAGAAGTGTTGAATCTTCCGACAGGCTTTTTTTGTTCGTTGAGTGTTGATTCAAAATACACACTATGTTATATCTGTTCGGAATATATTTCCTTGACATAATGTATGTGTCTTTCATAACATTGTGATAATTACGGCCCAAGAAGTAAGTGAAAACTGCTGATATAAATGACATGAGGCTATTTATGTGCTGACACACGCGAATAATATATACCAGAGAGGATCCTTCGTCTGTTGGCTGTGGGGAAACTCTATCTTCTCGGGCGGCCATTAGTCGGGTAGGGCGTCAGCAAACAACCTGCTGAGGTTGCCTGTCTGGCTGGATACGCAATTTGTGAAGTGTTTTGCAAATGGCCGTCAGGTGTACAGACTCATTAGCGAACTGTCCAACTCTCCCAGTAAACCGCCCGACAAAACCAAACACGATATATGCAAGTTATCCGTAAACTGAAGAGAGTTTCGGTTTACCCAATTGTGCTAGGGTCTGAGCGTAATTGGCGGTTGGATACTTCATTAAGCAAAGACACGTAGCAGTTGAACAGTTTTCTGCAAGTTCTGGTATACCTTCTGCAATCATCCAACATCAGCTATACTGTGTTTTTGTATTCTAAAAAACGGGTTACACCTATGATTTTTTATTTAACATATTTTAATTAATCATTATTTTAATTACTTACCAGCTTTCAACTAAATACCAAAACATTAACTGTATGCCCTCTAAGATTAAATTAATGTGTTGCTTCGTTCAACTGTTGTCTGTCGTTATGGTAGTAAAGTTATTTAGGTGGGTACTCAGTTGTCATTTTTAAACAAAAGTAAGTGGTGACGAAGAAATACTCAGAATAAATTAAATTAACACGGTTACCTTCTCAAGGATTCCTGAAATATTCATTATTGTTGAAATGGTTAATTTAATTTAAGACTTATTAATTCGACCTCCTAAGACAATACGTTCGTATCTTGACTCAAGATCTGGGTAGGCCTA
Source organism: Vandiemenella viatica (assembly GCA_031002005.1). Lineage (NCBI taxonomy): Eukaryota > Metazoa > Arthropoda > Insecta > Orthoptera > Morabidae > Vandiemenella > Vandiemenella viatica. Next base: position 303,237,427 of record JARYHS010008074.1, read on the forward strand.
CTGTTTATTACAGTTAATCCTAGGACTTCCGCGGGTTTAATTTTGTATTTTATTTCGCCTTTCAACAAACCACGTATCCCAGAATATCTATGGATATTGTGGACGATTTTTCTGAGCTACCAAATCGTTATAGTTTCTTTCTCCTTTCTAAGATGCTATAGTGTGTTGTATAAAATGAAATATTGTAGGTTTTAACGTTTGAAAGGACACCCGTCTTCTGCTGTCTACTGAATATGTTATCCCTATTTTCTTCTAAAGCCTCTTTGTTTAAGAGTTTTCATGTTTCTTGTTCCAGCTATCTGATTCACAATAAACAGCTTATCTAAACGCACACTTGGATTGCATCAACCCAATGGAAGTGTAATATTCATTCGTTCTTCAGTAACCATTTCTTGCTTATCTTGTTTTTTTTTTTTTTTTTTTTTTTTTTAATTTTCTACAACTTTCTATCAACTTAATAAGATTTTTCTACCCATGAGTACAAGATATGTATAACTGCTATAATCTCATATTTAACAGGTTATTTTAAAGTTTAATACTATCAATAAGCAATATTTCTGCCAGTAGATATACACTTGATGTCAAATATTACACTATTAGTGTTATTTACGTCTTTTCTGAACCTAATTAAGAAACGTAGCTCCTCTCATTTTCAAAAATATGAGAATATGGACATTGGACACCTTACTGCAACACTAAGATTGTTTGGAAAATGTTATGCAGAGTTAACTCATGCAGTAATAAACATCGCTTTGGTTTGCGGCCCTCCGGCTCGGTGATCCTCTTAAACTGGGGTATTTCCTGCAGCAGGAAGCTAAGTCATAAATTTAAGCCAAGTAGCAACTCCGGCCTGTTACACTGCCCGAAGTCTGTTATGTATAGTAATTATGTACATTAAATTACACATTAGCGAGTAATAATTAACTGTTTGCAATTGAACAAAAAAATGAGATCTCAGTTACTGAAAATTGTTTTTAGATGTGCAAGGAAGTACTGAATCTAGAAATATTTACTATGCTTTTTTTTAACGATTTGGAAATAAGAGCACTTAAATTAAATGCCTCAATGAGAATGTAAGATTATTTTTCGTTTGAACTAGTAAAATGGTGACCAATAAAATAACTAAAATAGAATCTGGCTGGTATATATAAATCTCAGTTAAATATAAGAGATTAATCTTATATTCTAAAAACATTTATTGGAACGCAATATTTAGAAATGAAATATAACTTTCATTTAACAGGAAAAATCTCATAAAATTTCCATGGAGCTTATTTTTTTGAATACGGCTTTCTTGAGAAGTTTGGAATACAGCTGCATTCTCTTCGGATTGGAAGACAAATTGCTAATATTGGGCACTGGATATTCTTTACAATATACCAAATAATTTTTATGTAATGAAAAACGAATTAAATAAGCTGTTCATAAAATGAAAATACGGAGAATTTAATATTATGAATATAAAACAACAAACTAAAAGACACTAAGAGGTAATTTTAAATGTTTGTGAAAAATTCTAATATTACAGTGTTTTTATTCTGTTCTACGTTGCACATCGACCGTTCTTGGCATTCCGCGCAAGGTCTAAAGAATTTCAGAGTGCAGTAGAATAATGCATGAACTAATTCTCCGAGCATTGTGATGTTCTGAATGAACACAATACTTTATGCGCTTGCGCCCTACTTTATTAAGTAATACGATGGAAGAAATTTTTCAGCCATCGTTACAATTATTGGTATTCAATTCAACAGCTGTTAAGATGAAAATGAACTTCTATACAGATACGTAAATTATATGACATACTGTCAATTATACATACATAGATGCGAGATCCTGATGGTGAGAAGCACAAGTATCTTCGTTTGCTTCACGAAGATGTTCTTTGTTTATAGATCCTGAGCTGAATTTTTAGGATTTATTCTAGTTAATCTATTAGCGAAAAGCTAAAAACCTCCGGAATTATATTCATGACCAGTGTCGTAATTGTGTGGTGGTATATGATACAATGTTAGCAGCTGTTCGTTATATGTATATACAGTATATCAAAACTATTATGCAGCAATCTCCTCTAGTAAGTTTTATAATCATTAGTTGTAATGTAAACGTAGTTAACATTAAACTAATCATTGTTGTTTTGTAAATACGCCAATACAACTGTTGTTGCATAGTAATTTCACGAACGCGTTTCGCCTCTCATCGGGGTATCTTCATCGTACATTGTTTGCTGTAATATGTGTTAAGTTTTAACTTTTGAACATAATGTTATTTTTTTACATATAAAGAAATTATTCTTATATATAGGAAGGATATTCTGACTTATATTTACATATCAGTACTGAATTATGCAGAACGTTTTGTTTTATATTTGTATAATAAAATAGGATTAATATTGTGACTTACATTTACATTTCCGTTTTGACGTGCGGTTGTTGGTCGTCTGTGACTTCAACCAGCATGCTGTTTCCACTACTGCACTTAATTACACAGTTAGGATACAGTTGGAATCTTATTATTCCACTGGTAGTCAACTTTGAAGCACAGTTTTTGATGCACGTCATTGTCAAGTTGCCTCAAAGTTGACTACCACTGGAGTCATAAGATCCCAACTGTATCCTAACTGTCTAATTAAGTGCAGTAGTGGAACGGCATGCTGGTTGAGGTCACAGGCGACCAACAACTGCACGTCAAAACGGAAATGTAAATGTAAGTCACAATATGGATTCTATCTTATTATATCTATGTAAAACAAAACGTTCTGATGATAATTCACAACTGATATGTAAATATAAGTAATAATATGCTTCCTATATGTAAGAATAGTTTCTTTATATGTAAAAAAAAACATTATGTTCAAAAATTAAAACTAACCACATATTTCAGCAAAACACTCTCTAAGAGAGACGAAACGCGCCAGCGAAATAAACACTATCCAACAACAGTTTTATTTGAGTATTTATTGAACAATAATTATTAGTTTAACAAACAACTGTGGAAGAAATGGCCTCCATTAATCATTGTTCATATTGATTCAGTTCAGCAGCTATCTAATGAGAACTATGTAGTATAATATTCAATAACTTTGTTATTGATGATGTCCCGCAGCTGTTATATAAATGTTTTATATTACCGGTACCAGATTAATGCCCTACTACATAAGTATTTTTTAATTTATAGTTCAGATGTAATGTAACTAATGTGAACCTACGTTTTGTGTCAAATATTAGCCTTTTTGCAGAAAATTGAAACCACGTTACTGTTGGCGGGCTTTTTTATATTGAAGCAGAACATTCATGTCGAACAGATGGCACCATGATACGTGTTTAGATGTTACGATTTAACTAAGGAAGCAGTAATTACTAATAGTGTCTTCAAGAAATCTTTCTGCCTTAGAGCGTGTAGAATGTGAGTTATTTGGACTTCTGTAAGGTAGAAATAAAAAATCTGACTTGTTCTACGTAGTAAGGAATTTAGTAAGTTCCAAGACTTTTTGTAAGATGAAAAACCGGATTTTTGTATATTTAGTATTTTTGCATGCGACACAAACATAGTACTTATTTAAAACCAGCCGTTTAACAGGCTACACCAGAATCAGAGGTCTTTAGAATTATAACACAATGTGATAACTACTAACTACGCTACCGGCGTCAGAGTACTTGTGGTAGAAATAGCTACGTAAGTTTCTGTTTACCACAGGAATTTTCAACTTTGAGAAAGCCTACATTGCATGTATGAAGAACGGTGTGAAATCTTGAGGGTTCGGATTCTACTGTAAACTATAGATCGAGCCACTACAGGGACATAATGGGCGACAATTAAACGGTTTGTCTAAAAACCACCTAAATTTACTTTCTCTGTGGAAAACCTGATAAGTTTTCTAACGGACCTTGTTTCCTCACTTTTTATAAATATGTAGGCTGTCCATCGGAACAGAAAATTTATTTATGAAATTGGTTTTCGGAGTCTCCACGTTTTTCTGCCGTCTTCGTATGCAGTTTTTCTTATCGTTATCAACTCCGTGACAAAAGAGTAGGAAAACTAAGGTGGTTGTGAATAATTTTCGCCCCTTCATCTCAACCGATATATACAGTTTATGATCCTCAAGAATCTGTCTGGATGGTTTCAATACAATTTGTTTGATCATTTATTTAATGAAATGTCGATTTTAACATTGTTTTATCTTTTAGAAAAATACGTTTTGGCCTATTAGTTTTAGACGTTTCTGTAATAATTGCGCAAAATATCCCCTTAGAAGAAGGTGAGTTTATAAACGATGTTATTAACGACTGTAATGTTTTTAATAATACATCAGTATTGCCTAATATTGATTAACTAAATGTGCAAACATTAACTTGTCGGTGCAGATGTCTATTTCGGCAATGGAACACTGAAATGGTATTCTGAACCGAATAAAGGTGTTTTTTAATGCAGGCCTTAATCGGACGCTAGGTGAAAAAGCTAGAAGTGTCTTGTAACGAAACAGTTGCCCTCAACTCCGGTTGCGGTTGTTTTAATATCTTTCTGTTAGTAATTTTGTTCTATATGTTTTAGTAATGAGATGTTTGGCGAGTATATATTAGACGTGTATTGGATACTGTTAACTCGGTATGCCGAATGGGTGTACAGGGAATGTTGTCGATGTTTACTTGTATCATTTAGGAGTGATTATGTGAACACTGCAAATCGTATGAAGTAAGTTGTGATTGTGCATTTTAGTACAGTGAATGCTAAATTCAAGGAAGTATTTTATATTGTTTATGCGTGTATGGGAACGTACAGCAGTATTTAATGGTTTGTGAATTAACGTGAAGTAGTTATATAAATAGGAAGTTTCGTATATATTTCAGTGCAGACAAGAACAGACCATTGAGCTAATCAAAAATAATCCTATTACTGTGTCCGATTTGTACCTGTCTAGATTCACTTAGTCAAGTGCAGTTATATTGCATAAGAAGGATTGAAGGTCAGTATATCTTTGTAACGAGGGCGACTGCTATAATTTAAACTGCGTATATTAAAACCTGAACACACTTGTCGCCTACAATGCCCTCTGATCACAGTTCTATCAGTGGCTGGCGTACTGACAGGCATTTCTGCTCCAGCTGTGGGGGAGGTGAGTGTCAGTGTTATTTCAAGTTGGCGGCCCTGTTGTCACTTGGCCTGTGCCCTGAACAGGTGCGTACCCTCGGTGTGGCCCGCTCTGATCAGCAACCGCACGCACTCTGTATTTCCATTCGGGTTTGGCCAATTTACACGGCCAACGAAAACAGCGGTAATTGTGTCCGCTACCGGCAATAATGTACATGTTTACACGCAACTGCGCTTCATTACCGCGGCAAACATTTTCACTAGTCTGCTCATTTGCGAATGGAAGTTGGAAGGGAAATTCTCGCTAACAGCTGCGCTGGTCGAGGTATTTATTGCATTTTATATGCAAAAATTGGGTTGTTTGCGTGGAGCTGGTGGCGAAATATGTCGTAAAAGTAAATAATAATATAAAAATACGTGTCACCGTTGGGTGTTAATAATACGCTTACGCTTCGCTAGCGGGTCGCAAATTTAAATACAAAACGTCATAAAATAACTGTAAAAGCATTAGATAAAATACAATCAAAACCAAACAGTGCTAAATCCAAAGCTCGAACTCCGGTTTTAATTAATGAATCATCTGTATGAAGATAAGGAGGAACAAATCATGCTATTTTGTTGATTATTGTTTAAATGGATTTGTTGTATATCCGTTGCAAATTTTTAGTTTTGTGATTGACTTAGGACAGTTGTGAAATACCGACTGATGAAAGTCTGTCTACGAACCATACTTTTAGTGACATCCATGCCAGTAACACGATGCAAAAGATCAAATAATTCGTTATGTAACAAAATAGGTAACTAAGTAAGAACATTTAAAGTAATATGCAAAGCATCCCTGGATCAAAGACACTGGTGTGCTATTTGTAATCTGGTGCATAGTTAACATTACGAGGACAGGAGATTTCATCGCACGACATAGATTTCATCCAAAGCATTGCTGTCTGTTGTTGAGGCCTTAAGCTTCTACTGTGTAATATTATACTCCCAAAAGAAAGATGCGGTTTGTTTGACAGTTTAATTCATCAATAGAACAATCTGCTTGCTAATATATTCCAGTGAGTGACATTTCACGCAACTCTAAATAAACAGCTACGAAATCAGAAAAAAAGTCTCCTTGCTAATAAATGTTTTTAAGTAAAATCTTTCAAAATGGATTCGAAACACTGGTGCATTATTGTAACTTAGCCTTAAAGTAGTTTTTACTTCAACTCTTTAGTACCTCAAACGAACACGTTCAAATATAGTGTTATCTCTTCATAGCAATCCATACAGTAGATATTTTACGCCGATCACATTTATTCCATTCTGACTAATTAGCACCAGGTATTAACAATTCTTCACGCTTTTTTTTATGTTTAGCTAATGACTATCAGCTACAGGTTATTTCAGTTCAACTTAAAGTATACTCTAGGCTACATTCTATGTTTAAATATTAAACCGCACCTTTATTTGCCCGCTGCCAACATATCTCTTACCACATAAAATAAATTTTACTTTAAAAACCAAATCCACTTTAATTTGATCGCGAATTATGCCAACGTCTGTACAGTTAGCTGTAATTATAGTTATATGCTGGAATATGTTTACGTGGTCTAATTTTTGGTAAATTAACTAGACATCTTACCAGAAATACATCATCAAGCTTTACTATATTTTAAAGATACCGAAAATTTTGTCAAACAACATAAACGAAGTAGTCATTTCCTATGTTTATTCATTCTTTAAAGAGTCACAAATTAAAACGTTCTGGTTACGACTACATCGCTCGGAGTTTTCTGGCTGCTATTTCTTTATAATTTAACTAATTACATTATCGTTCTATTAAGGTCAGTTGCAAGCGCTAGCAAAACATGTCGTTCCAGGCATATTCTTGTTGTGTCGTAACAGGCAGGTAGCTCATCAGTCATAGCGGTGCATACCTCATCAATCTGGTCTCCACATTGAGCGCTTGAGCCGGGAATGTCGATCATCTCGTAACTATCCACGAGGCTGGCATATCGACATAGCTGCGATCCCCATCTGGCCTCTCACCTGACATCGTGCACCCGTCGTTTGTAACTTGTGCGGTATTTAATTAACGTAGTTTCAGCACCTCAGTTCATGATAAATGATGATAACCACTTTGTCAGTCAGTAAATAATGTATACTTTTGAATCGACGTTGCATATAACTACGTATTATTTTCTCTGTTTTAAAAGTTTCATTCCACAATGCCTGTTAGTAAATATGTTGAAATATGCTACATGGCAGTATGGCGGCACTAATCAACGATAAAAATATCGAGTAAATCCATGAAATTCTGCTAAATTGAATTTTTGATTTCTTGTTCTTGGTTAATAACAAGTAATTCGAACAATGTTTGAAGAATATAATTTTAGCAATAGTATCGTATTAGTAGCATTTGTGGTTCTGACCTCATTATTTTTGTGCATTTAGACATTTCTGAAAACGTAAGATTTTATAGGTTTTAGCACTACGCTATTAAATGGAACAGTTAAATTTTATCAAAGTAAATATAAAAAATATGCTCTTCTTTTCATCATATCACGCAACTGGAGACTCAGATGAACTTACTATACGCACAGGATCGTTCCTAATGAAAAGTGAAATCCATTGCTTTTGTTGCAGGAAAATTTCTGGAGGAACAGACTTCAACAAATATATGGGAGCACTTTTCCGTGAGATTTGTTCTTAATTCCTCAGACTCTATATATATTCTCATTAACTGCTGCAAGATACTGAACTAATACAGTGGTTATATTTTTGGTTGGAAGGAAATAGTTATATATTTTGAATAATCTCTTTGAATTTGCACTACGTCTTCACTTCTGCAAAACTCTACTAATTAAAACAGATACACATTAAAGACAGTTGATTGGAATGACTTTAAAACTGTCCGATTTATCAATAAGATAACTGAAAGTATCCTGAATATTTCATAAATGTTAAAAAGTTTAGGATCGTTTTTACCAATTGCACCTCTCCCTTCAAAAACTTGAAAAATTAAATGCGTCGTATGATTGGTATTATTAAAGGATTTGTACTCACCGATGAGGCCACATACTGCTATCAGCTGCAGCAGCATCACAGCTGTACGTTGAGTTGAATGTCTGAAACTAAGTTAAGAAACTTTTTTAAGTTACACCACAGAAACTATTTTCTAAGATAATTATAATTAGAATAATAACTCACCAACAGGGAATGGGAATATCTCTCCCTGCCGGCAGATCTTACCTGCCGTGTGGGAGGATATGCAAATGAACTGTTGGTCTCTTGAGCCACTTCAGATATCAATAACAAGAATGGTTAAGAAAAGTGTATAACACTCTTTGAGATCTGAGTGTGTAATATTGACAAATTCGAAATGAACTATCATAATTAGCTCGATTACTTTGATCAATTTTACAACGATAAAAACTATATGCGACGATTGGCATTACGCGTATACCTCAGTTACGTAATTACTATCTTGGATGAGTCATAACCGTATGAAATAAAGTCATTCACTTTAGATACTTAAATCGTTCTACTTCAGTTTTTATTGTAAAAAAATTTAAAATATTTTAACAGTTGTTCTAAAGACGTATTTGTCACGTATGTTGATTTAAAGAGTACTCTATCATACGAGCTTTGTCCTGACAGAGTTTTAAGTTTTGTAAGATATGACGTGTTAAATAATACATTTTTGGAGAATAATTATTGGATGAAGTATCTGAAATCCTTGTGGTAAATTAGGAACTTTTAAATAAAATAATAAGGGCACGTTGATAACGTATTAATACATTGGGTAACCTTAATTAAAATGGTGTAAAGGATAGATTGTAGAAATTCAGCATGTAAAAAGGGATAGAATCATAACACTGGATAAATACTAGTGGATAAATACTATTTTTGTTTCAGCTTGTAGAAGCAATAGATACCTGTCAGTCTGAAAGTGTTTAATTGCTGCCATACTGGACTGGTAAGTACAACAGACCATATTTAAATCTCGGGTCTGACGCACCAGCCACCCCCGTTATGGCTTATAGGCTGTTATCCTTTTCCATCTAGCCGTTAGCGAGGTCGGTCTCCAATCTGCGTCTTAAAAATTGCATAGTACTCATCATACTGAACATAGCTTAAATACTCCCGGTTAGGAAGCGACAAGTTATATACGTTCCCCGATGAGTTAGTCAGTAACCTGAAGAAAATTCCCAATTGGTCCTCAGATTACCACTAAGGAAATTACTTTCCAAGTGGGGTGCAACATACCGAGCCTAGTGGACGAGCGTTAACACTGGGTCGAGGTATTCGGGAAGACGTGGGTTCAAATATCGGCGCGGCCCTTCGAATGCCGTGTTGGTTCCATCGAGAGGCCATTCCCGTTCGTGGCCCAAGTTCTCTCCTGTCTCAAATGATTTTAACATTCACGAGTCGTAAAACCCGAAAGAAGAAAGGATTTCGACATATTGATCGGGTGTAGAAAAAAAAACCTGTGACCTTACATGGTTTTTATACGTAATGAGTGTAAAGGTTTTTGTTTGAGTATTGGTCAGCATAATTGTGTTTCTCTGTTATAAGATTATGAATAACTATGAGAAGTACGCTAAACTGAATTAAAAAGTTTGTTTCAATATAATTGTAAAATTTTAGATTCTATTAAATTGGTTATCCCACACAACAGTTCTTCTGATTCTGAGGATAGAATAATTTGTACGGTTATTTACAGAAGTAACGACTTTATTTATATTATGTGAGGTCATAAATATGAAGTTCCAATTTTAACTTTCAGAGTAACAGGATTTTGTAGTTGGGCAGAAGGCTTAGCGTTATGCCTGAGTATCTCTGGAGGGCAGAGTGTTAGAGAAATGTTCAGTATCGATAGTTAGCAATGAAGACGGTTTTGTATTGTAAAAAATTTGAATAGAAAAAAAATGAAACTATTTTATGTTTGTAAAATATTTAAAATACAAAAGGTTTAAGTGTTAACGAACATATATAAAAAGCGAATTGAAAGTCATTTTTCTATGCATAAATGAAAGTGTAATTAATTGAATGGAGGCTAAGCATCTGTATAGATACATAATAAAGCAAATTGTAGTTACTATTAAATCAGAAGCTGTCAATAGATGGGAACTCACTTTTAGTACAGATATATGAGAAACCAATATTACGGATATAAAGTGAAGACAAGGGCAAACTAATGTTCCAGCGAAAGAAGAAAACTAGAATTTGTGGAGAAGGAATAGACGTTTGTTGAATGATCAAAATAACAATTTTTTGATGGCAACGAAGGAGTTTTATTCTAACGAACGATTTAATCACGTAGTTCGGTTTTTCGTCTTCGATACTGGCGGTTTTCCGCCAACCGTTACGTTATCCACGCCTTGTACGAGAAATAATCATTTTCTCGCGTAATGTCCTTGTGTGTGAGTTTTACGATCGGTCTCACCATTAAATTTGCGGATCCAAGGTCAACTGTAGAGTTTGAAAACGCATTTCGAGACACCTTAATACCAAAATTGATACGTGAATTTGGGTATCACGGGTGAAAAACATTGGAACTTCACTTCAGCATTTCAGCTAACGATGAGAAAGAAGATTACCTTAAAAAAGTGGACTTTGTTGAAATAATTTTTGAATAATATGTCACCGCCCGCCACGTTGGCTCAGTCGTTGCGACACCGTGATGACGGTCAGCACTGACACGGGGTTAGCTGGTTCGAGTCCTGCTGATGAAAGAAATTTTCAACATCAGGACTGGTCAGCAGGGAAGGAGAGTTTGTGGTGCACATTTTGTAATCACCATAATCCTGAGTTAAATCCTAAACTTCTCCGCAGGGCACCTGTAGTTAGAGCATGGAACACTGCTGACGGTGATTCTTCCGTGTGATAAGTACGCTGAGCCTGGCATCCTGTTGTATCTTTCGGAAGAGTAGGCATGAGTAGGCCGGTACCGAGTTTCATCCACTTGTTTCTTCATCTCTCATTTCATACAACACTCTACAATGAATACACACACTAAAAACAGTCATCCACACCTACAATAACACATTCGAACAGAACAATGTGGAAGGCCAACAGGAACCTCACTATTTCATCTTCCCAAGAGAGTTCCCATTGAGGGGATACATCCTCCAAGGTAACAGCGAAAGCCCGGAATCTACATCTACCTGTACATCCATAACTCTGCAATTCACAAACATTGTGGGTGGCAGAGGGTGCTAAGCACCAATCTTAATTCTGCGCATTCCAATTCCGAATAGCACGAGGAAAGAAAGAATACATAAAAGGCATCAGTACGGCATCTTATTTCTCGAATCTTATCCCTTCGGTCATTACGACCCAAATAGGTTGGTGGAAGAAGTATCTTACTGCACTCATAGGTCATAGAATTTCGCATATTCTCCAATAAATTTAAACATAAATGACGTCCGTCTGTCTTCCAAACTATCCCAGCCCAATCTATGAATCAATTCTGTCACGCTTTCACAAGGACTGAAACAACTAGTCACAAATCGAGCGGCCCTCCTCTGTACCCTCTCCACTAAGTCAATCAGGCCCTTGAGATACGGATCCCAATCTCCACAACAGTTATCCAGATGCAGACGCACTAAGTGTTTTAATACGCCTATTTCCTTTGTATGAGCATTACAACCCTCAGAATACGACCTATGAATCGTAATTTAGAATTTGCTTTGGCCTACGACGGAAGTTATGTGCAAGTCCCATTTCATGTTGCTTTGTACTATTACCCGCAGATACTTCAGGGAATGAACCATGTCAACAAATGAATTGTATGGTATCATCGGAAGCTAGGAATCTGTCACTATTAAACCCTTCCGGATATTATTTTTTTCTATCAAAGGCGGTATTTAGTGAATAGTAGACAGGTTTGACGAGAAGTCGAAATTTTTGATAGCGAGGAGCGTGATGCCGGTGAGACGAGAGCCACGGAACTTGGGGTGTAGCGTGACGTACCTCGGTGGCGTAGTACGCAGCAGGGTGAGTGCGCCCGAGGGGCCGTGCAAGGTGAGTGGTGGTGTAACTCGTGGCTAACGGGCCCGTGCGTGCTCGAGTGGCGGCCAGGCGGCCAACTTGTGTCGGGAAAAGTTCCTCGAGAAGCCATCTCGGCCGGCGGAAGGGCTTAACGATAGCGGGCCTGCTGGCCGCAGCAGGCGAGAATGGGGCACTGCGCCGCCACCTGCGCTCCCCCACGCCCTTACAACCCGATGGATCGTCGCAGTAGAACAGGCCTGGGAGAACTAACCTGGCATTCAACTGAATCCACCGGAAAATGAAAAATATAAAATGATCAGGTAAATGCAATTTCGACTGCAAATAGCGACTTGCGTGTGTCTGGTGCCACTACCAGACGCAGTATTCCAACAACAGCACAGAGTTCATGTCCAATGGACGACGAAACATCTGAACAATTCGCTGTATGGATGACACTATAAAAGAATTTTTCACCATCGGAGCATCTGAACTAGTGTGACCTCCGATGAAACGTAATCTTACGATAGTTGAAACGTTTATTGCAAACTCCGAATTTTATCTTATTCTCAATTGAACTGAAACTATGTTTTTAGTCAAATTAACTATACAAGAGGTTTATACTTACCAATTTGTGGAAAAGGTTAACTGCAGTGAAAGTATGACTCATTTATCATCCGGTGCACTTAATGTTTTTATCCACTATTACGCTGTTTGCTTACGAAATCTTGTACCTTGCCAAAGTAATGGGCCTAATAATAATAAAATGAAACCTCTGGTTGAAATATATATACAGGGTGCGTCACCAAAATCCGGACAAATCGAAGAGTTTTTTGAAACAATTTTTTTTTCACAAAATATTAAATATAACAAAAAATACTTTTGCATGGTTTATCAGGGACCTCTATAGAAAATAATTATTCAATATATCCCCCTTTAGCTTCAATAACTGCCTCCAGTCTCGGCCTGAAGCGGTCGCATGCTCGACGTAATGCAGCCGAGTCCATGGCGGCGAATGCTGCTTCAATGGCGGATCTCAATGATGCGACGTTTGGATGCCGAGACTTGTTGGACATCCTTTCAACTACGCTCCAAACGTAGTAATCCAGAGGATTTAAATCGGGACTGTTTGGAGGCCAAAATTCCTTTGACCAAAACATGTCCAAATTATCGGACATCCAGTTTTGAACCAAATGGCTCGTGTGGGCTGGTGCACCGTCTTGCTGGAAAACATACGGAGTTCCAGACGCCACTGCATCAATCCACGGCTTCACAACACTCGAAATAACGTTCAAATAAACTTCTTTTGTCACAGTTTCCTTGTTTTTAAAAAAATGTGGGGGCATGACATGACCCTCGCTCGACACAACACTTAGCACGTGAACACTGGCAGGAAATTTTGTTCTGGCAACAATAGGGATATCCTGTGGATCATGTGCAAGCCAACGGTCATTTCTTCGATTATTTTTGGCATCAACTGTAAAAATCTTTTCATCAGAAAAGAATCTGATACGCCCAGCGGCATCATTTTTCAGTGATGACAGAAGCAAATGGCAGCGGCTGACTCTCTTTGTCCTAGCAGTCTCGGAGAGCATTTGCCTAACCTTCAGTGTGTAGGACTTGTATCTAAGGTCTTCTTCAGCAATCGACGCATTGTTGGTTCGCTTACACCAATGATTTTTGCCAGAGCCCTTTCGATGACTTCAGGTGTCCTCATTGTGCGGTCTTTCGAGTGACGCTTCCTTGCCGGTACTGTGGAACCTTCGTTTGACTGTTCGTTTGACTGTTCTAACGACGAATATTTTGCTACAACATCATAAACTGTCGATTTTGGGTACTTGAAAAACCGAATTATTTCAACTGCTGAGCGCGAAGACCTTCGACAATCGCGGCTCTTTTATCATACTCCGCACTTCGCTTCAACATCATGGCCATTTTGAGGTTACCACTGTTTACTAGAAACGTTAGACACTGCAGAGCGCCAAACACGATCTCTGGCGGAAGAAAAATGTGGCGGGAAATTTAAATTTAAATTGTCCGGATTTTGGTGACGCACGTATATATATACCGGGTTATAACACGGAAACTAATTACCGTACTTGGTAGCATTAATGTCCAGAGTATGGGGTGCATGATTTCCACGCGTCACAGTCCCACCGTCCAGTTCCAACTATGGCCACCAGGTGCCGTGATCAGTCATCGTGATTCATAGTCTTCTTCTCTAAAGACCTCGCTGTTAAGAGACGTTAAGCAGTTAAAAAAAAAAAAAGCAAAAACAAAAGTCTTTTCCGAATCACATTTCGAACTCTCAGTCGATCGTTTCCAAACGCTTGGCCGGCACTATCACCTGACCTCACTCCCTGTTATTTATGGTTGTGGGGCTACCTGAAGGACAGGGTTTGCCAGGGAACAATTACACATGTGCTGATCTGAAGCGCAGCATATCAAGAGAGGTAACCAGCATACCTACGGACATGCTTCGTTCTGCTGTGCAGAATACAATCCTGTGCTTTTAGACTCTTCTGGACACTGATGGGCGCCGTGTTGAGCTCCTTTTGTGACATTAATGGTACTGGTATGTAATGGTATGATGTACCGTATCAGCACATTAAAAGTGTTTCAATTGTATTGATTCTGCATTAGTTCTCTTTTCCATGTCCTTGACATTAATTCTGCCAAGTTAGGTACTCGTACCGGAAATTAGTTTCCGTGTTATAACGTGTTAAATAGGAAAGTTTAATTATAACCACCCCGTATGTAAACAAAACAAAAATTTAAGTTCATGTCGGCCAAAAAAAAAAAACAAAAAAAAACAACGATCCCACTACTGAATACATCAACGTGTCTTGAGTATTTAGAGCTAATAAACCAAGTTTTGAGTGATGTGGTGACTGACTGGTGATGGTGCAGTGACTGTGAATTGATGGGTCGCCGGTTTATATTCACGTTTCCGCTGCAATTTTTACCTTCCGTGGAAGCGATCTTTATAACTGACAGGGCTTTTCATTGTTCGTGCAAGGTTTACGAACAATCTCCATGCGTAGAAAGTAATGATCAGGCGGTATGAATACACGCTTATATTGGTCCATGACACTTGGTGGAATGCACGGTATATATCCAAACGTCAGCACAGCCAGTGATCTGCGAAGTTAGGGTAGGTGACCTGCAGACACAACAATATTATATTTGGTTGATGAATATTAAGAGTCTGTTCGGTATATATTTCACTTTTCAAAGTTCATTTCCATTTTCTGTTTTTTTTTTTTTAAATTACAACTGTGCAATACAGATTGTCCCAAATGTTAATAATACACTGGCGAAAATTAAAAGAGCAACACCCAGACATGAATGGTGGAAATTTTGTAGATACCCAGCAGAAATTATAACAAATTTAAATTGATCAGCAAAGTTTATTACCTTAGGATACAGTTGTCAATTAGAAGAGGGTCAAACTTGAACACCTATACTATTGTGTAAGCTAACTGGCATTGAATCAATAAGTGACCTGTTCCTGCACAAGATATATTTGAGCCTTTTTTCATCCATTGTGTAACAGGTCTGTATACTGACATTGCACTACGGCCAATCTTTCGGGAGTTTCACGATACGATGCACCCATTTCAAACACGCCAACTCTCCAACCTCTCTCACAGTTAGACTTTAAGGCTTAGAGGGTCGTCACTCTTCGGCTTGGCATACTTGATCAACAACCTGTGAACAAAATGGTGTCATTTTACACCACAATGTTCACCACTTATACGATAAAAGGTATAGCAATTTTGTATAATAGATAGTCCTGAATATTTTTTTTTTTTTTTTGCAGATTGTAAGGAACATCACCATCATATAATAAATTGAAATCTGAAGTGTTAGTTGTTTCCCAGAGTTTATTATCACTGGACATTAGCACAATGTCGGTAGCTTAGGAATTTCTAAGAACTTTAAAACAACATAAACAAAATAAATGTGCTGTCTTGTTTGTGTATTTCCTCGTCGCTTATCAAAGATTATTGAATACTGTAACTATTAATGAAATCACCAACAGTTCTTCATGCTAATATAAATCCGCAGACGATTTACCAATTCATCTTATAAATAATTACCTGGTTATAACTATACTTTCTCCATTGATTAATATTTTAAATTCGCACCGTCGTTCAAATTAAAACATATACCGAAACAGAATTACTAGGATCACGAAGAATCAGAAAGAAATGTCATCGCTTTGATTAAATTTTTAAGAATTATTCTTGACAATTGGTATAGTAAATTTCGTGAACCGCACTTGGAATTTTTTTAAAAACTCTAGAAGAATGCATTTTTGTCATTGAAATTCAAATTTTGACTCAGTTTCCTGTAAGATTCAATTACTTTCTATTCGCAACCTTGGCCTAATGTACTACGTACGTAGGTGAATATAATCAGGTTTAATATCATCATCTGCCTAGACATTAAATTTCCTATGACATGGTGGATTGTTCCACGTTTACAAAATGAAAGTATCATTTTAACAGAATTCGTAATAATTTTGACGAAAAAAAGAAAGAAATTCAATAAAAGAAAAGACGACTAAATCTCACCAGACATTTAGAGGAAAAATGTATTGTTACATTACATTTGAAACCGATCTTCCAACTAGGGCCTGTCGCTTAAAAAAAAAAGTCTAATCTACGGTAATATATTCATGTCAATGTATATAACAGAGAACTTAATAATCCATGGATAAAAAATCTCTGATTAGGTGATGATCTTTCCTTTCTAATTGTTTCAAAGGCGCTAAAAACAAGGTCCAAAAATAATAAAATCATGTATAATAATGATATTTGCTTCCCTTTGATTACATTTCCTCCTCATTTATTACAATGGTATGAAATTTATGTTAAATATTTAACCACAAGTAAAAAAAAATACGCCTATGTACTTTTATTCACATTAGATTTTTTTGTTAAACTGCTTAACGTCTCTTAACAGCGAGGTCTTTAGAGACGGGAAAGATGGGGGCAAGGAATAGCAAGGAATGGGAAGGAATACGGCCATGGCCTTTTGAAGGAACATCCCGGCATTCAACTGGAGTGAATTGGGGAAACCATGGAAAACCCAAATCTGGATGCCCGGACGGGGATTCGAACCGCCTTCCTCCAAAATGCGAGTCCAGAACGCTAACCGTTACACCACAACGCTCGGTATTATTCACATTAGAATCTTTGCCTTGCTTTTAGTGGCATGCATACGTTTATGTACCACTTGGGTTTATGGTGACATATCTAACTTTTTTTTTTAGTTCTTCTCTTACATTCGTTTCTTAAGGCCAATCCTTCTTCTTTTTTCCTCAACCATTAAGTTATTGCGTGCCTTGTCATGCAAAATATAAGCTTTGGTGGTTTCCACTTGCCTACCCACAGATAGAAGCGCCTTTACGTATTTATTATTTTGGGTGGATGACTGTGATGAGTATATGTTACGCGTAGTGTGTTATTTGTATTTTGAATTAATGGAAGAATGGATGGCATGAAATCCGATGCCTGCCTACAGAGGAGTACTCTTCCGAAGGACACAGGGGATCCAACTGACTAACAACCACCAACTCTATACACACTGCAGAAAGGTTTAGGGTTTAACCCAGACTTTTGTGTATAATAAGCTGATTGTCAACTATACGTCACAACCTCTCTGAAACTGCCGGTAAATTACTGGTGAAAATTTCTTTCGCCATCGTGTTTCGAACAAGCTAATCCCGAGTAAGGCGACGGGCGCCATCACAGTACCTCAATGAACTCAACCAACGAGCCGAGCGAAGCAAATTAGAGCAAATCATATTTTCCTTAAATAAGAATTTGATGATTTCAATTAATGTTAGAATATTACTTAAAAAAAAAAAAAAAAAAAAAAGACTGTATTTAGCATCATCTT
The DNA here is from genome assembly GCA_031002005.1 of Vandiemenella viatica. Lineage (NCBI taxonomy): Eukaryota > Metazoa > Arthropoda > Insecta > Orthoptera > Morabidae > Vandiemenella > Vandiemenella viatica. The sequence continues at coordinate 303,255,400 of JARYHS010008074.1, forward strand.
CTCAACAGTTTCCTTACTATAATTAGAGCGAGTTTAAGGTTCCAAACACGCAAATTAACGTCAGATGAAATGTGATTTTCTGTTTTGATCTCAGCTTCTCATCTTGGCATAACAGTTTCGACGTGTTTGCAATTCTCTGTTAATTGTAATCTAATATTTGTTTTTCCATAGAGTATTTCTCATTGTCTGATACCTTTAATAACATATTAACCAATCTTGCAGGTCTTTAACTACTCTAACTTTTCTATCTGTCTTTTGTCAGATAATTCCTTCAGCAGCCGATTTCAGAAAGAATTCATTCATACTTTACCTATCTATTTAATCTACGCGTCCTTTAAATTAATCAAATTGCAGTTTTGTGGTTTTTTTATTGGAGCTTACAGAGTGTGGAGGAAGTTCTATTGACTGAAGCTTCCAGGTATTCGCCTGGACTGATTTCGGGAAACAGCGCAAAACAAAAACTTGGGTCTTTATCGAATCTGCGCAAACGTCCCCGTCCTCTAGCAAGCTCTATTCAGTTCTCATTCTATTATAAAATAGCTAATTTACTATCTACTTTTCTACAACAAGCAATACTTCATCTATACAGTTCTAGAAATAAATTAGGAATGTCACAGAGACTGAATTCCAAACATGAAAACATTTTTTCCCCTGGAAATACTTTCAGTATTTTTGACATGCCGTGATACTCAACGAAGAATAGCCAATGTCACTGTTCATATGTGATTCTAAAACATATAAGCTAAAACATAACTTACTATTTATAACACCTTTGTATTTATGTCTTTCTCATTTGATGCTTTGCTAAAAACGGATTTCTAATGCTTTTTATCCGTCTAGAGCAGCTAAAATAAAAACTTCGCACTTGGATTTAGATTCACTGGATCATCTTCGGTGACATCTAAGTTACACATGTTTTGATATTGCTTTAGTGTCTTTCTGTAGCTAATAATAATAATAATAATATGGTACAGTTTTTATTTCATTATTACATTAAAATGTTCCTTATCAATGTTTTCTTTCCTTACTATATGTGTTTCACACACGCAACTTCAGAATCTTCTTAAACACAAAAACCTGTCTCTAGCATTTAATAAATACAACTCAATTACATATTGTGTAGTTATTATTTACAGAAACATACTACAGCAATATAAAAAATGAACATAATTTGTCCTAGGGCACCAATGATGATTTTATAAATCGAAACGCATATGCCAGAAACAAATTTTTATTTAAGCTCCACTTGACTGAAAAAATCCACTAGAAACTCTTAATAACTCTTTTTAATTGTACCCAAAGAATCTGTGTCAGCTTACTATCTATATATTTGTTTAATTGAAAATGTAATGATAATTAAGATATTTACATCGAGACAGAAATCCAGTCTTCAAGCTATCCTGTTCTCTTGAAACGCAAGTGAGACATTTGTATGATGGACACATCGATTCAACTTTTCTTTATCAGCAGGCGTATTTATCCTTACTTATGGCTTTATGCCTCGTCAGCGTCAAGGTGATTAGAGACGGGAAAGGACTGGGGCAAGGAACTGAAGGAATTCGCCATGGGATTTTTAAGGAACCATTCCAGAAATCAAATGGAGTGAAATGGGAACCTGTGGAAAACCCAAATCTGGATTGCCGAAGGGTATCGGAACCCGCGTCCTCCTAAATATGAGGCCAAACCGTTGCCGCTAACCCAACACGCTCGGTATCAGGTGAATTAAAGAAACTTCCCTTAAAAGAAATATTGCAAACATACCTAAAAATTGAAACATAAGCAGAAGAGTATAACCATGTAGAGACACCTTAAATGGATCACTAAATATAGTCTTTAGTGAAAATTGGTGGTTAGTATTTCTGTGGCATTAATCAGAAAAGATATATCACAGACACACAAGTGGTTAAAATTCGTCAAAACTGTCTACTGCCTCGAGAGTAAAAAATTTGAAATAATTAGAAAGATATATTTTACGGCTACTTAGTCAGTAGTTTTTAATCTTTAAATACCAACGGATATAGTTGAAATTGAGGATTGATACTGGTCAATACAACTTAGTGGGCGTCTGGACGCATGCAGCAGTTCTTCCTCCTGGGTCAGACCCTGTTCACTATTGATTTACCTCTGCTGATGAGGGAATGATCATCGCACGGCGGATGGGCGCGTTGTGCGCGCAGCCGACGGGGATTGTACCCCTCCCATCCCCAGTAACAATTCAACCGACGGCCGTTAAACTGTCGGTCGAATAGGTAACGCAATATAATGACCGGCAACCACCCGTGCAGGTGAACCTTCACTTCAAGGACAGGTCGACAACCGACTGACAACCTGCTGTTCTCATCACCAGCAGGTACTTCAATAAAAAATGTATTCTTGAATTAGAGCCACTTGTTTCATATACAATAGTTATGGTTTGTGCTTAGCTCTTTACGAGCCATCTACGTGTTTTAACCGACCCGATATCCTGCGTACAATTGAAATAGTCGTTACAGGTTTCCACTGATCCCACGAATATGTTTTTTTTAATCAATTTAGACGTTGCGTTCGTATATACATTGTTGATTTTTGTAAAATACAAAATCTTTGACACAATTATCTGAACAGTCACAGTTTACTAATGGATGAATGCTGCTATTTACTGTTAAAAACTTTAAAGAACTGTGGTATCAAGTATTCAGATTAGAAGAATTGTTTAGTACGTATCAACTAGCCATTAATAAAGCTATAGAACTATGAGGGACAAGCTCTAGTTTCAGAGAAGGACAGGTTCATAACGACGGACTCTTTAATTAACAAGTAATTGGACAAATGGTATTAAAGAAAACTGAGTAATCCAAAATTAAACTGAGTAAGGATCTGCATACTATGATCTGTTGATAATATTGACGACTTCGCAAGTATCCATGTAGGGAATTGCATTCTTTTATTCTTATCACTATAAAATTTTGAATTATTCCTTGGGTTTGTCGACGAAAGGAAAGATGTGTACAGGGAAAAATTCTCAGTAAATTCGAGCCACACAAGGATTCGTTAGAAAGCATTGCGGGTAACAAACCTAAGGCAGTAAGGCGCCACAATTCAACATCGCTAAGTTTTACTTTTTGAGTTACAATGACAAAAGTTTTGTATCAAACTATTCTACTGATGTCAACATTCTAACAACAGAGGACTGGCTTAATCCTGTTTCTTCCGTAATATTGGTAGGGTGGGAGGGTTCAATTATATCTCAGTCAGCAATAATTCACTCATTAAGTCTTCACATATCGGCTGTAGAATGCCAGGGGAGGCATTGCCGTTGGGCAGTATGGGCCAGAAAATAAGATAGCAATAATCTATTAATTGGTTGCCAACAATGTGTTGAGTTGATTTGAGATTATTTTGGTTGAGGCATTGGGTTTGGATATACTCATCTATGTAACGTACACGCTTGTCGCTTATCATTCATAAGTTTACTCCGTATTGCAAATATATCGTCTCATTGCATCTACGATTGTATACTGTGTCATTAATTATGAATTTTGTAAACTTAGAAAGATAAGTGAACAATAGTTCATCTACCCCATACGTGTCAATTAACGTATGTTTTTAAGCATCTAAAGCCCATTGCCCATTGAAGATCAACCAGGAGTGCTCAAATTCGAACCAAGGTGGCTATTTCACCATTAGCTCCAATTAAATTCCTACCGAACGGTTATGACATGTGTTACTGAATGATATATCCAGATTCTTAGAACCGTATTTGAACCAACCATAAACAGTTGTTACGTAATATAATCACTGCGGGCAGGACACGATAATATAAGTAATAAAACTCTGAACACTGTAAAAGATTTGTACTTCGACGATTAAAACATATATTTAATGTGTCTTTAACAGGGCAGTTTCCACATCCATTTAACATAGCTATCATAATTCCATTACATATAGAAATAAAGAAAATAAAATTATTTTCCTCATCACTCATTGCTAGAAGAGGTGCATTAAAAAAAAATGAAATACTTGAATGAATAATCTGTTTGGTTTGAGACAAAATGTAAGTACACAGGATGCTATAAATTCATTGAAAAACCACTTATTCATGATGACTGATACTTCCAGTAGAACAATTTCAGTATCTGTAGATTTAAAAGAAATATATATTTTACATTGTTGGCCATACTATACCACCTAAAAAAGTCTAGAGAATCACCGTACGTCCATCTCCTCTGAAACTGAACAGTACTATGACCATTTATATACCTTCTCGATATTACTGAGCTAAATTTTAATCCGACGATTCCTTTATATGCTGCTGAGACTGTTGCAACTGTTATGGGTTGCACTTGGGAAAACAGCGTCACTGTAACTCAAAAAGTCCTGCAGACTGTTCAGCAATGGTTAAAACATAACATTCTAACAACAAACGAAAACAAAACTTCTTTATCCTTCATACAATGTAACAACACAACCACCGGACCACTAACTCTGATACACAAACAATTCAGATGCAACAGTCACACAAAATTTAACTGTTTGAAACTACAGAAAGCAGAAAATATTATGTACTGAAGCATAGGAACAGAATATAATTTCAGTTGGACTTATCACGCATCTAATTTACACGCCGAACTACAAAAATTCATCTGTCTTTTCTATAGTATAGGAAAGATTCTCCCAGTCAAAGCATTAAGTACCGTTTATTCCACTTTCCTTCAAATACACCTACCTTATAGGATAAACAGCCGGAGAGGAAGACTTGAATGCACTTAGCTGAGATTAATAGATGCCAAAATCACATTCTGATAGTGATGTATAAAAATCCATATACCTGTCCACCCCTTAACTGTACAAAGCATGGTGTTCAATCTGCGTAAGCTGTTTATTCAAACAACAGTCATGTACATACATATCAGTATTAAAGTCTTTATTGTTAGTTGCCAGGCAGATATAGGACGCAAAAGAGAAATGGAGTAAACATCCCTCGTCAGAAGCCACTACCAGGACAAAGACGTTCAAGCTACCTTGGTCCACGAATTTATAACGAATTACCCACAGATCTTATCACTAGGGCGGAGCATACCAGGAAGAAATATATATCTTCTTGGTCTTAAAAAACCATCACTCAGTAAATGAAATAAAAAGCTTTAATCACTGTATAATCATAATGTGTACATGTAGTAGTTTATTGTTTATATATAATAAGTTTTTATTTCTAATAATTTTTACAATGATCATATGTATGTAACATATTGGTAAATGACAATATTACTAGCGTTTTAATAATCCTCATATAGATATAGTGTATCATTATTCTGATTGTTATTATGAATACTTTTTACGTAGTATGACTTATATGTCATGCTGTAAATTTTCCATAACGTAAGGATTAATCCAACTGCAATTTGAACCCTAAGAAAAGTCTCATGTTAGTTTTACAAAAATTATATAATAATGACATGTTTCTTGTGTAGTCTATTGAAAATTGGCATACGGTTTTGCATAGTGAAATGCAAATCTGCACAATAAAAATATATGCGGATCCTGTAATTTGGGAAAATATGCTGAAACCTTCCTATTTTTAAGAAATTAGAAAGAAATCACCCTTGAACTCTTGAATCCCTCTTGTTACATTATACTATCTTCAAATAAGATATTTAATTCATCCGTGATTTAAAGTAATTATAAGTGATTTATGTATTTCATCAAAATCACTATTTCAACAATAAATTTACTCATAGTCTAAATTTTTTTAAACATACACTTAGCTGTAAAACCAGATTTTTAGAAGCAAAATGATGGGATGAATCCTGTACCATACCATATACTCGTATTTGACAATAGTTAGTCTAAAACACGTCTTTTTTCTGATTCGGGTTTTTCGGCACGTCGATATCAAGGTTGTTGGCAGGGAGCAAGGGATAAAGGAACGGGTGGAAAATCCGCATTGGCGTTTGGAGGAAATCACGCGCGCCTGACTAAGGTGGCTTCGGCACTGTGAATGTATACAATGCTTAATGCTGGGATAGCTGGTCGGAGTGGTGGTGGGCGAAATTTTCATCGTCATGTCTCTGTCAGTAGGGTGGGTGAGGGGTGACGCACTGTTACCACCCACAAAATCAGTGGTGCCCAACCCAAATGATCTGGCGGGTCACTTTATAATGCATCATAACTCCGAGGGCTGCTTATAAAGTTGTATATCCCCATATTAGATTTAGACCCACTCTATTCATTTTTTGGAGTGAAAAATTGAAACATAATGAGTTATTATTATTGTGTTTACTATTATTTTTACAAGTAAACATAGATAACATAATAATAATGATATTAAACGCACATTTAAAAAAAATAAGTAATACTAAAAATTAAGTATAAAAAATATATAAATATGAATGAAATCATTTAAAAATATTATTTTATTGCTGTGATATTTGTTTCTCCACTCTTTCACTTAGCTTTTGCAAATCGATCTCAATTTGGGTATTTGCAGGTATTGGTGTTGCAGGTTAGTGTCCGTTATGTTTGAGCGTGTTTTGTGTTCGATCAATTTCATTTTCAAAAAAAAAAAAAAAGAAAAAAAAAAGATTACGTTAAGGTGTAAGTTGAACCAAAAACGTTAATAACTCGCGGGGCGGGAAACTGTTCAAGGCGGGCCGCATGCAGCGCGCGGACCGCGGGTTGGCCATCCCTGCACTAGATTGTGGACAACATTCCTGGGTTAAATCTCAAACCTCTCCGCAGTACGTACTGAGTGACGGCATACGACACTATTGATTGGGAGAAGAGTCTGGCGACCTCTTCGTGTCCTTCACATTTGATTCATGGTTCCTGATAGTTATGAAGGGAACTTTCATTTAAAACCAAGTGTGAAGCTTTATTGTTTGCTTATTAATGTTGGGAGTTTGTTTCATGATCAATGGTTAATGTAGTAGTGCTTAAATGTTGTTGTTTGATGATTTATGTTGGAAATTCTAAGACGAGGCTTTGCTCGATCTTTTTTTGTCATAATTGAATGTGTGCCAGTATGAGTACTCAATAAATTAGCAGCCTAGGGTTTTCTTTGAATGATAAAAAGAGGAGTAAGAAAGTTTTCACCCTTTCTTCCCAACAAGCACATTCACTACACATTGAAAATACACAAATCAAAATCATCTACATAAAACAGTAACACGTAGCCTATATACGCTTGCATCACTGGAGAAGGCTAGAGAAAACCACCACAATAAAGCTGTCTTGGAGGACCAACTTCCTCCAGAGCAGCCACCAAGCCTGAGTCTCCGGGTAGCAGAGACAATCATCATTTTGAAGGAACCATCCAGGCATTTGTCTGGTGTGATTTTAGAAAAGCATAGAGAACCGAAATCTGAATGGTCGGACAGGGATCCCCAATTCTAGGCCAGAACGTTATAGCGAACGTACCAGGTTCGGTATGTCTCATCTGATACGTATAGAAACCGAACAACTGTAGAATAAACCTTAAAATTCAAATTTTCTCCGTTTTGTTACTACGAGTATAAGAATTATAACAACTATTATTTTTTTATTTTTTTTACTTAGGGCTTAATGTCTCGTCGACATCGAGGTCATTAGAGGCGGGATGGGACTGGGAACAAGGAAGCGGAAGGAAACCGACCATGGATTTTTGAAGGAAGCATACCGGCCTTTTATTTTTCTTTAGTGCATTGGAAACTACTGTTTGTAATGAATGAAATTTTTTCTGTTAATTGTGTTCGAAGACGTGTAATCGATTTAAATTGTTAATTTTCGGTATTCACTAACCTAATTAACATACATCTCAACGATTTTTCACTAAGAAAGATTTATAACGCGAGTACTAAGTTGAAACTATAAGAATTACTGTCGTCACTGGAAAAGAAAGTTCGTAAAAGCTGACCAAATGTTTCACAAAGAGATATAAATAATAATACAGTAAGTGGCTGTTAATACAGATCTTGAGTATTCCACCTCACGGGAGAGTAGTTAATTAACTAATTACTGAGTCTCTCCCTCTGAAGCCGGCTCCCTCAGTATAATTTGAAACGTTGCGCACCATGTAGCGACTCCTTCACAACATCTCCGACGTTGGCGACTCCTTGTTCAAGTTCCCCGCACACCTACACGCAGAAGTATAATAACGTTAGAGCACGCCTTCCGCAGACGGCAACTGATACAGACTCGGAATTATGTTATGAACAGGTATATCTGATTTTCTGTTTGAATGAGGAACCAGAACTCAACTGAAAAGAACCCTCCCGTGCAAACTAAGGAGTGGAGCGCGCGTCTCAAGACTTGCTGGCAACCGCAAAGAGAGGCAGTCGACAAGATATTACATAATGCAGCAGCAGCCACCGCCGCCGCCCAACTTGGGCGTCTTGAATGCGCCTTATCCTCTTATTCTCCAGTCGTAATTGAGTTACCCAAAATTTCTGCGTCAAACAATTTTTGATGGGATCTCGAACCAAGTTGGGAGCAGTTCTGTTGAAGAATCGGCTTTCCGTAATTAACTCGCAACACAATGGACATCCTCATTAAGGCTCACAAAGTAGGAAGTTTCCTTCTGATGTGGTTTATGAAGAATACTCCCAAAGGTAGTAGGAGACGCAAATCGAAGACGCTATCTGATAATATAATAATACCTGTTGCTCATGATTAAATGTGGAGAACAACACAAACAGTTTTACCACAGAATCAAACCTTACTTTCACTAACTGTACCACATAAGGTTGACTAGTGTAGATCATAATTCATTTTACTAGAGATATTTAATTGAGATTGGGCTCAACACAGGGGGAAACGAATATTCATAGCACTAAATTAAACAATCCCAATTCATCAAACAATAGAAGCCGGAAGTATCGCTTAATGTGACCTTTCACCAAAATTAGTCAGAGGCATTCAAACAAAAGTTAAAACTTTAAAGACATAATATTTAACTGTGGCTACAATGTCGTGGCCAAAAGGAACGCAAAGGAAGTTTCAAGCCTTTTAATGCGTGAAGCTTAAAAGTTTTCGACCAGGAAACTGTAGATAATTATTCTTAGAAATGTTGACTAGCAGTTAGTTTCTAAACTATAACCTATTCATTAGCTGATTTTATTTGTTAGAGGTAGAAGTCTCATTGAAATCAAGGTTATTAAAGCCGGTGTAGTATAGGGGTATGGAGGAGATTTGACAGTGACCTTTTGAAAGAATCATTCAGATAATCGCCTGGAATAATACCTTGGAAATCAAATATGTGGATAGTTGAACCAGAGATCGATTCCACATCCTCGCGAATGGCATGATCGAATGTTAACCACTCACCCATCACACTCTTTCTGTTATCTGGATTTTATGCCCAATCTTTGTGGCAAATGTCTGTTTATGTGGAGATGAAATGATCTCGCCATGTAAGGTTGGTAGTTGCGGAATTGTGGCTAGAGACACGGCACTGCAATTGTGCCAGGAGCATGTCCGAGGCCTTGCTGGAAGAAAATTTCATCAACTGGTACTTGGTCAGCAGGATAGAAGAACGCCAGAAGAACATTTTCCTATCACCTATTGAAAACCAAAAGCATGAGTTAAATCCCCAACATCACCTTAAGCCAAAAAGTGAGAATACGACAGGTAAATTAAACTAGGCGACTCGGTTGGTGTCTCTCTGGAGATTGGACCTAAATGGTCATTTACAGGGTTTCATTTTCTTTTGTATTTCATTTCCTATTTGCAATAAATAAATAAATAAATAAACTCGTCACTGTTCTCAACTGATGAAAGTCGCAAAATGTCGCCCATAAGTTGCTTGGCATACTAGTCATCTGCTAAGTGACATCTAAGTTTTGGGCTTAGTATATATGCTTGTTGGTGACCAAAGAGCTTCAGCAGTTTATATGGCAAAAATCATTAAGAAAATCTTAACTCATCTTGTATTGAAAAATATCGGCGTATGACAAAAGAATCACCACAAATGAAAACACTTAAACATTGGTAAAATATTTTTCTTTAACAAACATTTATTGAAAGTACAACATGAATCCGAAGAATTTAAATAATGTTGTTCAAGTAAGTTATTTAATGTTTAGTAATAATAACAGAAATTTAGAATTTTTTAATTCTTTTAGCTGCTATTCCATCGAAATTTATAAGTGCATTTGGTGTGTCCATTTCTTTAATATCCATCTACGTTTTCAATTTTTTACCTGATTGTAAAATTAGCATTACAAAACCATGTGAGCTACGTCATGTCATTCCGTTTTTGGATTCCACCCTACACTGTACGTCTCAGAGGAAAGGAACTGGGCGCCCTACCTCTGACATAAGGCTTAGTATTCCTCCTTCGGATCCAACCAACCTTCGGATTGTGACCTAAGTTACTTTACATGAAAACGTATCTAGAAACATCAAAGCATGAGATTGAAACTGACCCAGTGACTTACTTCATGTGAGGAATAAATTGAAAGGGAATGTGGGAAGAAATGTGTGCTCGTAGGGAGCGGAGGCTCAGAAAGTCCGAAAAAACATCTATTCTTACACCATTTTAAAGGTAAAATATTTTTACCAATAAACTATCACGTATAGCAACTGATATCTCAAATAATTACCGTAAATTTCTAAATGAAAATGTTTGTTTCCAGAAGCGAGTATATTTTAATTCTTTCATTTAGTTTGGTAGCGTCATGACAAAATTACTACGACGCAAACAGCGAGTAATAGAAAGTGTAACAAATAACAGAGGAAACTCAGCGCAGAGACTTTCGTACGCCCGCTATCAGACAAGAACACCTGTCGGGGAGAAACTTTGCTCATCGTCTTTGTTTACACCGGCGCGTCTGCACTCGGAGCGGATTGGACTTGCCGATCGCTGGCAGGCGAGCTGGCGCGCCCAATTACACAATGAACCGCGCCGGAGATGGATCGCCCCGCTCGGCCCTTCCGATTAATCCGCATCTCCGGCGGCGGTGCGCTCACTTTTCGGCGCCCTCGCCTGCTTCAGGTGAGATATACTGCTGAGTTATGGGCCGGGAAACTTCCTACATTCAATTAAAGGCAGGGCGAGCCACTCCTCGCGGCCAGCTCCGAAAAATACCCTCGACGGCGAGGTGGGCGTGGCTGCCGCAGGTGATGTATGGCTGCACCCGCCAGCTGGACTGAGGCGGGACGTGAACCCGAGACGCCGGGCGGCGTGAAATATGGCCTGCGGGCCGTCTTCTGAGGACACGGATTGCCACTCTGTGGAATTACGTGGCCCGCCGTGGGCGGTGTCACTCCACAAAACGAAAGGATTGTTGCGGAACGCGCCGGGAGAAAGGTTTTTTCCTTGACGAATTACCGGTGACAAATTTACCGGCCCAGTAACTGAAAACCAGCTCAAAGGCCTGGATCTTAATTTATCTTACTATGTCGTATAACATATTCAGGTATTGAAAGATAGCTCCTATTATACATCAGAGCTTAAACATTTATAATAATGTAGTAGCGTGCTGTTTCTTTCAGGTGGTTTTCAGATTAGTACTAAACAATGATTTAGTTTCTGCCATGATGTGTTTTTTAGCTGCCAAATAAACATATAATAGATAGCTCATAGTGTTATCTCATTAAACTTGAGTTACCATGCTCTTTAGATACACGTTATCTCTACAAGAGTGCATTCGACGCATTGAAACATTTAATAGTATTCGATAAATGTACAATTAAAAACTGGCTGCTTTCTTAGGTTCTTAAATAATTTTATTTAATCTGTAATTTTTATTTCATTGCTTCGATTAACATCATTTGCATCTTTAAAAGAGGGGATTGTCTATTGTACAAAAATTTGCGGTAATGGCTTTAAGAACAAAAGTAAACACCTGAAGATGTTTTTATAGATAGGAGACTCTTGTTGGCAGTCAATTAGTGCTGTATGTTTGGTCAAATGTTTCCTACTAATCTACAGTGAATGAAATTACTTTTAATTATAATCGGACTATTGATTGGAAATGTTTCTGTTAAATAATGGACTGTAAAGTAGAAGATTTTGTATGAGAAATAGTTACACATATGTTAGAAATAGTCACTCATCACTGGAGTGATCAAGAGAAAATAACATTAACATCACAAATTACCCAAGAAACCAATAATCGGCAACATACACATCACATTACTTTCACCTTCAAGAGTAATTTATTTCAATTAAACACACACAAACACACACACACATATATATATATATATACCTAGTAAAATCTATGCCAAAGGTAACCTTTTTATCAAAACTTTGATAACAGCTAACAGTGGATCTGATATTAATACAATTCACTTATTCTAATTTTTATAAAAACGTAGTAAGACTCTTATACTGACAATGTATACATTAGTAAAAGTTTTATTACGCAGCATCTCAGATTAGGAATAACTATTTTTTGAGTTGACAAAATAAAAATGAACAGAAAAATGATAAAATAAGTTTTCAAGTTTCGATCACACGTATAACATCAATTAATGAAATTTTAATACTTAACTATGAGCTTACTCCCGTGCAAATACTAATAATTGCCCGTAAGTCCCGTTGATTCAAAGAAATAAGAAATTTGATGAATTTTGATTGCGCTCTGTGAAAATTACTATGTCCGAGGAACACTACCACCAGCTGCCTTTGGCCTAAACTGGGAGTAATTACTATTTGGATCCGCGAACGAGTCTGGTGGATGAGTGATATCGCTCTGCCCTCTTATCCTGCAAGGTGCGGGTGTATATTCCCTCTCTGCCATCCATATTTTGGTTTTCCGTGGTTTCCCAGAGTGACACCGGGCGATTGCTGGGATGGTACAGTCAAAAATATTAATCCGAAATTTCGTCCCATTCTTTGTCTCCATTCCTTTCTCGCATCTAATCACCTGGACGTCAACGAGGCGTAAGGTCATAAGTAAAAATAATAAAAAATAATATTAAAGTAAAATTCGACTAGTTTTATTGTTAAACTTGCATGACTATGAAGTTTTATTGGAAGTTTGAAATAGTTTATAATTCTTAGTAGAGTTACTACGGAAATCTCTTGAACAAAATTAAACGAATCGTTCACAAATAAAACATAAAAAAATTATAGTTACTGAAAACGAAAATTTAACATTGGTGCAGTTTAATAGAATATCTGTTTTATATTGATAATGAATTCTTCAACAATTGTATTCAGAAACACTGTTGCTAACACGCAGCTGAAACAAGGATTGGAATCGAACTGAAAATAAGTAGGCTTTTACAGCAACAAATTCTCTCTGTTAACATCTAGAAATATGGCACGACCTTTTCCTATAGGCTGCTAATGAAAACAGAAGCATTTTAAACATTTCATTTTATGTTTTAGACGCATCGGATGTAACAAGATAAAACGAAAATGACCTAATTAGAGGTTCATCACGGTCCTTTTATGGAAAAAAAATTCCTGCTACAGATATTGAGAACAACAGCTAAAAACAAAGGAAGAAAACACGTGCGTGGCCAAACGACTTTAAACGAACATTCGTACCTTGAAAGGTGTGCCGTAGTAGTCGGGAACGATAAGGAATTCTCGAAAATTTTTAGTGACCATGAATATAGAGCGGTTCCCCGGCACAACGGGGAAATGGCTTCAGACGCTCTGATGCCTGGGGCGAGTGTGGGCCGGACTTTTTGTTCCTCCCTCAGGTGGGGGCGGTTATAATACTGTTGGCCAGCCATTACAGCAGGAATGCGAACAATGAACGTTATCTGGCACTTTTAGCGTCCTGCACGTTATTAACAAAACAACGGTGCCTGCACGGAACCAAATGGCGCGCAGGTACTACTTCCATCTTCACGGAGTACTGCGCTGTTTAGTTAATACCAGGTAAGAAGACTTAGAATTTTGTGTTAATGTACACAACACTACATAATATGAGGTGTGATGCTTTCTCAGCTAACAGAGTTGCTAGTGTCCTCGAATGTTATGTTCGTACACTCTAACGTAAGAAAGTTATTGCTGCGATAGTCTGAAAACGTAACGCTACCCACTAGTCCAACAATTTCAATATTCGACGCATAGTAGACGTTGAGGGTCTACTGGAAGTGCTTCGCGGTTCCTAGACCAAACGATGTCAGATTTAAGACTACTTTTCTCTCGCCGGCGACGAGTTGTAATGTTTTACGGCAAGAAAAATTTAACAAACAATAATATGCAGAAAGCACCATATATCGAATCTGGGCATTGGTCAGAGAGAATATAATTAAAATATTGGTAGGTATTTTTAAATATACGTGGTGCCTCTCATTTACTGACATCCACGAATGTTTAGTGTTGTTTATTCAAAAATAATTTAAAAAACCGTGCCAGATGGCTGATTGGATCCTTCTAGAGGAGGTGGCCTAAGTCACTGTGTCAGACGTAGGGAGGTTAGCTACTTTCTTCCAGGACACTCAGAACCAAACCTATTATGAAATGCTATTTTAAAAATTATGTATAAGCAAACTGGGAGTTCATTAATTATGGTTTTGTATATTTTTCGTCTAATTAATTGTGAATTGTGTAAATGAACTCTGTTTTATGGAGAGAAACTATGTAAATGCTATGTAATACGTTCAAGGGCAGTATTATGCATGAAATATTGATTTAAAGGTTTGTAATTGTAAGTGTTGATGTGAGAACAATTCTCAACTGGTTTATGCAGATAATTTTGATGGTAAATACCTGAAAATGTCTTTAATTTCCATTTCCGTGTGTTTCATGGTGATTGTGAATTATTTTGTATTTATTCTGATTGTTTTAATGTGGTTTTGATTTATTGATACATTGTCGCTGTTCGAGAAACATCAATCGGCTTTCTTTATGATATTCTGGATGTTTCTGCAGCGCTAATTTAAACGTGAGGAGATGGAGAGCCAAGTTAGTTGTCACTGTTCAGTTGTTAGAATTTTTGTTTGTGAGTTTATCCCTAGAATATTAGTATGTTTGTGTTTTAGTGTCTTTGGAGAAGTATGTTATCTTAGATCTCACGGGAAAATAAATAATGAATTGAATAACGATTCGTCAGTGTTGTTGTGTGGTAGAACTATTTAATTCAGTCTAACACGGTATTAATCAATATTCTTTGGGAAATTGTAAAATCCTTTGGCGACCAAAGACAGCAACCTATGAAGGACGATGTAATTAAAGGAAATCATTGCTAATTGACAAAAGGACGAACTGGTTAAATAACGAGAAGCCTATCAACCTATTCCAATTTTTCAATTTTTTTCTAAACAACGCTCTTAGAACATTTTGAATCGTAAGCGGATATAGCGTTGAGTGAAGTTTATTATTATTATTATTATTATTACAAAATAAATAATGCAGTCATAACACTCACTTGCCTCCACCATTGAATTCCGCATACCTGAAATAAAATTCTTCCGTCTGTGACATAGTTTAAGAACTAGCAATCTGTACAGTATTCGCACCTACATCTACATCTATACTCCGCAATTCACAACTGCAGAGAGTGCTAAGCACCAATCCTAATTCAATGCATTCCAATTCCGTACAGAATGAGGAAAGAAAGAATTCATAAATGGATCAGTACGGCATCTTATTTCTCGAAGCTTATCCCTCCTGTCATTGCGACCTAAATAGGTTGGCGGAAGAAGTACACTCACAATAAAAGAGTATGTGAGAGCAGACCATACGTCTGTTGATCATCTAATCATCAAACAGTTTTTTCCATTATTCCATTAGTGGAATACAAAAACGTAGTTCCAAGTAAAATACGCTGAAAGTTTTCATCAGACCGAGCACAGAACTTAAAATTAAAGGCTTCCTCTTCCATTTGTGTTGGCAATATATATCTGTTCCAGTGGTAGCAATAAGGTGATACCATCAACTAACAGTAATTATCTCTATTCCGGGTAACATCTAGCAATGAGTCGTTAAGTGATTATTATTTGGCGATTACTTCTTTCTTTACACTGCTGTTATTTTACCGCCCTCTGAACTTAGCAGCCTCTTTTTTTTATGCCTTGTCGATGTTGATGTCATTAAAGGCGGGACAGGACTGGGGGTAAAGGGACGGAAAATAATTCGTCCATGACGTTTTGAAGGAACCATCCCGGCATTCGCCTGAATAGATTTGGGGAAACCACGGAAAACCCAAATCTGGATGGCCGCACTGGGATTTGAAACTGCGACCTCCCGAATGCGAGGCTAGACGATTACAGCTCACCCACCACGCTCGGTCTTACCAACCTCGAAGTATGGATATATTGAACACAGAATGAGAATGTACTGCCCCTTTGGCATAGCTAAATAAATTTTTTTCTGATGTATAGGTTTTTTTATTCCACAAACCGTATGCCATACCTGTAATGGAAGTATCTTACAGAAATAGTATTTCAGAATAATAAATTTTTGGGACCTGATCCTTGGCAGAGTTGCTGTAAGAGCTAAATATTATGTTCAACTTTCCAGACCTTGAAATGCCTCAGGAATCAACATAGTTCAGATACTACAGCAAGATGTATGTCCAGTCACTACAGAGGTAGAATGAGCGCCAAGTAAAAAAATCGGTCAGTAGTCTATAATCATATATGATTTTGATTTAACACTCAAGAATTTTCCCCATGTTGGTGTTCACAAACGGTGGACCATGTATCTACTGGGTTCAAATCCCCGTACGGCCACCCAGAGTTCGGTTTCCAGAAATCAATCAAGGCGAATGCCGGGATGGTTCATTCCCTAAGGCCGTGGACGAATTCCTTCCCGTTCTTGGTCCTCAATTCTTACCCGCATCTGATGACGTAGCAATGAAAAGTATATTTACGAGGAGTCAATTTTCAATTGCATGATTATTTAGGTTCTGTCAAGACAATTTCCTGCAGCTGTTAATTAAGAACTACTGAAAATCAATGGATTTCAGAGGATTTCGTGATTCCTAATTATCTTTATCAGGATGGTTACAGATCCTGCGTTAGGTAACTAATTATTCGATAATTGAATTGTATTATTTCTGGTCTCAGTTTCTCATTTAAAATATTTTGATTGACCACCTGTAGACAAGTAAACTACACACAGCCTTCCATTTCTGCTATGTAATTTACACTTGTAGTAATAATTTACCATTAGTAATTATGATTCACTCTAACACTGAGAAGTTTTGATACCGTAAATATTCAGGTTCAAAACTTGATTGCTGAATGTCATTAAACAGTAAATTGTTGTTGGATTTTTCTTTCCTCCGTAAATCTAATATTATTACCATACTTGAAAGCTATATGTCACGATAGATTAAGATTTTGCAGGTTTAATCTTCTATTAAATTTCCAATGTAGGGCTACTAATCCTCAGTGTATTGCAGGGAAAGGCAGCTATGTTCACGAAATAATTCTAGAAACAATATTGTGTACCTCATTACCATCTCGTAAGTATTTCTTGAATGGTATACCAGGGTTATAAAACAGGGTTCCAAGGTATTTCTCTAGTGCTGACGAGATAGTTGCTTGGCTTTAACTGGCTAACGTCACAATCGGACCTTCTGTAATTTGTCTAATTGCGTTTACTTACCTGCTCTAGATGCTTTCGCAGCAATATCTAACAATACACAGCACTTCATGAGCGTCGTTTTTATTTTTTCCTTTCTTTTTTTGATCTCATTTTTTCTCTCTTGTTTCTTGATTGTTTAAAGAAGTACACAAATAAAATCTAAAATTGTTATCACCACACACATAACTTACATAGAGCCTTGCTAAAATCTTTGATCCCGTTTTTAATCAGATACGGTTTCCCCTTCGATTCATACCTCCTTCTCCATTTCTAGCATGATGAGTTCAATATGCAGAGCTTCAACACTTTATATACCAGTCCGTAGCTGGTCTTCTGTTAGCTTTTCATTAGTCTTCATAATTATGTTTTTAATAAATAATTTATTCATGAATTAATAATGCGATAATCTCATAAATGAATCTATTGCACGTTTTTTTCTGTCTAAATCGTAATTCGGAAATGAATAGATAATAAATTGGTAATAATTTGGGGTGTACCATGAGTATTCTTTGGAAAAAGTGATAAACAGGCCATTAGAGATATTTTTTGAAAAATCTTCACTTTGATGAAAATTTAATTTTTACTCCGACAGTTATAATTGAAAAATATGTCAAAATATGGTAACTTGTCGGTTTCTATGTTTTATGGGATCAGTAAATTTTCGGATAGTTAAATCGATTTGTATACTATCAGAATGAAGCCTACGTTATCTGTAGAATATATAGCAATACTTTAAATGTGACGTAATCACGTTAGTACTTTGATAGGATTTTAAATTTATACTTCTTTCCTAAATTATTTTCATTAATATTATTAACGAGTGTTTCAAAGCATTTGTTTGACATATGTTAACTTCAGAACGATCCACTCTAGAGTTTACAGAGAAATTAATTACTGTTTGTAAGTATAGGTCGTAGGCTATGCGGAACTTGTAATCCTCAAATTATGACTGATTTTGATGGTTAAGTTTCCTTCGCTCAGTAACTCGTGTATTCATACCATTCCGAATGGAAGTTTTAGATATCTTAACATTACTTACTGAACAATTGGATTTTGTGTGCCATTTGCTCAATTGCAAGTTAATCAGTTTTTATACGCCAATGCCATTGTATTTTATTTTAGTTTTTGTGTCGTATGCGTTTCACTCTATTTCCAGAGCATCATCAGCGACATTTGTGACTTTGTATTTCATGCTCTCATGGTCAGGGTTAGCTTCTCGGTGCAGGTTTTAGCAGGAATCATTGTGGAATTTTCATAAGATACACAACACTACACTGCACCGACCAGACTACACAGTATCACTAATAAATTTACTATTATTATCCAGTTCAAAACATGTGAGTGTAAAAACCATGCCATGCTTTTCACAAAATTTTTTAGAAGCCTACAAGTTGCATGTAGAAGTTAAAATTTCATACTACCATTAACTCTGCGTCATCCTTTTTATACTGGGTAATGTAGACGATTTAGTGACGTAACCGGAACTGCTCTCAGTTTCAATTCGAAATGTTTCTTGTTGTAGAAAGTCTGCTTTACTCAAAAGTTGTTATCATAACATTTATAATCAGATGAGATAGTGAAATACAGGGCGTTCGCCGGAAAACGCTACCCTCCCAGTCTGTTGCCGTCGGCAACTTGCTCGGTCAGTCGTGCCAGCAGTTTCCGCCACACGGCACCGTGAATCACCGCACTGTTTAACACCTCCGCTGCCCCAAAAGTGCAGTGCAGTGACCCTTACATTGTTAAGAACGGTTTCTTTGCATTGTAGATAGTTTGTGACTTCAGTCTCTTATTAATCAGTGTTGTGAATAAACGTTTCTTTGCGGTTTGGCTGGTTTGGGGCTTCATACTCTTATTAATCTGTACCGTGTTTGAGTGTGAGTAAAATTATGGTACGTTACAGTTTGCAACAAAGAATATTTCTCTACGATACATATGTGAAGAAGAAGTCGTTTAAAAAGTGTCGCAGTAAATTTCGTCGCGAATTTCCTGGCGCTTTACTGCCAGCTAAATCAACAATTCTGCGTCTGGTTAAAAAAGTAAGAGAAACGGGTTCATTTTTTAACAAAAAGAGACTGTCGGTCAACCGTATTCTCACAGAGGAGAAAATTGACGATATCGCTTTTCGACTAGAACAGTCACCCAAAAAATCATTAAGTCAGTTAGGGCAGCGTGTGTCTCGAAATATGTTCAGAAGATGTGAAATGTGCATTACACAAGAGGGTCAACACTTCCAGCATCTTTTATAAGGTAAGCTAATGAATTACGTCGCATTTAAATGCTTAGCACACAAGTTTATGAAGTTTATGAAGCGTAATTATTATGAAATAGTCCGCGGCCGACGGTCGAACAATGCCGGAAACTGAGCGCTCGCTCGCCGGGAGCAGTTTCTTCCTTGTAGCGCTAACAGTGGGTTGCGTTTCCCGGCGAACGCCCTGTACTTAAATGTAGTCGTAAAATGTGACGGTAAGTAAATTGCTTGGTGTACGGATGCTTTAATGATACAGTACATTATTGTTCCACATGAAACAACAAACTTCCTTAGCAGAGTAAAAAACCTTGTACTTTGTTATTGCCTACTAGCTACAATATATGATAAACTTTCATATTGTTTAGAGTTTAGACCGTTAGACACTGAGGGAGAACACGGGTTCATGTCACCGTCTTACTATTCAAATTTCGGTTTTCATGGTTTCCCTAAATCACTGCAGGCAAATTCCAGGATGGTGCCTTTAATAAGCTATGGCTGAGTTCCTACTCGTATTTTACTCTCTTTCTCTCAAGGCTCTAATTACCTCGACGCCAATAAGCCGTAAACCCATCCTCAAAAGCTCATTCACTAATTTAGGCTTAATAAAAGTGAAAATGGTATCAAGAGTAGATATAAAGTAGGAAAGGTTAAATATTTCAAAAATACTGAAAATAATTACAGAAACCAATAAATTTATATCATTTACTTTTGAATTGCAGAACAACATCAAGTTCAACCAAAACTTTCCATTATGCAACCAATTGCTCTCTTCTTAATACAATCAAAATATTTGCCCTTACAGCATACAGCAAACGTTTTCTTAAAAATCGGTAGGGGATGTCACAATCAACAAACGTCACCAAAAATTGACACCACGTATAGAAGTAAATATGAACAGTAATTCTATACAAATTATTTAAGTCCCTCAGACTATTTCAGGGGCTTCCGATATGGGAGCTTAGTTTACGCATCGCGTGGCCTGTGGAGTCATATTTTCCTTTGGGCCACGAGCTGCGGTCCTCTCTTTAATATCGCCTCGTGCGGTCGGACTACAGAGGTGGCCTCCGGGTGGCGAGTGGCTACTCCAGTAATGGGCGGTTCGCAATATGCGCCACCGGTCGCCTACCTGTCCGGGGGCCACGTGATTCAGTGCCGCCGAGCGTCATGCTGTGCCACGCGGCTGAACACCGCGCTCTCACAGCAGCGCCGCTGAATATTCAAGGCGCGACAAACACGGCCTCCAGCCACCTGCAGCCCGCCAACAGACCGAGCTCCTATTCGACACTCTGCTAGCCTTTGGTAGCTTCAGTGCTACGTTGAAGTGACTAGCTGAGTCGGTAACACGAGCACCTTGTGTCATTTATATACGAAACTGAAACTTTACCTCCATGTCAAATTAGAGCATCGTTCCAAGAAATAGTAAAAGGTGGCATTGAACGAGATTCCATACAGTATTTCTAGTGAAAATCTGTCAAGAGAAGAGCAAGGGGCAAATGATATCAAGCTTACGAACAAGAGGAGAGTAATTTGCCGAAAGAGCTCTTTGATTGCACCATTAAGTGAACAGTAAATTGAACCCAAAGTTATAGTTTTTAAAAGAAGCTGTGTTTTATGCAATTTCATAGAAGATTCTCACAATTTTTTACTAAACTCTATATTTTATTTTAGGTAATATCTCCTCCTTAGATTATATATATATATATATACCACTTAGGTCAACACTTTATAACCACTGTGGAAACCTATACATGGTGAAAACACGAGCGGGATGTCATGTCAGGATTTAATGGTAATTGAGGTAATAGCTGTCATTTCCCCTACGCAGAAAACGTTCCCTAAGAAAAGACGTGAACTGTCGTGCAAAATAAGTGGCTCTTCACATCTAATTTTCTAAAAGTCTCTCCACAGTTTTCACATACCTTTACAATAATTCGCCATCATGCTTGTTCCACTTTGATACTCGTCGGTCAAGATAGTTCACTGATCATCATAGCTGAAGATCATCATCTGCTTGTCCTATGTATGCGCCATGTATTAAAATCCCAAATCCAATCGATCACTGAACTACAGACTATTTTCTCTTTACGACAACCGTAAGGTAAGCCTTTGTGATTTTTTTTTATTTTCTATGTAGAGTTTCAGTCTTTATTTAAGACTTTTGATCTTCTACAGTCACATTACCCTAAATTCTTCAGACATCGTTTTTATCACTTATCATTTGGAAGGGGCACTCACTAACGAATGAAGAAAAACACTTATTCAATCCTCAAGACT
The DNA here is from genome assembly GCA_031002005.1 of Vandiemenella viatica. Classification (NCBI taxonomy): domain Eukaryota; kingdom Metazoa; phylum Arthropoda; class Insecta; order Orthoptera; family Morabidae; genus Vandiemenella; species Vandiemenella viatica. The sequence continues at coordinate 303,277,380 of JARYHS010008074.1, forward strand.
TGAGCCGCAACTAACCCCACTTTCTTTCTCATTACATCATCCTATCTCAATTACTGCATTATTTATAAAATAATTTTGCTGCCGCAGATATTCACAATAATATTATAAAAATGTTGTGTCTAATCTAAATTAGTATGTACAAACTAGTATCACACAGATTTTACATAATGCAGATAAAATTTAATAAAAAGAAATGTAAATGAAAACTGAAACGAGGGTGAATGTTTGGAGTTACCTACAAAGGTTTCGGAATATCATGTCTACTGCAGTTATGGGACATATTTAGGTTATATATCTGCAATAGATTTAATGCATCGTTACAATTCGCATCACGGATATGATCCTAATAACTACCTCTACAACTCAATACATTATATTGTTCTCAAATGACGACTATACCTTGAAGAAAGGCAAATTTTGGTGATGTTTAAGATTTTGTTGGAGTGGAAATATATTTCTCTTTCTGTGGCATAACATAAAAATTGTGTTCCAATATGTAGTGTTATCATGAATGAAATCATACAAGTTCATAGTGAATTCATACCGAATAGTAGTAATTATGTATAATTCAGGATTTTTGTGTAGTGTACCGTGACGGTAAATGTATTTTCCGGAGGATAACATACGTTGATTGTTACTGGAACATACATTCATTTAAAGTAAAATGAGATGAAGAAAGTTTAGTATATAAAATACGTCCCGTAAAAACCAGCAAATTTTTTAAAAATTGAAACAAAATTTACTTACGTCTTGTTAATATAACCTTCTCTGTTTAAAGCGTTTCCAATATGTTAAATCTATACATATCTACATATATCTCTACATATAAAAATCCGTATAGGGTTGTAAATATTTATTTATTTGTTCCGGTGTGACACGAAAACTACCAAACCGATGTAAAAGTGTTTTTCACAGTTTTGAAGCTTGGCATCTAAGTTAAAAGCTGTGGAATGTTTTCAAACTTTACTTGACCTGAGCAAGAAATGATATTTTCTTAACTTCACAAGATGTACAGTACACCACAGATTCTGAATACACTTCAGAGGGTGCATATTAGATCTATAGTCCGTTGATTGTAGGTTATTCCGTAACTCAGATGCCTTATGCTTCCTTGATTTATAAAGTTAACTGGTTGTGATATATAACAACTTCGCTACGAATAACTAATCACTTTTATTAATTCGTCAAAAGGCGTACTGAAATTTTTTTTCAGGATGATACAATTTATTACACATTTGGTAATTGTTTTCGCAGTGTGGATTGACGTACTGTTAACTGCTAGATTTATAATATTTTTTGTGGGGTATATCTAACGGAATTGAACAAATTATAACAAGTTAGAGTGACCTGAAATTGCATTAAAGTGAAAGTAAACAATAAAAAATTAATTTCCACATTAACAATTGAATAAGTGCAAATCGTAATTAATACAATATTTAAAAGAACCTAATCATTGGTAAAAATGATTTGAAATATTTTGGAATTAGTGTGAATGTAACAAATATTTATAATAAGATTAAATATGGTTAAGTTTATCCATTTATTCTTCTGTAATACCGTATTTACAGTTAAAATGACTTAAGAATAAATACATGGAGTCCGAAATATGTTTGTATCCTAACAAAGTGTGCTCGAAATATACGGCAGCAAAAAAAAATTTAAATCTGGGTTGGTGTTTGATGGTAAAAGTATTTCTATTTTTAAGATGTATCCATTTGTTAATGTCAATATGCTTTTATCAGTATATTTTTTTCGGTGATTGAAAGTAATTTTCCTAGTTAAACAACGTAATTTCTTACTTATTCACTAAATCTTTTGAGACATTAACAATTCCTATTGTTGTTGTCATCATTTCTGCTCCCCATCAAATTTGTTTTACTTTTTTTATATTTAAAAAAAATGCAGTGTGTAACTTTTTCATATTTTACCCTTTTTCTTTCAAACATTATTAGAAAATAGCAACATTCTGATTTATTCTTCAAAATATTTAGTGGTTCTGAATGCCTAGAATGTGCCGGCTTTTGGTTTCAGTTATACTTGTAAGAGCTAAATTTTAGTTGCTGATGGCCGAAGAAAGTCTGAGTGCAGATGATTTCAGAAGCAGCTCGCCGTACACTCGATTCGTCGTCCTTCCTGGATCCCTGGTGGGGCCATCACCGGAATTAAAAGCGGGGATCTAGCTTGGCCGAGCAGCTCATCGGACGGAGTACCGTACCGGCAAAGATGAAGCCAGGGAATGAGTTCCGCCTCTTACCTACAGTGGTGTCGGAAAAGGGTCTTAGTATAGGTATTCTATGCTCTCTAGCTTCGTGCATACAAAAATTCGTTGAATATTTTGCTATACCTATTGACACACTGTTTTGAGTGACTGTTCTGTCCGCGAAATGGTATACGTATGAATCTAGAATCTTTGCTCGTATGCAAGCTTCTGACCCATACCGACCAATCTCAAAAATATATAGTTATGTCAAACACAGTTGAGAACATCAGAACTGCGTTCATCGTGTAGTTTTCAACTGCATTAAGGGGATCAGTTGCCATACAGACAAAAATAGGTAAGGGAATTTTAATCTCTGGTTTATAGGAACTGTTTAATTAATTTCTACATTTATTCTCCTCAGCTATACCACTGACATTGAAATCACGGTTTTTAAACAAATTTCACGTTTTACATAAGTGTATCGTGACATAAGCCATTGTTAATTGTCGTTTGATGGCAAAGTCTTTTTCCAAAATGTTTTATGTTCAAAGAACATCTAGTGTCATATATTTAAAAGTCACAAGAGGCAACAATTGTTACAAGAAACGTATGGTGTGAATAGAGGAAGTATTAATGGAACGAATTTCATGAAATTTATGAGACAAATATACAATAACCGTATATACATCAATTTAAAAATGGTTACTTATTTTAAAATTGTTCAGCATTAGACAAAAATATTAAAGCTAAAGTGCTGAAATAGATTTAAAAAAAAACTTTGAGGAAAAACCATTGTTTTTTTTTGGTAAATATTTAATTTATAAAATTAATATTCCTGACCCTAATCGTTTGTTTAATGCTGCCACGGCCACGACAGAAATTCAACAATTTAATTAGATGCTTCTTATTATCTACTACGGTTAGTATTCAAGCGCAGCAAAATGTTACCAGATTTCCAAGAAAATCCAGTTAACGTTGCGATGTAACGTACAAAATTGGAAAGTACAGTGACCGACGAGTAAAATCTGGAAAATGACATTCCGCAACCAGCTGGCAGACGTACCAACTTGCAGAAGCTCTTTGGCCAAGCAGACGTATCTTCCAGTGCAAGTGCGGCAAACTCAACCCGTGTTAACTGGATCGTGAAATAGGATTAAAATTCTCCGCAGCTGCTCTTCTCTGCGTCGAAATTAAAAATTCCCGCCGGCTTTCAGTTCTTCAAACTTAGTAGCAGTGTAACTGAATAGTCATCACTGCATAAAGCGTCACTGAAACTACTGGTACGACATTCCAAATCCGGAAAGAAATAGCGATATTATCAGGGAAGTGGCAAAATTGGGAATTAGTGGGACGTTAGAGGTATGAAACTTTTTTAACAGAGACGCCTAAAATGAATCAATGCTGGCGATTACTGAGAAGACAGCTGGAGCCGAAATATGATACAGATTTTCATACTAAAATCAAAAATTCTTCGCAATAGAAATGTGTTCATGCTAGGTTACTTGGGCTATAGCCCTTCTTGGTTGTATCGTTAAATAATAATAATAATAAATTACATTGAAAAAGAAAAAAATTAAGGAAAATCTGATTATATCAGTACCATAGTCTGGAACTATGAGGAACAAAATACCTGATTCAGGTTCGATTTGAAGTAGTTGTGTAATACGAAACAATAGTTAACCATTATTATATAATTTCCATGCTAATCCAGAGAGTAAATTCGTTTACATGGTATCCACCCATATCTCATTTATATAATGTTGCATAAAGTTTCTTACTGAACAGAGCTAAATTTTTTTAAATAAATTGAGTTTAAATTGCATGCTTTAGAATGTACAGATTTTAGAGACAACAGTCTAATAATATTTTTTTTTTTGTATTGTGATTTGTAGAAAGTCCAAAGTACGTTGAAAGTTTGGTGAAAGTTGGAAAATTCTGTATTTCGTATGGCATTTCTTTTTAAAGTTCTTGCATACAAGCAAGTTGCACTGCCCTGATTGAACCTTTTGTGCAATACTGAAAAGAACTTATGATACTCGTACCAGTTTAGAAGGCCTGATAGTACAGGAAGACTAATACATTTTTTCAGGTCTTATGACATGATAAAAGTTGATAATTATGACAGATTTTGAATGAAAAGAATATGCTTCCATGTAATGTTGAGTACACTGAGCTCATCAATTGCTGGCTTCTATACAAAATTCCAATATTACTGCATTAAAACTACTCTGGTTGTCAGGTTAATTTATTCGGTATTAAACTAATAAAGCATGCAATTAGTTTACATAGATTAATTTCACTTTTTTCCCATTTGATGGTTTACTTGTTCTCCAAAATGTGAAAAGTTGTGGCGAATTGGTTTTCATCAGCTGACAGAACGCCTTTCTGATCACTTTTACGTCATAAAAACCTCTTTATCTTAGTTCTCAGGGGAAAACAGCGATATATTTTAACGAAGACAATTTCAAGCTTTGTGCTTGGTCTTTCAGACGGGCAGCGGCAATCATATGACCCTCAATTGAAAAATCACCCTTGATCTACTCTTCGTTAACGGAAATTCGCAGATATTTGGTCGATAGACGGATTTCTCAATCGTAGAAAACGCAATCTTGTTTTTTTTTTTAATTTTTTTAAACTCCATCACCAACAAATGACCTCTTACCTGAGACTCTACAATCAGTTATACAACAAATTAAACCCGTAGCTGAGTGCAATCTTCATTGAACAAAATGGCAGAAGAAATATTCTTCACCTGTCTTAGACATTCTAAGAAGCTTTTATCAAGGACCACATTTAGGTGGGAAATGAGGGAGGCTATTTCCAGCATCAGCAGTGCGTTTAGCTTCAAAAAAATTTAATCGTTCGGGTCTGAATAATTCCTTGCATTAAAATTCTTCTTCCTTACTTCGCGGAGCTGAAGAAAAGGAAGCGGCTAGTGGTGATTTCACTGCGAGAGGATGACTTCTCGTTTATGGGCTGGCAGCCAGTCTCTCTGGTTGGTGAGCAGATTATTATCGGCCTGCGGAGAGATTTGGGGGGGGGGGTTGGGAGGGAGTGCGAGAAGTCGACCCCCTCCTCGGAGGTGCACGTTTACGAATATAGCCGGCAATTTCCCGTGATTTACGAGTAGCACAGCGATTACGACGCTCTCGTTGCACGCTAGATAGGATCTCGCAATTATACGGGTCGCGGATGGCGCGCATCGACCGCGACTATAAACTGAACCCGGTACACCTGCGACGACGCCTACCTGCCTAACTGTCGCACACCCGCACTTCACTCACGGATACACCCTACCAACTTTTTTTTTTTTTAAAAATTTTGGTTGGAACAGTCCCAGTTGACAGCTTTCAGACAACACTAGTAGTGATTTATGGAATGCAGGTGCATGTCTAATTAGATGTGGTTTCCACATCCAGCAGTAACGGAGACACATGAAGCATATCTGATGACAAGGATGAGTGATGTCTTGCCCTACGTAATTATCAGTTCTATGCGGTGTATACACATTAAGATCTTTGTGCCGTTGTTCATGAAAACGCTACATACGCCTTGAACATAATAAATGCTCCTTTTTACTAAATCATTTAGTTCTACGTAATTTAGTTATAAATTATTACTTTAGTGCGTCTGTAACGTGTAAGAATTGCAATTCATTAACCAGAATCGTTATATCCTATATGTATCCATTGTTTAAGAACTTGAATGTTTACTGAGTATATTCCGTTTAAACATTTCGAAAATAAATCCATCCGATATATATATATATATTACTTATGAACTGATAATCACGAGCGCATTACATGTTCTGAATGCGAGTTCTACTGATGAATTATCGAAATTTATCCAGACTCAGTTCAGCAATTCACGAACAACAGGAACCACCCATAACAAGAAATTCCTCGCAGAAATGGCCGAAATTCGTTCACTTCACTGACTGAGATGTGGAGCGTTAGAAAATACTGCACTGGATAATATCGTCGAAATCAACCGAGAATCGTTAAGCTTGAAATACATAGCTGAAATGAACAATGTGCATATTCACTGTTGGGATATCTATTGTGTTCTCTAATAGGCTCATCAATCATCGCATTAGAGTTACAAATATTTCTTCTGTATTCGAAAGATGAAAGTATTTTTGGGGCGATATCGTCTCATAAGAACATAATTGAACTCATTTTGTGGCGTTCAGTACGCTTTAAACTGTAATCACCTATAGCGATGTCATTTGACAAGAAACCCACTTTGCGTCCCTTAACGCTTCAACTTTAAGATTTCCGATAACGAAGCTGAAAAGTAAAAGCGTTCGCTGTTATTGGCGCAGTGGAGGAACTGAGATTCGACTGAATTTGAATAATATATTCAACACTGTCCTCTACTAAACTGCAGTTCTTTTCTCATTATCATCTTGAAAGCTAGCCAGTCTTTCACTGTTCAAGACAGAGTAAACAAATATCTCGGCATTCACTTTACATGTTGTACTAAGCACTGATTACCGTATGGGACTATATTTGACACTACATTTTAGATGAAAAGTTCTTCAATTATGGTAGGAGTAGCGGAAATGAAATTCAGTTTCAGAACGAAAATTTTCAGTTAATAACACCTGCAACATGATATACATGAATGTTCAACTACACGATTTTTATAGTCAACAACAATGTTTAAAATGTGTTTTAATGGTTGCCATCGGTCGGCTCAATACGATCATTATTTTTATTACTAAAGAAGAATAAGGGGGTCTGCGCAGAACTCTGGATTGAAAACACTCCAAAACAATGGAATTGTGAGGTCAGGATTGTTGATAGCGATTTGCTCATTGACCTCCAATAATCTTTCCTCTTTGCTCACCTCGTTATTTAGTTTATTACTAACAGCAAATCGTTCCTTGATGCTCTATATCAGTGTTTACATGGTCCGAACAGCAGTGTGGGACAACAAGGTGTTTTGTGTCATATAGACGAGAAAGGAAAATGACTAGGACAGAAAGGGTCAGTAAGGGCCCCGGTTCCAAGACGCGAATTTTAATATTATAACTCATTCTGCGAATGATGTATTTGACCTACAAGGAAGTAGCAATTTTAGAAAATACTAGCAAAATGTCAGTATTATATTGCGTGTGGGTATTGTGACTGGTCGTTTCAAGTGAACCGCTCTCTAAGTTGTTGCTATTGTTGATTTTGTGGCATCAAGGCGTGTCGACGGAGCTGTCAGAAATACTCTCAGTGTTGGTTTGGAAACATTACTGGTAATGTGAACTTTCAGTGGAAGATTTGATGGAACGAAAAAATCTATTGATATCTGTCTACAAATTACGATAGTCCTGTTATGGTGCATCGTGGTATGTTATAAATAACAGGGAACATGTGACGAACGTGTTTTCATAGATCATCGTCTGTACTTCAGTAACTTTTCTGATAACATATCCGGCGTTCTGACGACAGTATGGTTCTGCTTGGGACAAAGATACCAACTCGCGCGTTAAGATTTCGTGTACATATATTTCAGGCTTGTATCCATCCATGAATGATGAGGAAATTAAACAGTAGGATATGTTCAAAAATGATTTACGACGTGCGTAAACACTATGAGTAGCAGGAGATGATATCGTAATGGTGAATTAAAGCAGGCTGGCGCTAAGCCAAACGTCAAAGCATAGCTCGACCGAATGTATAGTAAGGGAAGAAATTTATCAAAACACAAGCATTGAGACTCTGAAATTCCGTTAATCTTCACTGACTTTTTTTATGAACGCATTGCCCGTGTCAGGGTTTAGGTGGTTTCGATGGGATATGTTTTTACCCTCCATGTGAACGTCTAGGAAGATGAACTAAAGTGGTTTCCCGTTGCCTTTCCCATTGTGACATTGTTAGTAAGTGTTGTTGTAATTATTGATAGTGATATGTGCGTGTTCGGTGTAAACTGTTGTGGATGAGAGATGAAATGCGGCGCCAGCCCATTTAGGCCTACTCTTCCAAAGGGCAAATAACCCTCAACTGTGTCGTATGTACGCTCTGTGGAGTAGTTAAGAATTTAACACAGGAATTTCGGACACAATATAGTGATTAAGAATTGTGCACTACGATCTCTCTTACTCTGATGATGAAAATATTGTGCGCTATCAGAACTTGAACCAGCTAAGCTAACCCAGTGCCAGCGCCGGACACCTTCACGGTGCCGCAAACAACTGAGCTAATGGGGCTTACCCTCTACTAACCAGGTACTCAGTCTTTAAGAGAATTACAAATCCCTCCGTCACTCTACGATCAGTTGGATACATTTATATTTGTTACTAGCTTACCGAGTGGCGCTAAATGTGTTACAGGTGTTACTGGTCTAACATATCACATAAGCAGAGATCCATGGTATGTCATTCAACTTGTTGAAAGCGACAAAACGTAACACACGCCAAAGAAAACACACAGATATTCTCCTTTCCAACGTTAGTTCGCTATGACGTTGGCATGAGGTCAAGAATCAGTCGTTCGGCACCATTTTTAGACGAAACCAAGAGGAAAGCAACAGCTACGTCTAATCATTTTAGTTCTGTTTCACTGTTGTGACGGCAACAGGCTGTGAACAAACTTCACCACTGGCATGGTTCGGATAAGGTTCAATAATGTCTGCTACACATATATACACTGAATTACGTAACCCTCGCTCAGTGAATGTGAATATATATAAGATAAATGTCGGCGATTTGTCGAATGTCACATTATATGGCTGCTGAAGAGCCTCCTGACTGAAGGATACGTCCTACCGACAGAAACAGCAACGCTGCTGTAGACTCCTATATCAGAATGTATGGTTGGTTATACAAGATTCAACCTGTCGTATCGAAATATAGTTAGGTGTTGTATTCAACTGTGTTCTTTTCTTTCTCTTATTATGTTTTTATTATTATTATGTTTGTTAGAGTAGTTTTCTGCTGCTAAACAGTTACATTTCTGCACTTTGATACGCACTTGTATGTAGCTGTTTTGGTTACGTGTAACAGTTAAGCCTATGGACAGTGTGTAAAATTTTGTAACGATATCTAAACATTGTAGTAGGTTTAACTCAGTATGATCCAGTGGTAACTCATGTTTACTGATATGATAAAAGATTTACAAATGATTGAAGCGATTTAAACAATTTACTGTACCTATATTATTTCATTTATTGTCAAAAACGTGACAGTCTTATAGAGAAACTCGAAAGTTTTGGAGCCACGATTCAAATCTCTGCTATGTTTGTGAATTCTTAAGCTTTTGATCGAGAAACCATTGGATTGTTCGTGGAGGGGATAGTAATCATAAATTCCTATCATGTCCTCCATGCCCTCCTAATCTAACTCCATACCATTTTGTTTGTTTGGGGGTATGTGAAAGGTTCAGTGATTAAGCCTGCTCTTACAACAAACGTACCAGAACTACGAGCTGGATTTTTTAACAGATTGTAAGGTACATACTGCACTAAGTGCGGCAAGAACTTGTTTGTCTACTTGATGTTTACAGTAACATACATACAGAACTTTTAATACGTAATAAACTTTTTGAGTGTTTCTTTATGACTGTAAAGTTTTGTGACAATATGTGTAGGAATATAGCTTCAGTAATTTTGTGAAATCACTTCGATCATCTATACTAATATTATATATGTGAAAGTAACTCTGTCTGTCTGGTTGTTACGTTTCTTGTGCTAAATGGCTACTCCAATCGTTTTTAAATTTGACAAGGAGATGCTATTTGACATTAGGATGGACATGGGATACCATATTCTCTATAGATAAGAACATATTATCATTACATTATGAAAACTATCTGAACTGTGAAAGACAAACGCATAATATCTATATGTCTTTGTAATGCATAACGTTAGAGAGCAGTGGCAGTGCAGCGCAGTTGTCTTCTGCTTCTTATGAAAACTCCCGTGTTGCTTCGGGTTCAAACTCCACTGGGAGCAAAAGTTTTTATGAATTTTTTTTCGTAGTTTCA
>JARYHS010008074.1:303288555-303689550 GCA_031002005.1 Vandiemenella viatica
GTCTAACATACCTTAGGGCTGTTTTTTTTTTTTTTTTTTTTTCAAGCTTAGCTTGTTTTAGCTTCTTAAATCCTAGACTGCGAGACAATGCTTCAAAGGTCATTAAAGTCGCATACTGATCAAAATCTGATTGCTTCCAGATAACTGTTCAGACTTATTCCTATAAGAATTCATTCTAAAATATGAGAGCATTAGATTTAGTGATAGTCTCCTTTATTGATTTGATTAATCGGTTTTTACTGTGAAAGATACGATCTTTCAGCTGACACTTATCTTTACGGTTTAGTTAAATTGAGACTGTTGAGATACTCCAAATTCCCAAATTTGGTTTAAGAATTTAATAAACTTGTATCTTATCGCTGTTCGTCTCACTGGCTGATGATGCTTAGACACGATAACATTGTCTTCCTGTAGGTAGGGGGTTAGTCGCTTGGAGTCCCAATGGCGGTAGAAATTTCCACACTCGGTGCTTGGGTATCACGGTGGGAGTAGTGCTGGAGTTCACTTCCTAATCAGAGTGACTGTACTGAATTCCGAAATCTTACCGGAGTGTATGTGAAATTATAAGAAGAAGTATTGTCGGTGGTGATACAAACGACGGCTGGGACCAACCGTGCCGTATGAGCTTGGATCTGGCCAACGCGTTTCATATCCTCATCAGAATTTAATTTTCTATGGTTTCCCGAAATAACTCCAGATGAAAGCCTTTCAAATGGCTGTGGTCGAATTCCATTTCATCCGTCCTATTATATCTCTAATAACCTCGACAGAAAGAGACGCAAAATATCGCTACCGTCAGGTTTTCTGTCGAACAGTAGACAGATATGGGAAGGCACCGGGTTTCCACCGTTTCCATCTTTAATGCACAACACTAACAGTATAGGGAGCAATCACACTCTTCACACATTAGTCAGCACGTACTAAAAACTGTAATAATAACCATAAAATTAACGGAGAAGCCGACCCCAGTCAGTTTTCACTCTGGTGGTTAATACCGACACGTGACAGACCTATTTGGCACAGAACGTTATTTAATTACTCTACTTGCAGTTCAGATCTTTAATAGAATTTTTTTTGTAATATTCATCATTACGAATTCGCATTTAATTTAAGTTACGAAATTAGTTAAAAAATCCACTCAAAAACAATAAATGGAATTAAGAAAATTATAAATTAACTACCGATCTGCAGACCTCGACAAACGTTTTTATATCTGAGAGAAACGGCAGAGCTAGTCGTCGATATATATTGTTTTCATAACACAATCCGGCAGTACACTCGTGAAGATTTCATTGCAATCATGTGCCAGGAAAGCCTCTGTTCTTACATACATTTATATACAGTATTATTTTGCTCGGTACCGAGCGTTGTGTGTGAGCGGCAGTGGTCGGACAGGATATTACGGAGGACGTGGATTTGCTGTTAGGTTCGTCCATCCAGATTTGAGTTTTACGCTCATTCCTGAAACAACCGTATTGGCGCACCAGTGTCATTATTTCGAAATTCTACTTCCGATATGCTTCCCTTGACATAACGTGGAATACCTGTAAAGCCATAAATTTTTAAAGTTGAATTATGACCAAATATAGACTATTAAGTAAACAGCTTTAAGAAAACGGACATTTAACATTCTCTGACAGTCTTCCCAATAAATTCTTATAAGAGATTCATTAAATAAGTGTAGAATATTCTTTATATAAATAAAAAAAAACATTAAGGTCTCAATAAATAGGTTTGTTAGCATTATTCGATCAGTTCCTTCGTTTTTCAGTATCTGAAGCAGCTACCATTTGTTAGTTACTACATCACAATGTTGGTGTCTATCGTATTGAAGCTACAATCGATGGCATACGAGGCTTCGATAATTACAAAGAATTTGGAATGAGTGATGAATAAATAACTGTGATGCGAATTAATTTAATTACGTATGACGGATTCAAGAGATGCAAAAGAGAAGTTTTATTGGCAACAAGGCGAGTACAAATGACAAAAACGGATCTGAAATAAACGCAAATTCTGTTTTGTTTTCTGCATGTCATAAATATTCAACGAATTTTCGTATTTAGAAATTACACGAAAAGCGTACAACACGTTTAAAAATTTTTCATCGCTCTGTGTTGAGCTACAATATTTTGAGCGCGGGTGTGACGCTGCTAAATTAGATAGAATATTGCAAGTCGCTAGTAGGTGAGTATTTGTTCACTTTATTAGCACAGTGAATAAATATGTCTCACGTGTAATTCGATGTGTTGGTGTCACTGCGGGAGATGTAAAAAACAAAACAAAAAGCAAGCTAGGTACTTATAGGAATATTCGAAGCTATGGTACGAAACTTCAAATCACGGAAATACAGCTTTCCCAAATAAATGTAATAACATTTATATCATTTATGGTTTATGGCACGTTTTTCAGTTGGGCGAATGGTATCCTTCGACTTCTTTGACGGATTGGGTATGGAGGCTTGCTGTCCAGTAACGAGGATTCGGATTAAGGCTCGTATTATGGAATTATGCCAACAATCACTGTATTAAATTCTGGAGATCGTGGCGCACGTAAATAAATTTTATGCACAATAATAAAAGTTACTGAACCACAATTTTCGCGAAAATTACACCATCAACAAAATCACTGTAGTAAGATATAAGTTAGTACATTTCGGTGCACAATATTCACATTGTAGTATCAGTCAATAATAAGTGCTATCTCGTTCAGTGAAAAAACATATATATTATTTCTATAATTAAGCTGTTGGTGATTTATACACTGATGTGATGGTACATTTTTCCGCTTCCACGGTAAGTATTTCTATGTTCACAGAATCTGTCAAGTAGGCAGATTTAATAACTGTATTAGGTTAGGCATGTATTGCACTCCCATTTTTAGGGTTTGGTCTCTCTATTAAAAGACTCATGCCTTCAACCTTAGGTCTTATGTGGTTATTATCACAGTGCGTCTCTTGGATTCATAAGAAGTCGCAGTCAAGTTTTTGGCATAGGTCAGGTAGTAAAACTGGTTTTTTTTTTCTTAAGAGAAGCCTTCGACATTGTCAGAAATTTTGGTCCTTGGAAGGACTGATTTTTTATAGCATTAGAAGCTGTAGACGCTGTCATCGTGGTGCAAGGTTTGCCACGAGAAGAAGAATTTCTATAAGGTTTTGTTTTGTCACAAGCCATTTTCTCCCTTCATACCTAAGCGAAATCGATAAATAAATTATCATTATAATGATTAAGGTATCCGCTTTGGCACATCATATTTTAAGAAAGTAATTTTTTTCAAATTCGACCATTAAAGTATAAAAATATCAGTATTTCTAAAATGCTTTTTTTGTACCAGGAACCATTTATCTCCCTGTATTCCTAATCGAAATCAATAAATGAAATATGATTATTAAGATCATATATTAAGAAAAGGATTTTTTGGAATTTGACCCTTAAAAGGCAAAAGTATCAATATTTCTACTACGCGTTTTTATATCTCGAGCCGTTTATATTCCTTTATATCCAACCACTATAGATAAATGAGGTGTCACTTTAAAGATTAAGCACTCCGCTGTGGTCACAACATAATATATTACGAAAAGAATTTTCGGAGTTCAGCCCTTAAAAGGCAAAAGTATCATTATTTCCGTTAAGTATTTTTTTCTTTGTCACGAGCCGTTTATGTTCCTTGATAACTAACCTAAATCGAGATATCATTCAAACTATTAATGTCTCCACTCAGGCAACAATATATATTAAGAACGAAATTTTTCGGCGTTTGACTCTTGAAGGACAGAAGTAATAACTGTGAAAGTCGCGCCGTATGAGACAGTCCAGAGCTAAGTCCCCAGACAACAGCAGCACAGATCACAGAGATATTAATAAACTGCTTCACTGGCGTCGACTTTTGTGACATACCTATTACACTAAACAAATAAACAATTGATAGAAATGTGACGGTTGTCTTTCGTTCCATTACAAACCACCAACATTACTGTTCACTGTAGTCACGAAATTTTCGCACAGGTCATCTAGTATCAATGAATTACAGAAATACCCTAGGACTAATTTAGCTGTTTCATATGATTACCTGCTGTCATGTTTGAAATTACAGTCTGTTTTCCGTACACGATATCTTAATATCTATTTTTTTTAAAATAAAAATCTTCAATACCATGCTGAAAACTAACTACCCAATGACCAATTGTTTAGTCGATTTTCAGTAATACAGTAGTTTTGCTTATTTGAAACATCATTATTCACAAAGACACGAGCTTCATCTACATTTCCCGGTTTACAGTTTCATCTTCTTTCAGTCCTAAGTTCAAGAGGTCCTTCTTAACTAGATCCTTCAACCTTATCCTTTGTCTCACTCAGGATTTCTTTCCTCCAACAGGCATCTCCGACGCTTTCTTGATTGGCTCTTCCTCATCTCATCGCATGACATGACCATACCAACTTAATATTCCATCTCTGATGACCTCACTAATACTAGCAACTCCAGCTATTTTTCTTCTCTCTTCATTTTGAAGTCGGTCCCTCAGAGAAATACCCAACAGCCACCGTAGCATCCTCATTTTCGTTCTCTTCAGGAGGACTACGTAAATCATATGTTTCTAATCCTTAAAGGATAACCGGTCTTAGCATAGTAGTATAAACTTTTAATTTCAGGTTTTTTAGGCACCCTTTTACCACATATAGTTCCAGCAACATATCTCCATCCAACTTTTACTCTGATTTCACCTATGATTCACAGGTACCTTCTGCACTTATTATAATCCCGCTGCAAAAACCGCCATGGTGTAAAATCGAGAAGACCAGGGTGTGTTGCCTGTACGTGAAATGAATCGTTAATGGAAAATGCCTGGAAGAAGACCCATATCAGGCAATTGGTATGTAAGTCTAAATGAAATTAAGCTCATTGTTTATGTTGCAAAATTAATTCCAGCAGAATGACTTTGACTGCTCTACATTGCCGCTCTTATCCTCTCAATGTTTGCTGATATCCGCGTATTAAGATTTGTAACTGACTGCTCCCCGCGATTATTCTTGTTGATCGGAATATTTAAAAATTGATCTTACGATACCGTTCGTTACCATGGAAAAGATGAAATGAAGAGAAAAGTGCGGTACGTTTGCAATAGGTTCATGTTTTTAACCAAACAATCACAAGCATACAAAAGAAGCTATCAAATCCTACTGCTTCATCGCACTGAAATTGCGTAGCCTGCAAATCTCCGCACTCTATTAGTTCTTTAAAAAACATCCAATTTCTGGGGATCACTCTACGTGTAGCCTTGAATCTTAGTACATTATTGATTTTTAAGGTATATCAAAACTAACTGTGCAAATAATAAAGGGGAATAAGAAGTACTCAAAGAAATAATTCCATAATTTTTCTCTGTTATAATGGAAATCATCCACATCGCTCTAAAAATGACGTTAAATAATGCTTGAATGGTGTTTATGCACAATTTAAAAAGTTCACTTCATTTTTGGGTAACGCTTGTAATTCCAGGTAATAGTTTATTTGTCAGGGCCGTTTTTATAGAATAACCATATGGATTACACACCTAACGCCAAAACTCCCGGTCTATATCCACTGGTACACAATGCAGGGAAAACTGTGCTTGCGTGTTGACATGCTCAATTATTTCATTCGTTATTTAATTAAATCTGATACTAATTCATTTACTTGCACTGAAGTTTACACTCCAGAAGGATGCAGATAAAAATACAGTAAACATGATATTACAATTTGAAAAACAAAACATTTTATTAATATCGCAGTGCCGATTAAGGGGTTTGAAAGCGGTTGGGGTTTCGCAAATCAAATTTATACAGTGTTTTTATGTTTGTTTTAAAGTATACGTGTGTAAAGTCCCGTCAATATCGAATAAAAATTGTGGGTGTGTGTGTAAAGAAAATAGACAAAAATGAAGGGGGTGGAAAGCGGTTGGGTTTTTGGAAATCAAATGTATTCAGTTCTTTTCTTTTTGCTTTATAGTATATATGTGAAAAGTACCGATATCGGATAAAAATTGTGTGTGTGTATAAAAAACATTGGAAAAAATTGTAGGGGTGGAAAGGGGGAGAGGGATTGGTCTTTTTAAAACAAAATGTTGACAGTATTTTTCTCCACGTTTTAAAGTGTTTGTGTGCAAATTTCCATAGAAAACGGATAAAAACTATGGGTTTCTATAAAGATCATCGGAAATTAAAGGGGGAGGAGGTATAGGGGGACTGGGGTTGCGCTTTGGCAAACGAAATGTAGAGCATTTTTTTTTTTTTTTTTTTTTTTTTTTTTTTTTTTTTTTTTTTAAAAAAGCGTTTTTTGTGCAAATTTACATCGAAATCGGATAAAATCTGTGGGTTTTGTATAAATTAAGTGTGTAAATGGAGTTTTTTTTTAAAAGAAAATATATAATCTAAACCATTCCCGAATCAACTTAATCACACACACAAAATTTCGTAAAAATCAGTCCGCCGTTTAGGATGAGTTGAGTCACATCCACACGGATAGAAGAAATATATACCTGTATGTATAAAGATAACAGACCTCTCTATGCAAATTTCGAAGCTTTTTAAAAGATCAGCTGTTCTTTCTTGTACATGTTTTCTGGGTATCAAGTGTTTTAAACAATACCAAATGCATAAACCTAGAGCCAATATTCTGCTTTTCGATTACTATGTTTTAATAACGGAAGGGATCCGTAATTGAATATGACCAGAAGCTTCAATTAGTAGCTCTGGTGTATAATATAGTTCAAACACTTCCTACCTAATTACACGGTGGCATTGAATTCTTCTACAAATTATGTGCAAAATTATTTCACACACCAATATCCTCTCTCATTCGCAACATTTATGACGCTACTGACCAAATAATTTCAGTTCACGCTAATTAGTTAATTAAACTAATAAAGATATAAATTTTTAAATATTCTTTCTGACAATTCAGTGCTAGGCTTTCATTGAAATTCATTTTTTTTTAATATACATGCACAATACATGTTACATTCACGCGTATTTCATCGTTATACCAAAATCTCATTTGCGTTGCTGCTATTCACAATTTCCGTTTACAAAACTAACAAAAAGTGTTGCTGCGGATAATTATTATTTGCCATAAATGTTGAACTGATGTTTGATACGGAATAAATGTAATTTTTAGTCGGCGCATCGGTCACAGGGGTTTGATGGTCACGTTGACATTGCGATAATCTGAAATTTGTTTCCAATTGATTTGTGCGGCATCAATATTAATGCGGTCAACAAATCCACAGCAGGGAAACTGTAATTAGGACGGATGTCATTTGTAACGTAAATAGCTCTGCGTTTTTCATACTCATGGAGCTTAATCTTGTCAGAGGAAGTGCTCGTGAACAGGGCAAAATTACACAGTTTGTCATCTGCAAAATTACAGACACACAAAAGCATTAAAGTAAAAACTAAAGGTCCAAGCTACAAATATTATTTTCATGTTCATAACTACCCACTTCAAATTCATACATCATTTTCCAGTAACTTGTAAAACACTGCTATTATATCGTTAAATTGCTTTAGAAGTGGCATTAACGATTGAATTTTTTTTCTATCACGGTATAAGAATGTCATATTTCAGCCGTTATACTTCGACAGTGTACAATGGAAAAATAGTAATCTTCAAACTAATTTACTACACAAATTTATGTTGTTTCGCACACCGATGATTACAATTACGTTGCTAAATTTTCCACTTTTTGTCTTATGACGATATGACCGAAATTTATCTTCAGGAGAATTTCACTATTCGATAAGAGATATAAGATAGTTCGGTCTCCTCAGTAACAGATTTTAAATTGGGCGAGCATTGTTCGTCTTTCTGAAATGCTATTGGGTAAAGGCGACGTAAATTTCAGTGATTTATTCGAACCACGGAAGGGCTCCGTACTATTTTACACACACAAAGCAAGCCTCATGAGAGATAGGTTAAAGTTCTTTCAAAATTTCCACCAAAATAGGAACATCAAACGTCAACTGCACATAGTAACTCATGGTTAGTTAAAAGTGCTTGAAATTCATTTGTACGTTGCTTCTTCAAATATAATAGTAGTATAGTTTGACAGGTAACTATTACTTTTGTTTCTCGCAAGTCGACGTGATTTAAGATAAAGACAAATTTTTATGTTCCGGTGATCTAAGTCATAATGTTGAAGATATTGTGTTATTATCCCTTGTAATTCAGTTTATTCTTCGCGGGCAAATTTTCTGCACACTTGCTTTTGCATTACGAGCAATTTTCCTTTGAATTCGTTCCCTGTTAATTGTTGCGCACATTCCTCAATAATATATTCCAAACCGTGACTACAATGGAAGTCTACCTCACTTCTTTGTGCCTGATATCGAGTGCTAGTTTACGATAATCTTTTTCTTTCCTTATGCTACTCATAATTCCTCGCTCCGTTTCAACAAGGACTTTACCGTTTAATGGTTACCACTCAAGACTGCAGTTTTTTCCCCACGAAAACGTGACTGTTTTCCTTTTTATCTTATATTTCGATATGACTGTTTGGCTTTGTTACTTAGAGCAGACAGTAATCGAGAATCATATTTGTATTGCGCTTTCCCATAAGCTACTTATCATTAGTAAATGTTGCTTGATCACCTATTGACTCTGTATGTTTGTGCACCATCCCATATCTTTTCTGTGGTAAAAAAAGTGATTCTTATTAATTTCTGAACCATTCCATAAATTCCTGGGGCATTACGGGTTTGAGATTACTGATGGTGTACAAAGTAGTCCCTACTTTTGGCTTTTACACTCGTATATTGTGCTAATTCATACTGGTATGTCTCTCTTGACCTAAATTCATGTAACTTACTACGTTGTAATAGAGCTATAAAGCTTCGTTTTACGAAGATTGATCAAAATTACATTTAGCTAAATAATAGATCCCACTTTAAAACAATATTTCAGAAAATTTTGAGGCACTTTGTATAAGGGAGAGTCTTATTTATAGTTATCCATAAATTTTTTATTGGTGTTAGCGATGCGAGTTGTTCAGAAAAAAGTATATATTTGAGTCCCTTGACCGTTACTCTAATCGTCACTTACTTATTATATGGTACTTTCGGTCCTAAGCAAGGTGGTTCTCAAGGGTACCTATTTTGTTTGAACTTATAGTAGTGGAATTATTACTTCTTGTCTTCCATTATGAGTATGCTGATCGATGAAAATCAGTCTTCCAGAACGGATATTTACTAAGATGGTGAAGGTACTTTTTTTACTTTTCCGAAAGGTGTTCACTAAGAAACCTACGTCTAAAACATTTTCAACATGGATTAATAGTAAATTAATTAGCTTAGTGAAAAACTAAAACTGATATGCTATTAATTTATGTTCACAGTATTAACTCTCTTTTTTTTTTTCGTTTGAATTAAGAATTCAGGGTCGCTGTTTTAGTACCAGCCACAGGAAAGGCAAAATGAGCTGAGAAACA
This sequence comes from Vandiemenella viatica, assembly GCA_031002005.1. Taxonomy (NCBI): domain Eukaryota; kingdom Metazoa; phylum Arthropoda; class Insecta; order Orthoptera; family Morabidae; genus Vandiemenella; species Vandiemenella viatica. Next base: position 303,298,016 of record JARYHS010008074.1, read on the forward strand.
ATATTCTGTCACTTGGCTACTTAACCCTTCGATTATCCCTGTCAACAGTTCCATTCGCAATTCATTCAATTCTTATGTAGCAATATTAGCTACTGGAATAGAGAGCTCTTCTGTAACTCAAAAACAGTACACATGAACCTGCACTTCCAAGACGCTGTATGAAACCAAATGCGCCTCGTTTGATACCTTTGTTTGAGAGTTAAACGAAGAAATAACATGGATTAACAAAATGTTAATTAAATTTTTCAGTATCCTGTATATGTACAACAGGAAACACGTTATGAGCATGTCTGTGTGTTTACACTACTTCATTTTTTTAAAAATCTTTGACAAAATACTCAGAAACATAAACATTTCTTGAACCACTTCTTATTTTTTAGAGAATTTCGGAATTTTGATCAACGGCAGATATTTACGAAGACGTTATTTACTTTTTTATTTGATGCCCAACTCAGTTATAATCATCTCTTACATGCACTACCTACGACAATTTGTTGAATTTCAAAATATACATCTACTCTTGGCCGCTGATCACTGCTGTACGAAATCCAACATATCACCAAACAAAATGTCTTAACGTCAATACCCGGAGTTTCTACTTTCAAATGGAAGCCGTTCTTCTTCTGTAATCGTCACTTAATTATTTTAAATAAATTTTAGATTGTGCTTTACGCTTAAAAAAATTACAAAATAAAACTTTTATGAATTAAAGTAAAGTTAAGGAATTTGTTAACACTTCCTGATTTTCCCCTTCCATACAGTTAAATGAGTGAAAGAAGAAACATTAATATACTACGACAGTTAAAATACTGACAAATGATCTCTAGAAAGACGCATATTTTCTTGTCAATGTGCGTTTTGTAATGGAAACAATCTGCTGTGCGGGTCTGCGATAGGATGTTTGGATTTACAAATCAGCTTTATTATTTGTTGTATAATGCCAAATGAAAAGCTGAACAGTTGATGATTGTATGAATCATTGGATGTAATGAGCGGGAAACGAAGTGATGACTGCCCGAGCTCTGGCTGATTATTATCTACGCAATCAATCTCCTCGAGGAATACATCACACTTTTTGTTTTGTAAATGTCCAGGTGGCTGTGGCTATTGAGGTTCATTTGTGGATGTCTGTATTGTTCTTGCAAAAGTAAAAGTTAGAAAGGATACTGCAGTCTAAAGCAGGTTTGTCTGAGGTTTAACAATAGCAGAAGGGGGAACTATGGAAATAACTGCTTCAAGAGTGAATCAATCTATTGTAACAGTGCAGCGTACCGAGCGAGAGAGAGTTATGTGGGGGAGTAAGTAGAGAACAATGCTTTTTGTGCACACAAGCGTTGTTTCAAAGGCAGTATAATTCAGATGGGTAACCATGAAGTAAACGGATAGAAGTTCTAACACGAGAAACACACTCCGCATTCACACAGGCTTCGCACGGAGCTGTTGGGGGAGGTACGTCTGTAATGTGCTTAGGTAATAAAGATAAAATTTAACTTCCATAGTAGTTATAAGATTAGATCTATGAGGAGAGAAACAAATAAACTTTGCAGGCAGTGAGAATGTTACAACAAAATTAAAACTACAGTAAATGATCTGTAATAATGCTAGTATAAAGGACGTAACATTTTCTTGCTCTCAGGAAGAAGATAAGATGAAGGGAAAACATTCTCTTATAAAACAAATTTATACTGCTTGGTGTATTTTAACACCAGGCGAAAACAAATTCAGAGATCTAAAATAAGAATGCCAGAGGAGTTGCTACGCCTTTGAGGATTACTATTTTAGAATTGTAAATTTCCATGTGAATGTTTAAAATCCATCATTCCTAAACTATAAATATTATTAAAAAAGCTAAATGAAATTGGGAGATTCATAACTTATATTTGGATCTCAGAAACATAAAGAATGAAATGAGATCTTGATATCTTCTCTGTACTATTTTGGACATTAAATTGAGTTAGTCAAACCATTGTATGCGCGCCCCACTGGCTGAGCTGGCTGCGGAATAGACGCTGACACGGAGTTTGAGTCCACTGGTGGAAGAAATTTTCATCATCAGGACTTGGCACAAAGGGTAGGAGAGGTGGTGCAGAGTTTCTGATCAATAGATTGTGCGACAAAGACCTGAGTTAAACCACAAACCTATCAGCAGTGCGTACATGTAGCGAGGTTGGTAGTGATTCGTCCGTTCCATGGGGCGTTAAGCCTGAAGGATCCCTTGGTGTCTTTCTGAAGAGTAGACCTTAATGGACCGCATCTTATTTCACCTTCCTCCTTCTTCATCTCTCATTTCATACTATACTCTATACTGAATACACACACACTATCACGGTTATCCACACACCAAGTAACTCATATGAACACACACTGCGGAAGGCAGCAGGAAACCACCCCAATTCATCTTCCAGAGAAAGATTCTGGAGGGGTGTACCCTTCATGGTAATCATCTGAGCTCAAAATCAGGGCACCACAAGAAGAAGAAACAATAATAAAGGGCAATAGCAAGTCGCATTTCAATTAAATAGTGTTCCGTACTCCTGTGACCTTAATAGCTACCTTGTATATGGTAGGTCGTAAGGTAATCCCTTGTACAAAAATAAAAGCTTGACACTTTTTCACATTAGCCAACGGGCTCGGCAGCACGGCTACGTCGCCGCCCAAACGACTACTGAAATTCTTGCCAATTAAATTTATTATACACTGGCGGAAATTAAAAGTGCAACACCCAGACGGAGTTGTGATATATGAATGAAATTTGGCCACTTGTATCCCCACATGAAGAGTATTAAAAATTGAATGTTTTACATCTAATAGTATGAGAATTATTTGGCTATTTGTTATACAAAATTGCTATGTTTTTTAGCGTACAAGTTATATACCGTGTGTTGTAACATGACACATTTTATATCCACAAGTTCTTGCTGACCAAGTGTGCCAAGGCGAATAGTGACGCTCCTTTACACCCAAATGTCTAACTGTTATAGAGGTCGGAGGATTGGCGTGTTCGAAGTGGGTGCATCATAAAGTGAAATCTCCCGAACGATTGGCTGTAGCGCAATGTCAGTATACATACTTGTTACAAAATGGATGAAATAAAGGTCTATTACTCCTACAGCAGTCCCAGGTCCATATACAAGGATCACATCAAGGAAAGACTGCCAAGTTGTGTGGCTGCTGTCGCTGGCAGACGGTTGACTGCAGAACAGATCCAAGCAGTGGTTACAGTCACCCACCGATCGTTTGTAAGCCAATTGCTCTCTGAGCCATATCGAATGTGTTCCATTAACCTTATTTTATTGCCAGTATCGTTTAACGTGGTGTAATGCAAAACGCAAAAGGACACTTTAATTAATTCGTAGTGGAGAAACGGCTTACTCTGCTGAGATTTCAGAACGTCACAAAAGTCCAGGCACTGGTGTCATGATTTGGGGGCAATCAGTTTAGGCAGCAGGAGTGAGTTGGTTGTTGTTGGAGGCACAATGACAGCTCATCACAATGTCGATGGTATGCTGCACCCTATTGTGATACACTTCATGTCCATCATCCAAATCGCATCTTAAAACAGGATAATGCCAGTCATACTGTGGCCATCACAACACAAACCTATCAAGGGGATATGATCACGATTTGGACCACACGATCCCCAGATTTGTCCCAATACAGCTTGTCTGAGATTGGATCACTTGATCACTCAGTACAAACTCTGCAACAGCTGACTGCATAAGTCATGCAGGCGAAGACAAACATACCCCAAGAAAACATCCGAACATTTATTTATTCAGTGCCGGCAAAGATCTACGAATCTCAATGTGCTCAAAGTGGGCGCACTTCTTACTAAAGGTAATAAACTTAGCCTGATCCATTTCAGTTTTTTATTATTTCTTCTTGGTATTATCGTGAATAAATCTTAAAAATATCCTGAAATTCCACCATTCCTGTCTGGGTGTTGCACTTCTAATTTCCATCAATGTAGGTGTGCAAGTATTTCTTAATTAAGAGCGATTTGCAGTAAAATAAAATTCATATAAGTCGAAGGAGCCTCAAAATAAAAACGTATGGTTTTTTTACTCGAAACTTAGAAACAATAGAAGAAATAAACATTTGTCGTTTAAAAACAGGAATGATCGATACTGGCGATAATTTCAACTTCATAGGTAATTCGATCACCACACTGCCATTATAAGCCTAGCAACATTAAGTAAACGTTGTGAATAATAATGATGTCTACTTATGTCAATACGATTACTAAAAATTATATAATCATATAAAGGAATTTATATTCTTATTTTATAATATTCTTGCCTAATTTATTTAACGTTCTGGGTGCCCGTTAAAACGTCAAAATCTGAGTGTACGATTGGGCGTGAAATACAGAGTAGAGGTTTGTATGTGGCAGCATTCGGGAAGCTACTCTTTGCGAGTTGTGAAAGCACAGTGCTGTCCTGTTGCGGCGTGTTGCCCCTGGGGCGGTCGCCTTGTACTGCTCTGCGATACATCAGCGGCCTGTAATAGGACACGGCTTCCTGGCGTGTCGACCGAGGGCGCCAACAAGAGGCCGCTCTATGTATCACTGGCAATCTGGCCTTCATCGGCGAGGGACGGATGGTATCAGGATATGCTTGTTGTTTCGTCTAAATCTTCATTATCAGAACAGAACAAGGCAGTAAAAAGGACTGTCGGTTACGGATATCAAACAACTAATGCAAAGTATTTCATCTTGGGGTGTAATGATTACAGTATCATTCGAAGTAAAAGTATTTAAGTTTTATTATTTTCGAGATCCTGGTATTTGTTTAAACTTTTTCTTATGTAATTTTTAATATATATTACTACTATAAGTTACCCGCGACTTCGTACGCGTGGACATAAAATTTCATTGCCAAAATTGGATATGGAAAACTTTTCTTAACTTAAGATTTGTCCCAAAAAACACCTAGTCGGCATAATATGACAGGAAAGCCATAACTACATCATTCTACAGTCGAACTTGTCTCATGAAGAGAATCAATTTCTAAAATATTTAAAAACAGAATAACAAACGAAGGTGCGTGGATAGGGGGGAGGGGGGGGGGGTTAACAGAGGGCAGCTTTATTTTAGCTTGGTCATTTCTTCGTTCTACAGCATGAGCTTCAGATTCTTAGGTTCTAATAACTTTAGCTGGTCGTGCTCTTGTAGAGCTACATCTTAGGACAGGTTTACGCCCGCAAAATAAACTGGTGCCAGAGTGCAGAGCAAATCGACATCTATACTAAATAATAAGTTTTGTCTCTAAACGAAATTTACTAACAAATGATACACTAATAGACTGCACGAAAAGCACAGCTTGAGCAACCAACGTAACATTACAGACTAACACACGCATCCGTCTATCTGTCACTATTAGATAGTTTCTCAAAACTTCGTGACTAAAACCGTTATTCATACCGAAAAAAATTGTCTTGTGTCCTTCCTAGAGATACAAAGTATTTCCTTTTAAATTCCATCAATATCGGTATAGCCATTTAGTCAACAAAACGTAACAAAAATACAGAGACTTACTTTCGCATTTATAATATCATTAGTGAAGATCACACACTGACTGCGAGAGAAACAATGGCTGAGTGATCAATATAGCGTAAAAAATTGTACATCTACAGCATTGTTAGTCAGCATACGATTTGCCAAGCATTGCACCCCTAAATTTGGGGTATCTACAGTGTAACATGGAATCCGGAAAACTGACTGTACAGGCGTGGCTCATACGATCAAAAACCATTCTTAAAAATCTTTGCGTCCATCTGGATTTGAACAGTAGGCCACGGTCCAAACATTGGTAAGCAAGCGCGTTAACCATTGCTCTACCAATCTACTACAGAATCTTATACATCCGTTTCGGTAATTTTTCAAAATTACATGACAATATGTACTATTTACATAGAAAAAGTATCCTATGTGCATCCGAATGTCAAATCGCATCTCCTTGTCAAATTTCATCACGATTGGATCAGCCATTTAGCCCAAGAAACGTAACAAACAGACAGACAGACAGAGCTACTTTCGTATTTATAATATTAGTATAGATAGTGTAATTAAAGTATTCGTGCAAAATACAGAGTTCTAGATTTCAATGGTCATTTTTCTCCAGACCGATAACGATCTTTACGTAAACGGTAAATAGCACACTAATGATGTAAGGTTTATACGGCTGTTATAAAATCTTAGTACGCTTCAAACAAAAATCAAACACATAAAATTTTATGGATAAAAATGAGATAAAACCCTACTACTGCAGCACACCCCATGCATAGTGTGCAACTGTAAACCATAGATTACTACTTTATAATGAATCGTTGTAGTGATCAAAGAAAGTTGTTGGATATGACTTTCACTTAACAGTTATATTGCGTGACGACATAAATGAACCTTTCTAGAATACTTCATAATGAAATCGAGGAATGCATGTGTAAGATGTAGGGATTAGTAATTACGCATTTGTATGCCTTATCTGTTTTTTTTTTTTTTTTTTTTTTTTTTTTTTTTTTTTTTTTTTTTTTTTTTTTGTTGGTGAATTGGAAAACGCTCTTCAGTGTTATGTGACGTGTGATCTCATGTTATAAATACATCACTGAGGGTTTAAACCAGTGCTAGAAATTCATTTATAAATCCAGGAGTATTTGGTACTCCTAACTTTCAAACTCAGGCATAAAAAAGAAAATGTTCAGGCCTAATTATATTATGATTATAAAAATACAGATTTTATAGAATAAAACCTACTTCAACACAATTTAATACTACAAAAAGGCCTACAAAAATATATTGTATATATATATATAATATTTTTCGAATTATTTCCAATTCACTGACAAAATATTATTTCTTTTTAAATACAAATAAGTCAATATTTAACTAAAAATTGTAAAATGTTTTCCTTGCTGTAAAAATTGGAAGAATTATTATTTTTTTCTCAACTTTGGAGTACAATTTATCAGCAAGATAGTTGAAGCAGAAACATTCAGTTTATTTAATGTACTGTAGCTGAATAATAAATGCAGTGATTCCTCACTTTAAAAACCATAAAAAAGGGCTATACGGCCTTATATGAAGTACTGTGTCTCACTCTTAATAATGAATTCTCGTTTGCAAGGATTCTGTGTGCTGTTCCACAAATAAGCCACAGCTGGGGAGGATCAACGTTATGCACTTTGACGAGCATTAAGTCATCTATATTTAGGGTATCCAATCAATTTCGTTTCTCGGTTTTTCTGTTGAAAAATCTCTCACATATTGCATACGGAAACATGAAATTTTTAAAAATAAATTTGTTTATTGATTGTCTTCACCATTTCCGCTATATACTCTGTCCCAAAGCTCACGATTTGATAAAAACTTCATGTCCTTAGCCTATACATTCCAGCGCAGTAATTCGTCAGAAGATGGTTCATTGCTTATAGTCACTGCTGCAGGTAGATCCTTCAGGACATCTTTAAACTCCTTTACTCCGTACTCATTTGGAATGTTATTTGCGTCAGGAATGTCTATATTTTTAAACATGGAATTAGTTTGAAGATTTCGTTGCGTTTTGTTAATATTGCTAAGAAATTTTTGATTATATCTTCAGGATCACGGAAACAATTCTGCAGACCCTCGTTACTCAGTTTTATGTTTTTATACTCGTATTACTGAATACCAGTACCCAAGTTACAGTCCTTATCAAACTGAGAGAAAGTGGCTCCACTGGCAACAATTAGCTTTTTTTTTTTTCATTTCGCAGACAACACTTTTCAATCTGCACATTGTCATATTGAATATTTTTGTGAAATTTTACAAAATATCAATAATAAAGCACAAAAACCTCATAAACCGCACTGATTTTAAAGTTTTATGTAGTTCATTACTTTTACATGAAGATTTTTTTTTTGTAGTTTTTGTCAGCACAGAAGCTGACTGTGAAATTCCTGCGCAATGCTTTCAATGCTCTGGTTTTTTTTAATTTTTTTTTAACAAATCCACCTGGTGCATATGATAGACAGTTTGATAACGAGTGATTCATCCAATGCTTCAGCCAAATCTTTAAATTGTTTCTTATGCTTTGGACTTTTAGAATAAAATTTGTAAACACCTTTAATTAGTTTTTCGAGTGTTTCAGGGTAGACTATGTTATTCAGGCTATCAGAGACACACAGTTCTAATCCGATGAGCAATACAATGCACCGATATATTATTCCCGCACACGTTGGGTAATTATGCAGCCACAACATTGCTAACTCCCATATTAACACTTGCTCCATCTAGACACAAGTTTCTCTTTCCAAGAAACACCATCGAATGCTTCATTTAAAGTATCCAAAGTACATCCGAATATACTTTTAGCTGATTCGTCACTCAACGGCTTTAATTTTAAGAAATCTACTCATTCTCGGCCTTCGTTTAAAAGATGCTATGTAGATAACTTCACATTCAATTACACTCCTATCAGTTGATCCGTAATACAGTACATAATGGATATATAGTCATTACTTTGAAGCATATCTTGTAAATGCATACTTGAATGTGGTGCTGTATTATTGATGAAGAGATTACAAGATTTGTAATTTCTGTACGTTGAACCAATCTCGATGCCGTTTTTTTCCCTTGTAATTAAAACAAATGTGGGTATTCTGTCAACCTAACTATTTCTGATGTAAATATAACCTATGCATTTACGAAACTCGTTAAAGATGAAATCGTAAACTGCCTACAATCGACGCAAAACATAATATTTTTGCTACCTTCTTCTATTGATAACGAAGGAAAACTTTTTGCCACTTACTTGATGTGTATTCACCCACGGTATTAGCTGCCGATATACTGCTGGTAGCAGCAGGCACAGTAGCTGTTGAGCTGGTAACTGTTTTTGGTCGTTTACTTGCTTGCTGACCCCCTGGATTGTGTAAAGTTGGAGCAGGCCTATTGGTTGTAACAAAAGAGCCTGATGATTTGCCAGCAGCTAATGATTCTTCATTTTCTAGCCTTCTAGTTTACTGGCACTTGTAATACTTTTATCACAACTAGTTGTCTTTACAATTGCAATAAAGTCAAAGTCAGTGATTGTACAAGACATCTTCACTTCCTTAGTTAAACGAAAAACGATCGCCCTAGAAATGTTTTTTACTTCACGGTAGTTCCCCTGTACTGCACCCACATCTTCTGAACTTCAGAAACGTATTATTTGAAACTTTGAAATAGATTATCAATACGACAGGAATTATAAATGAAATTAATTATTAGAATTAAACCTTGAACATGCAAACTGAAAACAAAGTTCGGAATTTTTTTATATATATAAGTTTTGATGCTCAGGCGAATTCACTATGAGATTTCAGGTGTAAAACGAAATAATTCAGGCGTAATAACGCCTAATTCCCGATCAATTTCAAGCACTGGTTGAAACTATCAGTAATTTAGTGGAAACTTGTTTTACTTCTTTTCTCCACTTTGCTTTTGAAAGATATGTTTCGCTATATCAAAGAATTTTCTGCACTGTTTTCAAACAATTTGTGTATTTTTTGTACACACGAAGCCCTTCGTTTATAAATATATGTTATTCCAATTTATAACTGAGATATAAATATAGTCTCTTTCGTTTAAAACGGTAATTCTAAGATTAAAAACGGTAGTTACCAGTAGCATAATAAAATGGATTTTATTAGAAAGTATAATTTAAACTGAGTTGAGAGAGTAATTAGTGCGAAGACAGTTTCATTGACGTAAGTAAAACGACCGATCAAAACTTAATCACGAAGAACAGCGAATAAATTACATGCTAGAGATTGATGTTGCTGTACATTTTAAGCATACGTAAATGAGTGATGGAATGGTATAAAATCACCTCTAATCCATATATGCAAGTTGATTATCGTAAATAATTTTAAAAAAATCCAGTAGTGATCATAAAAAATTATTGAGATAATTTGAGAATGCCATATTTATATGGAAAGCTTGTTTATTTTTAATTAGTAATTGGTGAAACTAACAACAATAATATGCAACAGAACAAAATCATCGATACAGAGTGTGCACTTAACCATTTCTTATTTAGCTCCATCCCGATGTAGCAGTTTTACAAAAATATCTTCTTGGACTCATCCAATGCAAGTGTTTATGGGCAGCGCGCCAAACACAGGCTAAATCGATGATATTTTATAGGTTATCAGCACCGTCCGTACAGTAATCACACTCAATTTATTCCCTGCAATAAAACCGCTGTTTCCACACGGATCCCAAAATGTGACGCAGTTTTTAATAACGACTGTAGCCAGTTAAACAGGGAAGTCTGCAGTGTGATCAATCAGTCCGTAGTTCGGTGTACAATTTGTATGCACAATTAAATTTGGCTCGTAATTGTCACGAGGGGGTAGTTTGGAACATTATTCAATTAAGCGAGGCCTCGCCCGGCTGTGTCCGTACACAGCGAAAAACTGCTGACGTTTTGCTCTGCTCGGCCAACTGTCCGCCCACTAAATCTGCGATTACGCCACCAGAGAGCCGGCGCGCTGGCGTGCACTTGGTTTTCGCACTTTATTTTTAATTTATTTTAAGTTCTTCCCGAAATGTTTGTAAGCTCATGAAGTTTCTGCCGCATTTAATCCCTTCCGCGTTACCACTGCACTCTGTCTGGTGCCAGTAACCACGGCGCCGAGGTTTGTGGACTAGTGAGGGACAGAACCTGTTTCACGGACGGCTTAACAGTGAATTAAAGTAAATAAAGGAAGATAACATGCAGAAAATACACTGCTCGCTCAATATCACGCTCTGGATAATAGAATAAACAAATTTAGGCCTGAGATTATGAAATCTGTGTTGGCCAGGTAAATCCTTGAAACAGGTTAACCAATATACGTGCAGTCAGCGGAAAAATAAAAAATTAACCTTCTGCCTCCTGCTTACTTAGTGATAATGACCATTCGAAATTTTCTTAACAGAAGCTGTGGTCTCGTCTAATACATACTGACTAAATTGGTTAATTTATTTTTGGATTTTATTTGTTATTGATATTTTAGTTTTTGTGTTTTTGTTTTATGATGTCGAGGATTTTGAATCTTCCAGTTAAAATATGAATTTTACACCTGAAAACTACAAAAATTTACTACATTACAGTTCAGACACGGTACAATTTGAAGACTGGCTTAAAATTACGTTAATCACCAAACCAAGACCTACAGGTAGCGTAATACTTCACCAAACAGTCAGTTTACATAACATTTACGTGTAAGTACTCTTTTTCCCAAGTAATGTTATTTGATAAGTCCTTATTTTGACCAATAAAGCTCATTTTCAAATATTCTTTGAAAACTTACAATGACAGTTACTGATACAGATTTTTTAATAGTCGTTACAGAAACTGAAAAAAGCTGCTGAAGTATTTACAGTTTCAAACGAATAACAACACATTAAAAATTCAGCAACATCAAAATGCACTAAATTAGTAAATTTATGAAATATCGTACCACTGACAAAACATACAATTTATCACTTGTCTTTCTGAAAGGAAGTGTAGGAAAAGAAACACTCAGTTCTGCATTATTTTTTTCACACACAAATAATTGTACTGGCACAACGTGATTAAAAAAAGCTCGAAAAACTGTCAAATTTTCAAAAATCTGAAGTCCAAATTTGGTACAGATAACATCCGTGCATAAGATACCCCCCTCCACCCCCAAAAAATACTGTGGCTTATACCTTTACTTGTTTAACGGTTGGTCTCATTTTTGTCACACCTTAGGGGGTATGGTTCCCGAAAAATACGCAATGTGTAAACTGTGGAGACTTTTCCGCAGAATTGATTATTTGCGAGAATAATTGATTTTTTTGTTGTTGTTGAAGGTGTGTGGAATGGGTACGGAAAATAATGACTACTTTGTATTATAAATGTTCGTTTACAATCAAGGCCATGTTTGAATGAATTTCTTTTTTCATACGCTTTAACATTATTGTGATTCCAGTAGATCTTGTTATCTGTAACACTGGAAAATGAAATGTCTAGTACTGAATTCCGTTGCTAAACCTTACACCTAGTTCTTTTTTTTTTTTTGATTCTGGATTTGAACTCAGCGATCCCAAAAATTTCTGTTTACACATTTTAGAGCGAACTACATTACTATTTTGAAGACATTCCAGCATTTCTAATGAGTCATTTTGAATTTTTAACACCAGATTTGAAGTAACCGATTACATAAATCTCTTTAAACACATATTCGAGAGAATTGCCCTACTTTTTGGGAAAAAGATCGTCATTTTGAATAGACCATTTTTAATTTTTTACACTAGATTCGAATTCAACAATCCCTAAAATCCCCGTATATACGTGTCTGGCTGAATTAAATATTTTTTCTGATTTTGGTCAACTCTTCAAGCGATTGTTTGGCACGTCTACATTCATATAATTTTTTCTTACACCTTCATAGATCACAGTGCATTTGTAAATTAATAAGAATCATGTTAATAAAGCTCAACCCGGATATACATCCGTGCGGGTTAAAGTGCCACGACTGTGTGCAGGCGAAACACTGAACAAATGCTCTTGGTTGAAACATTGTACTTAACGTATCGCCTCTACAAACAGATTTTTAGACTGTTTTATGCAGTCTCTTGGGCAAATTCTTGGACTGATTTAATTTCCACCTCATAAATCATACATTAAAACACACATTTCACATATAAAATGTAAGCATATCATGTAAACAACACAGATTACACCTTAACAGACATAAAGTCCCCCTATTAGTGTAGCACCAACGACAGGTGGAAGGAGCACCTATTTTAGTTTCCCGACGTGAGATGTCATACGCACTTTTCTTCTGACTCTTACGAAAATAATAGGAGGAACGTGAATAAGGAAATATTCCTAGTAGAAGTAATATAGAAATTAATATTATTTTCTATTGGAAACTCAAACCTCCATTTTTATTGACAATAATGGATAACTAAGCATAACAAAGTTATATAGTTCATTCATGAACAACGAACTTGTATTCAGAGATTCTATTTCAACGATGTAATGTCGATTACAATGAACGGCAATAGCCATTATATTTGATTAGGTGCTTCTACGGAACGGAATCGTAGTTCCAGTGGAGCTACGGCCGGTGGTGTCGTTGTGGTGTTCCCCTGGCATTCCGAGCTTCCTGTGGATCTTATCGTCATTAATAAAAGCAATTAATAACCTACCAACAAATAAAAAATAAGTTTTATCCGAAACTGTTTATGTTTCTTAGCGGACACAATTTTTCGGGGAGGTTACAATCCAACAGCATCGACTTTTATACTCTGTATCCCACTCACGTACGCGTAGTTATCTTTGCTCTCTTGAAGCGGTAGAATTTATGGTTGGTAGATTAGCTGCAAACATCCGACGGTGAATATTTGGTTGAATAGGGTGTGTGCGCCTTACCAGTGTTGTATGGAAATGAGCAAATATGCATCTAGTCCAAAAGAAAATACGTACACATTACAAATTATCAGTGGTTTTGTTTACGATGTTATATTTCAAAAAATTACAAACAATAATACACAAAAGAACAAGGTTTAATTTACCAGAACATTGCATATTATGTGATGCGTTATTTTATTTAAAATGGGCAATGAGTTGAGAAGTATTAGATATCAGGCAATTGGCTTTGGCATTGATACCTCAACTGCGGGTACCGATCGTGGTGAGTGAGCGGTAACGCTCTGGCCTCACATTCGGGAAGTTGCAAATTCGACTTCCCATTCGGCAATCCAGAATTGGGTTTTCCATGGTTTTCCAAAAGGCGAATGCCGGGATGGTTCCTTGATAAGGCCCTGTCCGCATTCCTTTCCATTTACTGCCTTCCTTCCTTTCCCGCCTCTAATAACATCTACGTGGGCCTGATATAAAAAATAACCGCCACTGCCGGTAGGCGTCCTTGAATATGAGGCGTTGTTGGTATACATTAGTTATTCTGAGAACTAGCTGGTACCCACGACTTCTTTCGTGTTTGTAAAGAATTTGTATTGACAGGTACCGACATCTAACAACCATAGTGCACGATGGGAGACGCGATGCTATTACCACACACAAATACCAGTCATTGCGCTATGTAGATCAGGCAGCAAAGTAAAATTTACGGACACACATGTTTTTGGACGAAATACGAAAATATCCATGATCGACCACTTTCAACCACCATATCTCCCACACTTCACAGTTACCAAAATTCTGCCAACGTTGTGATTGATGGGTGACTCTGTGTTACTACCACACACAAACGCCAGTGATCTGCGATAGATAGTTTTCGCTGAAAAGTGATACACCATGACACATGCGTCTTTGACAGAAATATGAAATTACCGCAGGTCGACCAATTTCAACCCACATATCTCCCACACCCCCATAGCTACCGACATCTAAAAACCATAGTGCATGACAGGAGATATGATTCTACTACCACACACGACCACCAATGGTCTATGCTTTGTAGTTGTGGCAGAAAATTGACATATGCCAAGACACATGTCTTTCGTCGAAATACGAAAATATCTTTGATCGGCCACTTGAACCACCATATCTCCCACACTACCACAGTTACTGAAATTCGGACGACGTTGTCATCGAAATGTGACTCTGTGTTACTACCACACAAAAACGCCAGTGATCTGAGATAGATAGTTTTTGGTGAAAAGTGATATACCATGACACATGCGTCTTTCGCAGAAATATGAAATTGCCGCAGGTCGACCACTTTCAACCCCCATATCTCCTACACCCCCATAGCTACCGACATCTAACAACCATAGAACACGACAGGAGACACGATTCTACTACCACACACAAACACCAATGGTCTATGCTATGTAGTTGTAGCAGGAAAGAGGAATATAAGGAGGCACAAATTTTTTGTCGAAATATGAAAACGCCTTGCATTGGCCAACTTTAATCATCATATCTCCCACATCCCCACAGCTATCGGCATTCGGCCAACGTTGTGCACGACAGGAAACTCAATGCTACTTCCACACAAACACCAGTGATCTGTGCTAGCTAGTGGTGGCTGAAAAGTGAAATATAGTAAAACACACGTCTATTTATATATATATATATTAAGATTACAGATTCTTCGAAACCAAATCTTCATTCCTTGATGCATTTACGAATATTTTGGGCAAGTTCAGCAGTTTATTACTATTTATTACTAACACGATTCTGCACAACACAATTTCCTGTCAAAGCTATTTTTGTTCACGACGAACAAAGTACTTGGTTAGTGTCTTGGAGATTCAAACGACTCTTCGCTCAACATCGTGTCACCTCGTAGTCAGAAGTGAAACCGGTGTGTTACGAAAGAATGAATCACTTAAATATGCATTTCTTGGTATGATCTTTATATGTGAACATCCTGGAAGTTCAAGGCATCTGATAAGAGATAAAAAGCTCCCCGGTTCGAATCCCTATCTCCGCGGGGATGTTCAAAGGCCCTTCACCTTACCTCCACCTCTGGCAAAGCTTACTGTATAATGTCAAGTACACATGAAAGCTCCTGTTGTTCGTATTGCACGATAAACTTCACGTCCTCTTTAGCCTACAGGATTACTGGGTTGAGTTGGTTAAGGAGAAAAAGAGGTGCCCACTCTGCTTCCAATAACAGGCTGGTTGTAAACTTCCTTAGTTAGGGTCCAACCAACCTACGGGTTGGATGCCAAGGTGCGATTCTTTTTTTTCTCAGAAACGATATAACTTCGTTAAATGGCACTGACTAATTCGGAAATAAATTCATATACACGTCCAATGACGACCCTTACCATTCATTTTTTTTTATTAATAAGGAAGATGCTACAGATTTCCATCATATTTTAATTCAGACACCTATTTTTAATTCAAGTTCACTTTTACAGCGGATCCTTCATTTTCTGTTGTACCAAACTGTCGTGTACCGATATATTACATTATTCGGGACGCATAACGTACTGTATAGTTAATGAAAGCGCGGAAATACGCATACCTGTCACCAAAGAAAGCTAATCATTTCGTACTTACCGTTGGACAGAGACCCATATCAATAGTATCTTTTAGAACGGAGGAAACTGACAGACACTAAGACGAAAAACTAGATTTGCACGGACAGTAGAGTTTATGCGGAGCACTGTTTTGGCGATGGCGGAGAAAGATCAAGATAAAGAACACGAAAACCGTTACATGGAGAAACTTTAAATTTCAATTTCAAACGCAAGTTTCTCAGAAATTGTATTCCGTTTTTTGTTGTCTTGGAGTCATCAGAAAAATTATATGGGCACTACAGCGATTAAAAATGTAGATAGAATGCATGATACTCCACCCAAAACCCTTTTATTCTCCTGATTTCATGTGACCTATCCTGGGCGATGAACAAACCTTGCACTTTATGTGTTTTGGGTAGTAAATTCCCTTTATAATTACTGAACGAACGCTGAGATAACATGCGTCTTTCCGAATGTCAGGACAGAGCGATATTCCTCAACGAAATTGCTTGGCTCGTCACCGGGAGTCGATGACACGGAGTGCTGAGTCGCAAGCAGGTCTCACCAACACAACGTCATGAGGGGCAACCATCTAATACCGCTGTTTGACCTTGTCTCATTTGGCTGTTGCCGCGGCCGGATTCCGTTTCTACAGACACTGAAGATCAGCGGACACTGATTGCTGATCATTTTATTCGTGCTTCAGATCTGCCAAGATTTTTTGTTTTATATAAAAGAATCATTTATTTGTTTTGCAAGAATATTAATAAACTGTAAGATTTATTATTCATTTATATCATGTTTATATTCCATTTCAAAACCATTAATTCAACAAAGGTTGGGTTTTAATATTCACAACTGATATCAATATTAAAGTATTAAGAGATAATAGCACTGTACCCATTTCAATAGTGCAAAACGCACACAACTGGAGACTTACCGTTTCAACCACCATCTGTTGTATATGTCGTGCCTTTTGGTTGTAATTTACACAATGATTCTCAAATCAGTACAGTAAATAGTATAACGGGGTGACAACACTCACCTAGAAACATACATACTTGAGATTTCTGTACTCTGTTTTCTCGCAGGTGAAGAGAATGGCGTCAAGATTTATAAAGTCAAACATCATTTTTCTGCATAACACCGAGATGGGAGGAGGCCATTGTTGGCCTCCTACCTATCATTCGGGAGGACCGGGGTTAAACTCGGTTCGGCCATCCTGTCTGAGGTTTTCCGTGGTTTCCCTCAGACACTTAGGCGAATGCTGGGATGGTTCCCTACAAGGCCACGGCCGACCTTCCATCCCCCTTCCCTCCCCGTAGTAGTAGATCGGCTGAAAAGAGTCCCCTATGACTCTCCAGCAGCCCGCCTCCCAGCCTTCTGCTGGGAGGAATGAAATGTAAAAAAAAAAAAAAAAAAAAAAAAAAAAAAAAAAAAAAATTTCTGCATAATGAGATGGGAGGAAGCCGTTTCCGGCCTCCTACCTATCATTCAGGAGGACGAGGGTCAAACCTCGTTCGGCCATCCTGGTTGAACTTGTGGTTTTCCTCAACCACTCTAGGCGAATGCTGGGATGGTTCCCTACAAGGCCACGACCGAACTTCCCTCCCCGTAGAGAGTAGTTTGGCTGAAAAGAGTCTCCTGTGACTCTCCAACAGCCCCTTCAGCTGGGAGGAATGAAATCGTAAAAAAAAAAAAAAAAAACTGCGTATCACCGAGGCTTGGGCAGTGCGATTTCGCACTGCTACTTGTCATTCGGGAGGACCGGGGTCAAACCCGGTTCGGCCATCCTGATTGAGGTTTTCCGTGGTTTTCCTCAGTCACTCTAGGCGAAAGCTGGAATGGTTCCCTACAAGGCCACGGCCGACCTTCAATCCCCCTTCCCTCCCCGTAGAGTAGATTGGCTGAAAAGGATCTTCGTGATCCTCCAGCAGCCCGCCTCCCAGCCTTCAGCTGGGAGGAATGAAATTGTAACAAAAAAAAATCTGCATATACCGAGGCTTGAGCAATGCAATTTCTCACTGCTACTTGCCATTCGGGAGGAACGGGGTCAAACCAGGTTCGGCCATCCTGTCTGAGGTTTTCCTCAGACACTTTAGGCGAATGCTGGGATGGTTCCTTACAAGGCCACGGCCCCGTAGCAGGTTGAAAAGGATCTTCGCGATCCTCCAGCAGCCCGCCTCCCAGAATTCAGCTGGGAGGAATGAAAAGATAAAAAAAAAAAAAAATCTGTATATACGAAAGTAAATAAACGGTAAGTGATCTCCGTCATGTAGTTCTGTGATAAATTAAACGAGTGTGAACGACTTTTATATCATTCTGATAATCAGTGATGAAATATTTCTGAGGTGTTGATCTAATGTGCTAATAGTCGTGTTCTATAATACGGCTTACGTAAGGTAAACTACTACTGGCAGAAATTTGTCAGGCAGTACTGTTATTAGTACCATCATGGCATTGTGTTTCACTGGAAGTGACTGCACGTACAAGGTAACAGGTCGTTAGTGCCTGTTTGATGGTTTGGCACGGGAGACACCTTAATTTTTATTGGTAGACGTTCGACCTGAGAATTGACTTCAACGACTTTTACAGTGATTGCACTGATTGGCAGTAGTGTATTCATAAAATATGGATTCTCAGTGCTCCGGTTGCGTAGACTAAAACTGGGAATGTACCAGGTTTAGGTTTAATAATCTCCCTAAAAAGACTGCATGGTAAATGTGGAAACGATAAGTCACCACTCAGATACCAATTTCCCAGTGGCATCAAAAGAGCTGACAATGAAAAGTATTATGATAACTATGTCTGAGGTAGTAATAACTTGTATTGTACATTGCTTTTACGTGTCATTCTTTCAGATATATTAATTTTGAACTTAATTTCAAAGTAAATTTCATTTTTTTGCATGTTGACAACGGCTAATTGTACCTTTGGGAGTTGCTTTGTAATGTTGCTATCATGCATTAATGTTAATGATAAATTCGACCAGATTTTTAATTGCAGTGAAACTAAATAAATGTCATACGTTGACAGTTTCTCTGTACTCCCGATAGCATCAAGATTCTTGCTGAATTTAGATTCGCAATACCTCGTAAAATTAACTACCCTTTCTAATAATTGATGAATAAATTAAAAGTGAACCCCCCGAAACCCACCTCTATTTTACCCTGCCCGATGAAAGAAGCACACAATTTAACCGCATTAGTTCACAGTTACCTTCAGACCCATAGATGAAGAGATATTGGGAGCCAAACCTACTCCGTTTTGAGTATGTGGTTTGATTTTACTCTGTGTGGCTGAATGGCCGAAAGGTTAATGTAACAACGCGGTTGGCTTGTAAAGGCAAACGTAGATGCTAAGAAGAATACTATTTAAAGCTCCTGCTGATTGCATGCTCTTAATAGTTTAATGCATGTGGTACTGTAATCACCAGATTTTCTTCTTTTAATCACGAAATTTGGTTATACGAATTAAAATTTTGTTTAATATGGAGACTCCTAGCTTCCGATTGAAATGACAATACCAGACCACGCCATTACAGGATTATGTTGGAAAAGGAGAGGGATGAACTGGGTACTTCACGTCAGTGCGGAAACACAAAACCCGCCGGCGTTTCGATCTATCATATTTCTGATCTCTAGCGATCATAGCCGCTATTATCAAAAGGAGGAAAATCAGCGCTCCTTTCGTGGGGTTAGGCTTCGCCTGAGACATCACTTGGCATTGATATGAATGCTGCGTGTATTTATTTTCAGACTTTGATACCGCAGTATACCCTAATGGGTATTTAACCCGTAAACGAATGATATTAGATGTCTGTTAAATTTTAACATTACTTACAAAATCAAGTCTTGCGTCTTTGTAAATGATAAAGATTTCGGTTGAAATGGAAATTGTACCTTTAAGTATAAAAAAATTTGTCTCCAATTTTCTGGTGATGAATATTATTCCCTTTTGTCCTGATTTGCCAACTTTCATATTGATACAAGAAAACGAGAAACATCCTTCCACAACTGTGAAGGTAGTCAAATTGTTGGTAGTATGGTGCACATTTGACCAAAATATATTTTCACGCTTTGTGATACCAACTATATAGGGTCTTTCTTAATTCAGGGGTTGATAGAGCGAAATAAAATACAGTTACTTATGAGCGAAAATGACTCGTTTTGGTACATAAGCCCTGCAAAGGAAATGGTAAAAATTATTTTCTTCCTATAAAGTACTAGCTGACCCGGTCACGCGTTGCTGTGACTTAGTAATTATTGTTTGTTGGATTAATGTTATTCTAAACTTCCTAAAGTAGTCAAATTAATATTCACTAATAAAAACAAAAACATTTTAGTCGATTTGGAAATTCAAATGCAATTGGTAAAGAGTTACGGAGAGTTGAAATTAAGGACAAACGATCATAAAAAAAATTAATTTACATTTTATTACAAATTACTTATTTGATAATATATGAAAAATTTATATTTATAAAAATAAATAAATTAATTATTTTTTATTTATTTATATAAACTGAAATTTCAGTTTTATAAATGAGGTCTATGAAGTTGATTTTTAAACATTTTTAAAAATTATTTTCATTATTTTAAATTATTAAAATTTATAATTTTAATTTGTCTAAGCGCTAATTGGTGCCCAATATTTTTGGTTAGCCTGTTTTTTGATAATACAAATTGATTTGATGGTTTCCCTACACGTGAGTAG
The DNA here is from genome assembly GCA_031002005.1 of Vandiemenella viatica. NCBI lineage: Eukaryota > Metazoa > Arthropoda > Insecta > Orthoptera > Morabidae > Vandiemenella > Vandiemenella viatica. Next base: position 303,318,699 of record JARYHS010008074.1, read on the forward strand.
GCGACATATAGTTTCCCATGGGAGAAACACGTATTTTCCAAATCCAAGCCGCAAACGGACATTGTTTGGTCTTGTGACTTATTTATTGTCATAGCGAAAGCCAAACGAATCGGAAATTGAAGCCTTTTAAATGGTATTGGAGATTCTGATGGTATCATTGGAATACGTGGCAACAGGACGATTTCTCCTTTAAACATTCCAGTCAAAAAAGTTGCTTCAAGAACATTTCCACTCATCCTTTTGATGACCAAATGTGTACCGTTGCATAATCTAGGTGGATTCAAATTACGAAGAAGAATAATCGGTGAACCAATCTTTGACCGGAGATTGTGTGGCGGCATTCCTGTTGTATCCAAAGAGTTTAAAAACTCATTTTCATCTATAATAGTGTCTATTGATTTAAAAGACTTCAGATCACCTGGCAACAACTGTTGTATCTGGAAGTTAATTTCATTGACATCAACATTTTTTGCTGCCAAAATAGCACGATTACTGATCCAATTATGATCTAAGTAATTATTTGATATATTCAGGAACACACGCTGAGTTAGTTCATTTTTGAGTGAACAACAGTGCAGAATTTGTCTGGCAATGCTTTATTAATCATTATACATCTCTGTTGTGAAATTTAGATTTTGACAGTGGTTTGTTTGTTTAACTCGGTGTAGTATATCTTCAGTCATACTGTTTTTATATTTTTCCCACAAAGTCGATGATTGTGTTGGTTAACATGTTGTCAGAATAATTGCAAACAGTTTGACGAATACTATTCGGCGTGGATGTCAACGCCGCATCAGCAAGTGTCAGGTCCAAATGATTCTCGTCCACCAGCAACTGCAACTCGCGACATGCATCTTGACATGTATTGAACACTCGACCATTAACTATTTGTAAAAATTCGAAAGAAGCTGGTCCGGGAACATTCACCAATAACAAACGCAGAAAGAAACATTCACGTTGTTTTGGATGCACTGTGTAAAGTCGTCCTAATGTCTTGGCTTTGAATATGCCTGCGATCGAAGGATGTGGTTCTCCTTGTTTACGTGGCTCAAATTTTTTATCTAATTTGTTCTTTGAAAAATGGCTTGTAACATCGGTATATAATAACGTTTTTGCGAATTGGCGGAACACATCAGATCTTTGACACAATGTGAAAAATTCAGTTTGTTGTTTGTCGTTTTTGGTGGCTCAAGTACTCATTGGAAAATAATTTCTTCGGTGAAATATACACGTTGACCGTTTTCAAAATGTATTGCAAGATGCTGGATAGAAGGGTCTCTTTCATGGATGCGAAAACTAAAAATATGCCAGATAGCTTCGTTGCTGCTGATGTATCGTGTTGGTATCGTGTTATTTCGTCAATTTTATTTACATTTTGAACTTCAAATACGGCCAAATCACTGCCTTTATTAACATATTTGCAAATGTACTTAATGGATTTTACAGAACTGCAAAACTCGGCATTAATATGAGCCTAATACGTTTTTGAAAGCAATGGTGAGTATGGTACAACCCACTGATTGTCAATTTCAACTTAGTTTCTAGAATTTGACTTTCGCATTGTAAATGTTTGGCCACCATTCTCAGCGTTTCTGCGGCGATACAACGGATAACCGTTGATATCCCTAATAGTATCTTTCGTATATTCCTTTGGGAAACTCTTCTTACATTTTCCACCTTCCATGCATGGCGATGTCATGTTAAAAGCACCGCACGGTCCGTGGATCATGTGACTGGTAACACTATCAAACAATTCTTGATAAATTAATGGGTACGGAATTTCGGCTGAAATTATTTCATCAATTTATTCTTGACGGATTTTAACATCAAGCCAAATCAAAATGTGAGAATGAGGCAAACCTCGCTTTTGCCACTCAATCAAATACAGATAGCAACGTGTGTTACCGAAAACCGAATGTTTTACGATTAAATCAATCAATGATTTTAATTTTTGTTTGAACACACGTGCCGTGACATCATGACGATGCATTGACTGATGGCCTGGCAATAGCAAAGTTTGTATTTCCTCCCAATTTGGATTACATGTAATTGTAATAAAAAAATCTGGACGACCATAATGACGTATGTAAATCATTGCATCATGTATATATTCCTGCATGTTCCGTGGACCGCCGATGTAGCTTGAAGGTAAAATAAATGCATTACCGATATCATTGGCGTTTAAATTTTCATAAATATTGCCGATAACAGCATCTTGTAAGTGGATGTATTCCTCCGATCGTAATTTATCCTGGTCGTATCGAATAAATCGCAAATGCTCGTTTTCAATCCTGGCGTACATATCCACGACGTATTGATGGCACAGTTGACGATATAGAAGGATATAGTTATCCTAATTACGTCTAACCATCAATAGGGTGGCCTAGTATATCATTGAAGTAACTTATTTATTTGTTCATTTCCTGAAAAAATAATAAATTAAATAGTAAAAAAAAGAATAAGAAATCAATGTAATGGGCCCGCTGTAATTCGGCCCCGCGGTTCTACTGTACTAATAAAATAACGAATTAAATAGTTGAATATTGAATTTACCAGTAACCGGATCACGCTGTTTGATGTTGATATGATATACTGCAACTTCATCTACGGTTGGTGCGTTGAACCTGCCAGCTTGTTCTCCTGATTGTAATTTGTCAGCTTTGGTGACAATTTGATAGTTGTCATTTTTTAATTGTGGCGACATTCTTTTAAACAATTGAATAATTATATTTTCCAAAAATTGTCCCAACAATACCACAATTGCTCTCTCTTTTGCTTGTTCGATTAAATTATACTGGCACCTAGTTTTCACGCGTTCCTCACAATTTCCAATAGATTTGGAGAATCTTCGGATCATCGTTTGGTATCGGTATCAACGACCCAATCTGTACACCTGGCCTTGTATTTTGAATGTAGTTTCAAAATGACGTCCATCAGATGTGAGACCGCAAATATTTGCTGCCCCAAAAGACGTCATCTGGTAGCAAGAATTGAATTTGCGTGTCTTGCGCAGAAACAATTTCGAATCGTTTCATTCGCCAGCAAGAAGTGATTGCCAAGGTTTTGGGGGAGTGGGAAGTGGTAATAATACAATTTTTCCTGATGCACAACACATGCCGGCTGCTACATTGCGGAATTTCAACGCCTAACAGTATTGGCATACTTTGTCCATTGCACCGATTGCAATTTTAGAATGTGCAGAGTAATCAATGTCTGGTGCATATTCGAACGCAAGACGAACAAATGATACACGTGTTAAAGCACAGCTGATTTGCTGTCTCTCTCGTTCTCTTTCTCTAAATGTAGCTATGTGCTGTTCTCGTGCCGCTCTTGTTCTCGATATATTCTGTCACAGACGTTCATCACGCTGTTCTTGAGATTCTTGCATACGACACTCAGCTGTCCTGATTCTTTGAACTTCCTTATTTGCCGCGATTTGTGTTGCTGATTGATGAGTTCTCTTGACACGTTTGCGTCGTGCTACACGCATTGTCAAGGCTAGATTTTTTTGGTGACATTTCACTGAAAAATATTTGATGTGCCTTTCTGAAAGCATTAAAATAAGACACTATAATACAGTGGAGAAACCGGAATTGTTGGGTCTATTGAAAAATACAGTAAAATGGAAGTTAAGAACTAATGAGGAAATATATCATAACATTGAAAAAATAACAGAAACAATCAGAATAAGAAGAATGATATTTTTTTCCATACATTTATAGCATGGATGACACGAGGCTTTCTAGAGGTATAGAAAGATTTGAAACGAAATAGTATCAGTGAACTGTATGGAAAGAAATTTTTTTCGAAAGCCGGCTTTGAATGTGGCAGGATTCCAAGGTAGATAGGAGTGCAATAATGAAGGAGTACTGGGGAGGAACAAAGAAAAACAACAGGAGTGGAACTGAAATTGACACATGGTCCCTAGCTGACCATAACGAAAAGAAGAAGAAAATTGATAAGCTAGCGAGAAATATTTACACTATTAGAATTTATCGTAACGTTTTCTTCAATGTTATATTCATGTGTGTAATTACTTTGTCGTTAGGTATAATAACACACAAACGATGAACAACAATACAGTATAATTATAACACAATACACAGCACAATTCAAATTCAAGAAACTCACACATATGTCGTGGAGTAGACTGTAGCATAAATAAATCGAAACGTAACGCCATTTACTGGATGGTTCGATAAATTAACACACCGCCATCTGTTAGGAATAAACTGTAGCATAAATAAATTGAAACAGAACGTGATTTACTGGATGATTACCCAACCTAGATACCAAGTGTTGTATCGACAAATTAACACATCGCCATCTTATGGAACTATAATAATAATTCCGTGTGGTCGTAATGACCTGGTGACATGGTTTCTACTGGCTGGGCATTCCGCCCCTGTCGTAGCCGCCTTTACCTAGCCTGCCCATCCTGCCGGGTACAGGGGACCAACATTTTAACGTCGAATCCGAACCACAGTACCGTTCTGGCGTATTTCACCTTACACAGCACGCTGCGCCGGAGGTTAATGTCGGGTTAAGTTCCTATAAAAACCTCCGCCGTGACAGGGATTCGAACCGGGGACCTTTCCAACTTCAGTCTGACGCCCTAACCACTGAGCCAGCAGACCGCTTAGGTTTTGTGCCTTACAAATAATTACAAACCATTGTCCTATGACAAACATTTAATGAACATTTAATTCGCAAATAATAAATATTGAGGTTATAATCCAGGTAAAAACTATCCTATCTTTTAAGTTGGATCAAATTACACACATTAAGCCAAATTTCATCTAAATCGGTTATGTAGTTTCGGAGTTCATCCCGGACAAACATCGTGACACGAGATTTTTATATATATAAAGATAACAAATATATACGAGCCATGTTAGAAGTTGAAAATGCTGAAAGAGTATTATATTCTATAAAAAAAATTGCTAGTGAGTAAACCACGTTCTCATTTTTCTGACCACATGTTACTTTAAAATACTGGCACACTCTTCCTGGAGGTCAGAATTTCTGGGTAATACTTGTCGTTAAGTTATAAAAGTAATGCCGAATGTTTACAACGTTGGTTAACAATAGTTATGGAATGTTGGAAGCCCTCGAGCGCAGTCACAAGTTTTTTTCATTTTGTTGCTTGATTGCAGCGCGGTTGGAATTCCTCAAATTTTTTTTATTTTTGTTAAGCTCTGTCCCTGTAGCTATTAAGGCCGCCCCCTCCAGATGGACAACTGTGCGGTCACAGCAATTCTCTGTTTCCGCAACTTGTCGCTACGTGCGTCCACAGAATAACAGATGTATAAAAAAAGGGAGAACAGAGAAAGAGGATCGGATGGGGAGTGGGTGGATTGGAGCAAAGTAGTGGCCCGGGCGGCGCGGTACCTCTACGCTGCGGGACTAACGAAGCACAAGTTTTAAACGGAACGAACTGCGACCAGAGCGGTGGCCGGCAGCTGAGGCGTGAAGTTTTCCGCTCCAACAGGCCGGGCCGGCCCGCGCCACCTGCAGACCCATTGTTGCAGTGCAAGTCCTGCTCTGCCGCTATTGCTGCTACTCCTACTGCGGGCTAAACGAAAACCACCGGACCGGAACTGCCGGTAATTTCTGTTCCGGCGACTGAATGCCTCTCACGTGCAGCAGCGGCCGCCGGCCGGCTGGCCTACCCTGAATCTACAACGAGCTAACTGCACCAACTCAGCGGCTCTCGCCGTTACATAGTTTTGTTGTTGAGACAAAAAAAAATAATAATATATGTATATATATATTAAACTGCTGCACCAGAAAAATGTATCGCTGGAGGGGTGTACAGAATATATTTATAGATTCCTTGTCGTTAGAAGGATTGTTTTAACTCTCTTGAAATAATAGTAACAATGTTTAAATATCAATATTAGAAGTATGTCTGTCGGTTCTAAAAGGTAAATTTTTAATTAATTCAATCTGAAACGTTGGAGTGGTAATTTTTCAGACCAAGCTTGGTGGGTGAGCGGTAACGCTTTTTCCTCTCAGTCGGGAATACGCGAATCTCCTTGCGGCCATCCACGTTTTGGGTTTTCCGTGGTTTCCCCAAATCACTCGAGGAGAATGCTGCGATGTTTACTTAAAAAGACCATGCTCAAATTCCTTCCCGTTCCTTTCACCCTGTCCTTTCCCGCCTCTAATGACCTCGACTTCGACAAGTCATAAAGAAAAAAATCACAATGTGAAATTCTTACAGAAAGGTAGAAAACTTAAAAAAAAAAATTCCACGTAACATTTTAATACCTGGCCATGGACGCGTACTCTTTCTCTTGAAATGACTGTTTTTTCAGGTCCTTTCGCTTTTCTAAACAACGGCATTTCACAAACATTGTTTAGCCACCCACACGTCTTCATCAGGGAAGTGTCCCAAAATAAGAAGAGACAAATTATTGTTCTCAAATTTAACAATTACACTGTACATTGCTCAGAAAATAAAATAAGAAATGAAACGCAGTATAACAATTTCCTAAACAGTAAAAATCATAACCTTGTACAATTGTGACTAAGGTATTTCCGTAAATCTTACGTCATTTTCTCTGTATGTTACTCCGGATGTTCTTGCGCATCCCGTGTTTATGCAATCACCTTATTTTAGCTAGAAAATTAATGCTCGTTTACCACCCATTTACTATTCACTCTTGCCTGTGAGGCAATGAAAATGAGAGTCAGCTCCATTAGGGAAACCTTTCAGACCTTCAGAGTTATTGAACCAATAGTTTCGACCTGTGTGTTACTGTAATCTGCAGTTCACTACCAATTGGCAAGCAGTGATCAGGACCGGCGCTAGGATTTTGGGGCCCGGGGTAACCAGTTGGGGCCCCTTGGCGAATTCATCATTTAGGGCTTTCCCTCACACCAAATGGGCAACTTTTTTTTAGCTCTACAACTTGACGAGAGGGGGGCCCCTACAGCCGCTGATCGGGTTCCCTATCAACCGGGCGGGCCCGGGTACATTTGATACGCTTAGGCCCCCCCACCCTTTTCCCCATCACCGGCCCTGGCAGAGATTTCAATTTCAACGAAAAAGGAGCGTATGTAGGCCGTATCCCTGGAGACGATGAATTACAGCTTGTCATATAAAGTCATAATGGAAAAAAAAGTTAATATGGATGAAGAAGTCTTCCTTTGTCGCCTATCCTGCGGCGTTTACTGAAGCGAACAAGCGGAACTGAAAATGATTCCATGATGGACACAAATTTTCTACCAGGAGACGTCATCAGAAGGAAACATTTAATTTACTAAGTTCTCTATACGTTTGGTATTCTAACTTATTTTCTGTACCACAAAACGACTGTCTGTTTCAACATTTTTCTCCGTAACGTAGCCTCTGAAATGATGCAGAACTAAAATATGAATTTTAAACGTTAAACATATCAGTGTAATTGATTGTTTTTTTATTTTTTATTTTTGTTTAGCGCTTTAGTTGTCTTCGATGTCGATGTCATTATAGGCGGGAGAGGATTGGAGACAAAGTAATTCGGCCACGGTCTTTTGAAGGAACCCTCCGGGGTTAGGTCGTACGTAAGTGTTTTGACTGAAGTGAAGCACGGCAAACGCGGCACCTCAGTAATCACCACCGTGATTGCCCTCCCGCTGAGGCCTATCCGCCGTATAATTGTCTATCCCGGCAGGGCGTGCTACCCCTGTTCCCACACAGCCAGTAGCCTACTTCACCACTCAACGCCACCGCAACACTCGCAATCGAATTCAACGTTTGTGTCGGTGTCTTTTACTAATTCCACGCTCACGTAGGCGCTAAACACACATCTCAAAACTATTTTCTTAATGAAAACATTTTTCTTTACTTTTCAGCTTTTCTTACATTTGAGACTTGGCAAATGGTGGATATTCCCAGTAACTTACTGCATGGAAAATAACACGGAATGATGTCTACTTAGGCTTAAATTTTTATCTTACAATTATTTTGGTTAATATATTCAATTGATAAACATACGATAACTTATCCATTCGATATGTGTACCCGACACAACGCAGATTACTTTCATTGTAAAAAACTTAATTGAATAAAGTAAGCTTTTTATAAATGAAACAGCTCTTCCCATCACGATCTGAAATTTCTTTCTAATTAGATTATTCGCTCCTTAAATGCACTTCATGGAAAGAAGGTTGTAGTGTCTGCTTTCTCCTATCAAAAAACTTGGTGAGCATATTGTGTGGAACGCCAAACCTCAAAAGCCCTTTCCATTGGTTTTAAAAATAGTCAGGATTATTATTTACTGCACATGACTCTTCCTTTTTTGTGAAAAATGGGATAAATAAATATGATTTCACAATTAATGAATTAATTTCTCAATTAATAAACCTTTTGAAAATAATAAACAATATTAAATGTTTTCTTGATTTTTACATTGCTTAATAATAACTGAATTTAACTAACTTGATCAGTAGAGTTCATGGATATTCCACGACCGCTATATAGGCGTCGAACTGCTGAAAACCTTATAACTGAATCGAGTGTCGTTTACTATCGTATAAGGAGCTGCTGTAATCAGCTGACCACGACGAAATTAACACAGTTTGATGTCTGCTATAGTTGCTTTCTTCCATTAGGTGAGCTGACGACCTGTGCGTCTAGTGTCGCTTGTCCAATAGTACAAAACTTGGTGCTTTCTGCTACGTCGTTGTTGACAAGTTCCATACCATTCGCACAGTCTAGCAGTAAATCATTTGTTACTCTCTCACGTCAGCGAGCAGAATTAATCCTTTTCGGCTTTTATTCCTCACAACAAAACTCGACAGTAAAAGGCGCCGCGAATGTTCTCCAAGCCGTCTTCATATTAGTTCATATCATTAAAACATCAAAAAATATTAGAGTTCTTACCAAAAATATCCTGAATGGTTTGATACCTTCCCCTTTCATTTTATACATATGCCACGCATCCAGAATTTGGAACCTTTTTTTATGAATACTTGTTATGTTACATGCTTGTACACTCACAGATGTCGGCACACTTCTAATGAAACAATATATCTCCGTCTTGGAATCGTGGCAAAGCTGTGAACTTATGTGTCCTGCCACTTTGTGACTTGCAAATTCCCGAGAGCGACAGATCACACCTTCGCGGCATAGTTTTATTACTTCCAGTTTCGGACACACTTTCAAAGCAAGCTATGGGCCCTGCTTTCCATTAATTCGGCACGGAAATCCTCATCTATTTTCTGTATACCTGTTCTGTTACGTGTGTGTTATGCGGAAATGGTTATATGGTCCACTGAAGCATGAATAAAAAAATAATAAATTCGTTGGAGATTCTTATATGAATAGAAGGGAATGCTTGAGATTGGAGTGTAATATGTGTAACGAAGAAATACCAAGAACAGGTTGTAAATAAACTAAAACTCGAGCCAAGATCGATGAAAAATAATAACTGAAATCGACACAAGTTTTACAAACATCATCCAAAAGCGTTTTGCAGTTTTTAATTAGGAAAAATATGTATTAAAAAAGTCTATGTGACAATTGAGTTACGAAGAAACCGCTATACAATGTTAAACATAAAGATACTTTCTGACTGGTCTTAATAATAACTAGCGTAAATAAAATACAAAATCCAGTCAAAATGTAAGTTGTAATACCTACTAAATCTGACGTTAACTCCTGGAAATAAAAAGTTACATAGGGACATCAGTAGCAAGTATACATTTGTATTGCTGTAGTTGTCATGGAAGTAATGTAAATCAAACTGAGACTCGGACTGCTTCAATAAATCACAAGCGAACGTAAATCCAAACCCATCGCTTGTGAATAAGGTCACGTCAGCACACTTCAAATTTATAGCGTGTCGAATTCGAGTTGCGAAGAACAATTTGTATCATTGATCTCCTCCTGTTAGTCTAGCTAATATGTACATGCAACTAGAATAGTGATACCAAAGGAACATTTCCTTTATTAATGAAGTAGTTGGTCCATAAGTAAATTTGTAGATCAGGAATTTCATCGCAGTACGGGGATTTCTGTTTTATCTGTGCCCCGTGCGAAATACTCTCAAAATATTTATTAATCTGTAAAAATGATCTATATTGAAAACAGACATTAGCTACTGTTAGAAAATTTCATCATACGTCAGTTCCCGCAAATGTAGTGTGGTCAGTATACAAGCGAAGGAGATGAGAGAGTGCGGGGTGGGCTGATAACCGCTAATGCATTGCACACGCTAATGGACTTATTCACGGAGGCTGACTGCGGCTGAATGTCAGAGGCGGTCAGCGGTTTCGACGAAGGTTGCAATGATTGTTATACTCTCAACGCTTTGTTAGCTATTTCTGCTTTGTTCGTGTACCAATTGTCTTTTCATATCTATAGAAATTAATTGTTCTCTTGGCATCCACATTATTAAAACAGATTTCTCTGTGTCTGATTATAATAGATATGATTATGAATATCGAAAAATTTTCAATTTTGGGCTGTAGGGAGTAATTTTATTTGTGTATAGTTGAATACTTTCCATACCGAACACATGTAATGCAACAATAATCCTGGCACATTTTAATTTAATATATTTTTCTATTAGTAATTTTCTTATTTTCCCTTCGATTTTGGCCAACTTTAGACCACGGTATACAACTGGATTACTGGCTCGCATTTCTTCTCCTCCAAGAATTTTTTTCACTCTTTCACTCAGGTTCTTCCTTCTTTCTTCGCCTTTGTACTTTGTCCTGGAAACCCATAAATTTACCATACTTAGTTTGAAACACTCCTCGATTCTCAATCTCATCTGCATCGATTACAGCTTTTTCCATATAAATTCTCGTCTGCCTGACCAATTTTATGATATTGCTGATAATTCTCTTTGTAAACCTACTATCACTTGTTATTAACATACTATTTGTCTAGGTCAGTGATATGCAACTGGTGTGGCGCAACATATTGGTGAGCCGCCACTAGATGAAAGGTGTGCCAGAAAATTTTACCTATTGTATGGAATAAACCGTAGAGCTTTTTTTATTAACTTTTAATTCATGTGCTACCAAATGTTAACTATTGTAGTTTTCTAAGAAATTAAATTTTGTATCTTTAAACGAGCAATTCTTGTATATAAATCTTATATCTTTAAACGAGCAATTCTTGTATATAAATATATATTTTGGATCTTGGAAACGGCTATAACGACTTGGATGAAATTTCATATTTAGATAATATTTTGCTTTCTAAGTTTATATAAAAAGTTGTGTTCCCTGCAATTTTACAAAATACGAACAATTTTTGCTCTCGGTATCGCGAAAACAGCTCTAACGCCATCTCGTAGACGATTCAGGTAATAGGAGGCCTACTAATATTTTCTCTTTGGCTTCAAGTAACTCATATATTTAAACGAACATATATTGCATACATTTCTTCGGAAGAATACTATCACTACCAGTATAATTGTAAAACATTTAAAAAGTAGACATTTAAAAAATAGATAGTGGCTTCGTCAAATGCTATTTTTTCAAAATAAAAAAAAAAATCTTTAGTTGTTGTAAATAACTGTTAGCATTGTAAAACATTTAAAAAGAAGATATTTTAAAATTGGTTTTATCAAAAGAGCTTCTTTACTCTACAAGATTTCTTTGAAAATAATATTAGCATTTATAATATAATCATCGTTTACTTTTTGACCGCATGTGTATTTAACATAAATATCAGTATTAATATCAATCATAAAAAAATTGATCAATATTGGGCAAAGTACGGCCAGTAGAAAAAATTGTTATTTCGGGATGAAAACGTGATTAACGCACTCCTTAGGCATTACTATTCAAGAAAAAAGGGTACGCGAAGTCGACAAAACGGATAAGACAAGAGTAATACAATGCAAATCGTCGGGTTACGTGCGGTATTAGCCAATACGTAGCAGCCATCTTTACCGTGAATGTGTTGATTTTCATGGAGCTGTATTAGCGGAGGGTGTGGTTAGATGTAAATGCAGCCTGGACCCGCATGAAGACTAATATTCCATGGTGTATCTTGGTTTTTGAGTGAATAGGGTGGCTGCAGTACAGAATTGAAACTATAATAACGTCACAGGAGACTCGAGACGTCTATTGCCGCTAAGTCAGCAATGTGCCTACTTTTTTTGTGATTAGGTTGAGTGGCAACATTCTATGATGATTACTGGATTCTGAGTAAAGATAACGGCTGCCACACCAAATTCCGACTGTAAAAAGTCACAGTTGGCTCAAGATGTATATTAATGTACAGGCAGTAATGTGCCAAATCGTATGTTTTGGCGCTAATTACAACTATGTTATATATTTTACGGCTTTTGGGTACACTTTTCCTTAATGTGGCTAGGAAGAAGCTTGCCGTGTCTTCAATCCAATTTAACAGTTTTTTCTACTAGCAGTACTTTGCACAGTAACCGGTTATCATTAAATACTACCAGTTTAATTGAAAAACATTTTATGTAAGTAGGAAAGAAATATGTTGAATGTATTACAAATATGGAGCGGTCTGACAGCTCAAATGTGGTTTGTGGACTAGCTCAAAAAATTCTGGCTACGATCCGGTGTTCAAATTCCGGTGGGGACAAGAATTTTTTAAATTTGTATTTGAGCTTATGTACTATGCTGGGGCGTTCTGTGGTTCGGAATCTACTTTAAATTGTAGGTCCCAGATGAAAGGAACTGGCCGTCCTACCTCTGACACAATGGCTTAGTATACCTCCTTCTGAAGGATCCAACCAACCTTCAGGTTCGGTTTTTATACTGTCTATATATTTAATCTGTGCAATCTAATACTGTTACATAAGCAGATAAAATTAATTTCTCACAAACGTCTCTAAGGATTTTGATGAAATCTTGCATACTGAACACAAATCGAAAGATGACTAGCGAAGATCGGTCACCCAGATACTGTTATTTATTCACATTTGTTAATAATTTTAGTTTTATGATTATATTTTTTAAATATTATTACTTCTCGCTTCTCCCTCTGTGATTTGAGGCTGTGTTATATTTTCCGCCCCGTTCTTTGTGCGTGCTTTCCCCTCGAAATTACTGGGATTAACAATTTTTTCAAGACTTTTATTGTTTCAGTACTATTTTATATTTGTCCCTCTTTGTTGGTGTTGTTGATTCCTGTGATGGTGCACCGAACCATTGGTAGACATCACCAATATATGTCTGATTATTTGGAACGATTTAAACCCTGCTTCTTATAATTATTTCAATTTTATCACAGTTGTGCTTTGAAGTGGTTAAAAAATTGTGTTATTACGTAGTTAGTATATTATTTTATATTACAATTAGTAACTATTTTATTCCATCAAGATGGACAAATTCCTTGACTGGAGTGTTCCGTCTACAAGTGCAACTAGCGAAAACGTTGACCTAGAAAAAAAGAAACAAAAGTTGGTGCACCAGCAATATAGTGATGATAATTTGTCCAATGGTTTTGTGGTGCGGTCAAAAAACGTGACTAATTCCCGAGTGTTTGTAATGAAAGTATCAGTGACGCTGTTATGATACCCAGACAAAAGAAACGACATTCGTCGGCAAAACATTCTTCTTCATCAGGCAAAGATGTTAATTATTTTCGTTGATTTTTGAAGAAAAAGAACGCTGATGACCGCTACAGACGTGTTTCGGAAAAAATGTAGAGAAAGCTAGTTATAACGCATCTGAACTTATCGTAAAGGCCAAGAAGCCACATACAACAGAAGAAACAAAATTAGCGCCTGTTTGTAAAGAAATTGGTTTAGAATCCGCTAGTTAAATTTAAATGTTCCTTCTCCTGCTGACACAATCGGTCTCCGAGTTATAGACATGCCTCGTGATATTGAAGACAATACGAAGGAGAAAATTAACTGCAGTCAGATGTTCTCACTTCATATCGGCGATTCCTAGGAACATAGCCGCCACGTACAACACGAATTTCACATTTGTTATGTCGATGGTGGTGTAATTACAGTTTTTTTGTGACTAATAAATATTTGTTTGATAATGAATTAACAATGAAGGATTCATACGCCGCGAAGCCATTGATGTTGTATTTACCACCTTCTCTGAAAGATGTGCTGGACCAAGTAATGAAAGGCCGATAAAATCGCTACCTTTTTTCCGTTTATGTCAGGAAAAAGGTACAGAATATACTACACTTCTGTTATATACAGAAGTATGGTCGTTGTCACGAGGAAAGGCGATAATGCGAATATTTGAGCTTATAGGGGCGGTCCAGGTATTTTTGTCTATTGGAGGACATGAGCACGCTGTTTTACTTGGAGATGATGAATGGATACATCTGGCATATATTTCCTACAATTTAATACATTTGAATGAGCTGAACATTGAAATTCGAGCAAGGAAATTAAAATATCAAATACGGAAAGACTCAAATCCGTCGATGAAGAAGTGAAACTTTAACTAATAACGATTTTTTCCAGGGAACAGCCACCTGTTTGTAATAAACCAGGTTCATATGTCACATAACGCATAGTAAAATTATATAATTTAATACATATGTAAAAGTGCTTAATTTTTAATTTAATGCAATTAACTGTTTTTAGTTATCCTACGCATGTTATTTTTATGTTTTACGGAACTCAATATCCCGTAAAAATGTTAAATTTACATTGATGTGCTGTGTTGAGTCTCTGATGATTAATTTATGGTATGCCGGTTAGAAAAATATTATCGACCACCTATCTCATCCCCTTGTTGTTTAATTTTCACATCTCATAATTTTTGCAGTATTTAAGTGTATTATGGGCTGAAGGGATAGGGAACTAAAAAAATCAATTCAGAATGAAGGATGAAGGACAAGACCTTCAAGTACGAGAATTTTGTGTAGCAACAGCGTGCACCATTCATTGTTTAGGTGGGCTGTCTAAGTTTGTTAGAACCGTTTTTTCAGTGCTAAGGTCAACCCAACACTTCTAATAGTACAGAAACACATCCCTTTGCCACGGCAGACCTTGTCTTTTACGCATACGACTGTCACCTGCGCCGATGCAACACATTCTTACCAATCAGTCCCGAAAATTATGGTTTGTGGTAGATCTCGTCCAAGTTGATTAAATTAATATCGTAAATATTCATATTGTAATGACGGATGAGTAGGTACTGTCACATCACAGGTATATTTTGATAATGCACATAATAATAGCAAAGTATCGCGGATGCATGTCCTTCTTTAGTCAGAATTCATCTGGGTATGATGCGCACTACGTACTTCTGGCTTACTGAAACCTCGACGACGGTGGCATACATATTCTTCGACTGAAAACAGAATGCTACATTTCGTCTTCAAAAGTTGTTCAGTTACCTAAATATTTTTATACTTATGCAGGGCCCACTACATAAACTTGTTAAGTTTTGGGGATTGTTTTGTTCGCTAAACTTAGTTAAAACATAATAAGAACCTCTCATTGGAGGTTCTTTACTGTAGTGACGTATCCACGCTTGACACTTCGCTCCTCGTGTCTAGGACGGAACGCCACGTTGTACTTTGCGCTGTGAGCTGTCGTTCAGTACTAATCAAATTGATGAAATATAGTCTAGGGTACAATGCACCAGAGTACATTTTCAGTAAATTTATGTTTATTTATTGCAATATTACCTCAAAACACCTGGTTTGCTTTCAACTTAAAAAAAAGTATTTATTCTTTAGATACAGAGTTTGGTCGATATTGATAACAAATTTAAAGCTCATAGGTAACAGCAGTTTTGAAGCAGAACTGATAACAGAAACGGTATTCTATATTCTAACTGACAACTATTAGATCCAGTTATTTCTTTATTTTTCACGAAAAGGGACTAAACAATCTCTGTCATCTAATTTACGGGATCTAATCAGCTATATCCACATTTTTATTTTTTTATTTTGTTGTATCAATCTCTCGACTGGTTTGATGCAATTCAGCTCTTCATCTTAGCATACGCTTTACAACCCACGTCCTCAACTATCTGCTTCATATATTCTAATCCCTGTCTTCCTCTACAGTTCTTGTCTTCGACTGTTCCCTGCACTAACAAATTAACCGATCCTGAATGTCGCAAAATATGACCTACCATTATGTCTCTTCTTTCTGTTAGACTCTTCGACATGCAGAGGTAGAAATAAGAAAACGTTTTCCTGACTCTCTTTACTTCTGTGAAACCCCTCTACAATTAATAAATTTTTTGAATACGATATAGTGTTTTGGAACAACGATACACGTATCACTATCTAATTCTGATGGTTGGTGGGTTGGACGTGCCGCGAAGCGACAGAAACAGAACATCTGACTTATTCACGTTTTTTTGTGTCTTGTTTCATTGGTAACTTCTGTATATACAACAGAAATTTTATGATCTGGGTGTGCACTTTAGTAATAACAACTCACTCTGTGGTTTACAGTTTTGCCGGTTATAATGGTCAGACGTCAAGCAAATATACTAATGTTTATACATGTAAAATAATGTATGTAATTAGTTGTCATACAAATTGTAAATACGAAATACTAACGGTATATTTGTGAAATCTTTGGTAGCAAAGAATAACTGACCCCATTGGAGCCGAGGCTAAGGAAAATATACAGAAACAAGAATGGGATAGGATGGCGTAAAAATCGGCGGCTGCTTGGATGGTGGCTGTATAAGTTATAAAATAATTAATTGGACTATAATATAGGAAACTAATTAAATTTTATAAAGTTATTAGAGGACTGGAAGAAGAAATCATACATACGCAAAATTTGTGATTAATGTGTTATACAGTACGCAAATTTGTGAAATAAAATTGTGATCAGTATAATTTGGAAGTTATTGGTGACAACGTAATAGACGGATGTTTTAAAGTAAAAGAACAGGAAACAAGACAAAGTAGCAAAAACATTTTCTTTCAGATTATAAGGGGAAAATGAGGCGATTTGGAATTGTAGCCGGAGAATTATTATAGGCCACCTAAGACAAAAAGGCAACAAAAAATATTCTCATACTAGCTGGAAGCGATTTATAATATATAATAAGGTGAAAGAAAAATAATTATAATTTGTTTGAGATTCATTGCGATCCAATTAAAATACTTAATAATTGTATAAAAAGTAGTTTTTCGGGGAGATTTTATACAATGTGTCGAGTATTAGCATGCCACGTTTAGATTTTTGAGACAGGAGATATGTTTATTAGTGCAATACTGTGGAGAATTCCACGTGAAGCTACGTTTCTTTTCCAGTTAGCGTTGGTGCCTGACCGAGGATGCTTTGGCTTAGGCGGCAGATCCAGGCCAACTGCCTCTGTTGACCGAATGTGCGCCAGCCACCATTCGGGTGTTTTGTTTACCAGCTCGCTCTGCGGATAGTTCCAATCAGTCGGCTAACTTCATCAGCGGCCGACAGCGACCAGCGCCAACAACTGAGTGTAATTGGAAACGCTGACGAGCCACTATCGCCATGGCGCTGTTCTACCGTGACCATTGTTTGACGTTTCTCTGCACCAATCACGGCAATAGATGAGGCCGGGCCTTTCCACACTCCACCTAACACTCCACAATCCACCACTGATTCTCTCTGTCTCTCCATATTTACGGGAATGTACAGTATACTAGTGACTGATGAGGCCACGTTGCACCAACAACATATTATACATACTTTTTATATTATTACGGGTTCATATGTAACGAAATCATTCTTAAAAATGCCCTTGATAACTAAATACTGATTAATCACTATGATCCTCTGATTAAACGGCGACTTTTGAATCTCAGTTACTAAACAAGCAAAATGTAGATGATTATAAACACAATTCTGTAAGAGAACAGAAATGGTTCAAAAAGCAACAGTTTACTCGATTTGAAATGCTTACAAAATAAAAGCTGATCTTTGTATTCATCTCGAAGGTTGGTTGGACCCTTCCAAAGGAGATATGCTTCGATTGGTACGGAGTTGGGATTACCAGTTCCTTTCTTCCTTACCTAACCGAATCCGGTAATGCTACCAGGTAAAGGGGACTTGCTGGCTTATGTGGAACCCGAACCACGGAAGCTTTCTGACATGCTTCATATTACACAGGAAGCTGCGCCAGTGGTAAAGTTCAGGTTAAGGAGCTATGAAAATCGCCTCCGAGACAGGGATTCGAACCAGGAACCTTTAGATCTCCAGTCACTCGTCTTATCATTTGAGTTACCGGGCTGCTCGCTAGCTAAATAGTTGAAGCTTAAACTGTGGATCAAACCAAAAGGCGTGCTATACAAGAACATCACAATGCATCTGCCCTGAAAGATGTACAGGACAAAGGTTTACTGATGATGAAGGAGGAGGACAAAAATTATTCTTCATGAGCAGATGAGCTTAAAATTCTTTTATACCATAATTTGAAAGATTTTTTCCCATTGAGGATCTATGGATTCTGAGCGACAGTGTCAAGAGTGACGGAAGAGAACTATGAGAAAGGAACTGGAAAGAAATACTCAACTGAATTTTTGAAGGAACTATCAGTAGATTCACCTGGAATAATATCGAGAAAAAAATGTAAAACCGAAATGTTCGTGGCCCAACTGGGGTCTTCCAGGGTATCGAGTTCGACCAATACCGTTCGCTTTTACAGTATTGATGGGAGAGTTAATTTCGTGGGAAGTGAACAGTATCTACTGAAAATACTGGGAGATTATGTAGACAATGCTTATTTTCCTTTTATAATAGCTGAAAAAACCCCTCGCATACGCTAATTCTGAGGGATAAAGCATTGTGCTTAGAATATGAACTGTGTTTGTGAATCGTGAGATAATGTAAGGATAGCTGAATGGTGGTGTTAAAGATGATGTAAGGATTGCAAGCTGAAGTTGCAAACAGCGCTCGACATTTAAGATTACAAGTGTACACAATTACCAAGTACCTTTTAGTGAATAATATACTAGAAACTAAAGCATTTGACTCGTTTTAAACATTCTATTCGTATTTTTAGTTATAGTGATTTTTTCATGTTTCTTTGTTGTAGATTTGAACATATCAAGAAAACGAAGCAGTATTACTTTTTATGATGATAAAAAAATATGATGACTATGTCTACGTAGATTATTACAATAAAAAAATTGTATGAATGTTGTTCTGCCCTGGGGAAGATCCGAGATTTTTATAGTAGTGACATGGAGTTCCTTTCTTCCGTCCACGTGTTGTATGGTGTAGATGACTGTAACGACTATAGCTAAGTGTTGTGTATACGAAAATACAAGAAGGGAGAAAATGAAACCGAGTGCCTGTTATGATGGAAGACACCATGCTTAACGACCTGTCTAAGGAGCCGTATGTCTTCAGATCCAATGCGGAGTGGTTTGGAGAGTATTTAATAAGGTACTATTTCCAAACATGTGACGCAAGTATCTCACATGGAACAAATTTAATAACATCTGCGACCACAACAAGAAAAAGTTTATATTCCTAAACAAAGTTGCTGACAACTTATGGGATAATATAAAGCAACCTAAAGATTATTTTTAATTTTTATAAGTGCAAAAAATAGTTGTATCTGTTAAGGATTAATTACTTAATTTAGGAATATAAAATCCTTTGGAAGAAATAGTATTTTTATTTTCAGCTTAATCATTATTTTAAATTAGTTCATCTGCTTAGAATATTCCTCAATACAATTAAAATTTATTTAGTACCTGTTGTGATAAACGTTAGCAGAATTTCAAGAGAAATCTTAATTTTTTCTACTAGAAATCGCTTTTTCGTCTGTTTGCGTCATAGGAAATGATAATTAGTAACAGATGCCATACAAATGTATTTACTTTTGCATGTATTACCTTATCGAACGTGTTAATGAGTGTTAAAGAAGATCGGTAACATATTGTAGAAATACATTTGCTTGAGTCTAAAGCTAATGAATATTATCTACAGAACACAAATATTTGCGATTTTATAGTGCTTCAATTTGCTGATTGAATACCATTAATTTCACATGGAAAGCGCTTTTCAAAATGTTGTTTTGATCATTATTTAATAATGAATTCTTAAAACGCTACTTCTATTTAGAAGCGTAGCAGTTCTTCTGCATTTTGAATGAAGAAGAGTAAAGTTACTATCAAACTTGTCGCTAGGTTTTCATGTACAATTAGTAGCATATAAATTAGAATGTGAAGAAACTTTGATAAAGAGCAAATAATAATAATAATCATTATTTTGGTACAATGACCAGTACGGCCTCAAATGATACTGTGTTCTGTGAAGTTTAATTTATTTATAAGAATTAGTATATAGACTGTATTAAAGTAGTACTAGTGTTCTATAGCACAACGAAGATGGGTCGAATGAGTCTGCCGATCCTTCTACAAACCGGCTACCTATTAACTGGATAAGGTTAATTATAACGATCACACGTTACTTCTTATAACGTTGGTTCTAATGAGAGTTCATAAATATTTTAAGCCAAAAATTAAGAATAATGTGTTTTGAAAATTTGTGTAGTATCATAGATTCTTGGAAATATATATCATGGAATTTAAACGACTTCGTTTCGCAAAGTGCAGTCCATGGAGCGTGAAAATTGATTGAAATTTATGCGAGACTTTGAGCCCGTAAACTTTAATGTAGAGTGTCTTATTTCAAACATTACGAGAATATATGGATCGAATTAGAGCTCGATGAACGAGGTGAAGTCAGGGAAGTAGCATAATTCAATATTCGCGGTGAATACATTAGACGTTTCCTCGCGCAAGCGTTAACGTGCCTTCGAGCGAGGTTGGAGGTTTTGCTCTACGGGCTACATCTGAAATTAATGAAGCGTTATTTCTCTCATGCCACATCATTGTGTATCGTGCTAATAATATCCAACTCCTTAGTACCTTATTTGGTTTGTGTAAATTGTACTTTCAGTTATATAAACAAAGAAGAGCGTATTTCAGAATATCGTCTCTTTCAATATCAACTATTTTCCTACCTAAGAAATGAAGACACTAAGGTTATGTTACTTTGTGTACCTTTGAAATATAAAAACGTAAATATTCTGAATATGCAATTTATATTTTTATTGAAAAAAGAGGATGAATTATGATAGTGAATAATTAAAAATTTGATTACTAAACGTGCACAAAACACGTTAAAACGTGGCTTTATACCAATTGGTACTCTGAGATTCCTCAAACGTCTCCTTCGCTTGTAATACTCTAATGCAGAGAACACAACACACTTCATTAAAGAGAAAAATTCATTGAAAATGCTATTTTTGAAGATTCTTATTTGAACCAGATGGGAAAGACAAGAAAAATATATTCATTTTGGGTATCGCTTAGTCTAATGACGATTGTTCTCTGATGGCTAGGAACTATTTGGTAATTGATCGAAGTATCCTGTTTAACCAATCGCGAGGTATCTCCAGTTAATTCAGACTTCCTACCCTACCACTGTTATGCCTTTTGATTTTAAGTGGCCACTGACTAGAGATGCCATCTATAATTAATAAATAATAGTAAGAAACTTTTACCTTACTATATGAAGATCATAGTTTAAGTATAATTCAAAATTACTGCTGAAGCCACAAAAGCAATGACAAAACAGAATATTCTAAAAACATAAAAAGAACCCTAAAGGCAAGCTAATTCCAGTACGAATAAATGCGAAATGAAACTGGCAAAAAATAAATAAATAAATATACAATCATATTTTTTTTGTATTGATGGATAAGAGAAAAAAATATTCTACATTAGGTGCGTAGGTAGATTAAATGCGGCACACATGAAAAATCATAAATATTTTTTTTTAAAATGGAGAGAAGATGTGCTGATGGAAATCTCTATTAAGCTCAGAAGCGTATGCTAAGAGACGTAGAATGCTGTGAAGGGTCCATTATGGGCAACAACGTGATGGAAGGAGTGAACAGTGTAGACAGTGATGATGTATGAGACCTCTGGTGTGATAAGGCAGTAAGAACTGAAGCTAGAACTTAAAAATTTCCCGGACTAGGAAAAATGAAGTATAGGAAATAAGAACGTTGTAAAATAAGTGGTCATGTAGAGTATGAAATGAAAGTGGTCTTCAAGTGATGGTTAAGGAAAGACGTTAGAAGAAGTATAATATTATAAAATATGTGAGATTAGAGGGAACAGTCAAAGTGATATCTGCATACAAAGTGAAAGTTTATAAAAAATTATCTGCTTATAAAATAAAATAAACTTGTCTTCTCCAGTAGCTTTTCGCAATGAATACGTGTTCTTAAGGTATCATATGCCCACATATCAGCCTTATGAAAAAAGTAGTATTACATTACTTAAAAGCTTAAAACAAAGGTCATTATTTATTTGCAATCTCCTCATCTAAGTTAGTACCAGCATTTTTTAATGAATTGCCACTGGGAATTATATTCACATTGACATATTTTACATTCAGTGATTGATAATTTTTATTTAATAATTTTTAGAATTGCCGTTGTACTGCAAACACAATTCAAAAATAATGTTCATCTTTCATAACACATTAATATTATAACGGTAGATAAAATGACCAGAAACAGAAGAGATGACAGATGCCTGAGCGATATAAGTAATTTATGTCAACTTTATTTCATAGCTGTGTTTGGAAATAAATTTAAGCTTGAAATTGAGGTTGCCTGATGCATGGTTTCGACACTAGCACTGCTGTGAAAACAAAAGTAGTAGTTTGGTAGTATCTTAACGCAATGATCTATTTAAATATTGTGCAATCTATCAAACATACGAATATATGAAATTCTTTGGGTATTTCAAGATATTTTGAATGCCGTGCACAATGGGGCTGCGTGTTTGGGAAATAACTCAATATCTTTTATGTAATGTCCAATAGGATTACCTTTTGGAAGAACAAGTATTTCCTTAGTTATAAGGTGATATAATAATGTAATGTCTACCTGTTTTGCGTCACCAGTTCTGAATCGATTAATCCAAGTTAAGTCGATAGACAGCTTCTTCTCAAACGCAGAGGAGAAGAGGAACTGCAAGACGGAGGCGAGTTAGTTATTCATCCTGTGGGTGGAACAAGAATAACGGTCCACAGGCAGAAAGGCTGTCGACTATGAACGGAGATCTGGTGTCTGACACGCAAATGTAGGTCCTCGTTGTACACATAGCCTACGAATCTACAATATCATTGTCTTTGTGTAACGTCAATACTTTAAGATCCGTTTGGAATCAGCTAAATAAGCTGATAGCCATTGCCCTCCGAAAATTATGAAGCAGTCGTATTTGTACGTCATAAATCAACTTTAACAATGATAAATCGTAAAATACTTATGTGAATCGATTGGTTTTATTATTGATATGTTAATTCTAGTAACAAAGCAGCAAGTTCGTATTATGGTCTTGCGACCTGGTGACAGAGTTTTGATTAGCCATGCATTACGATGTGAAGTGATTGGATCTTTAGTTTAACATGGGATCACAAGCACAACGTTCTGCCTCAGCTAATATGATCAACCACAGACCTTATAAATCCCTGGTCTTACCGTGATTTGAACTCGTGACCTCGTTCTCTGAGAGCAAGTACTCTTAATCATTGAGTCACCAAATTGCTCTGTAATGTTTACAATAATATGAAAATCATATCCTGTTTCGTATATTAAGCCAACCAAACATTTTTAAAAACAATTACATATAAATCATAAATAATTCTTTTGAGGCGCTACCTAATCGTAGTAATGACATTAGAGTAGTTATATTCATTGTTTTTATAAAAGTTTCGAGACTATACTTATTATGAAACCAGAGTATGAAAATTCATATTCCATTTCATTCTCTTATATTTTATTGTTAGGGTCTTACTCGAGTCTAGCAGAAGAAGTGTTGAATCTTCCGATAGGCTTTTTTTCTTCGTTGAGTGTTGATTCAAAATACACACTATGTTATATCTGTTCGGAATATATTTCCTTGACATAATGTATGTGTGTTTCATAACATTGTGATAATTACGGCCCAAGAAGTAAGTGAAAACTGCTGATATAAATGACATGAGGCCATTTATGTGCTGACACACGCGAATAATATATACCAGAGAGGCTCCTTCGTCTGTTGGCTGTGGGGAAACTCTATCTTCTCGGGCGGCCATTAGTCGGGTAGGGCGTCAGCAAACAACCTGCTGAGGTTGCCTGTCTGGCTGGATACGCAATTTGTGAAGTGTTTTGCAAATGGCCGTCAGGTGTACAGACTCATTAGCGAACTGTCCAACTCTCGCAGTAAACCGCCCGACAAAACCAAACACGATATATGCAAGTTATCCGTAAACTGAATACAGTTTCGGTTTACCCAATTGTGCTAGGGTCTGAGCGTAATTGGCGGTTGGATACTTCATTAAGCAAAGACACGTAGCAGTTGAACAGTTTTCTGCAAGTTCTGGTATACCTTCTGCAATCATACAACATCATCTTCAATGTGTTTTTGTGTTCTAAAAAACTGGTTACGCCTATGATTATTATTGAACATATTTGAATTGTTCATTATTTTAATCACTTACCAACATTTAACTAAACACCAAAACATTCACTGTATGCCCTCTAAGATTATATTACCGTGTTGCTTCAGGCAACTGTTGTCTGTCGTTATGGTAGTAAAGTTATTTAGGTTGGTACTCAGTTATAATTTTTTTTAAAAGTAAGTGGTGACGAAAAATTATTCAGAATAAATTAAATTAACACGGTTACATTCTCAAGGATTCCTGAAATATTCATTATTGTTTAAATGGTGCATTTAATTTAAGACTTATTAATTCGGCCGCCTCAGACAAGATGTTCGTATCCTGACTCAAGATCTGGGTACCGTTTGTTACAGTTAATCCTAGGACTTCCGCGGATTTAATTTTCTATTTTACTTCGTCTTCAAACACACCACGTACCCCGGAATATCTATGGATATTGTGGTGAACTTTTCTGAGCTACCAAATCGTTATAGTTTCTTTCTCATTTCTAAGGTGCTATAGTGTGTTGTATTAAATGAAAAATTGTAGGTTTTAACGTTTGATAGGACACCCGTGTTCTGCAATCTACTGCAATCTTCTAAAGCCTCTTTGTTTAAGAGTTTTCATGTTTCTTGTTCCAGCTATCTGATTCACAATAAACAACTTATCTAAAAGCACACTTGTATTGTCTCAACCCAATGGAAATATAATATTCATTCGTTCTTCAGTAATCATTTCTTACTTAACTTGTTTTTTTTTTTTTAAATTTTCTACAACTTTCTATCAACTTAATAAGATTTTTCTACCGATGTGAACAAGATATGTATAACTGCTATAATCTCATATTTAACAGGTTATTTTAAAGTTTAATACTATCAATAAGCAATATTTCTGCCAGTAGATATACACTTGATGTCAAATATTACACTGTTAGTGTTATTTATGTCTTTTCTGAACCTAATTAAGAAACGTAGCTCCTCTCATTTTCGAAATATGAGAATATGGACACCTTACTGCAACACTAAGATTGTTTGGAAAATGTTATGCAGAGTTTACTCATGCAGTAATAAACATCGCTTTGGTTTGCGGCCCTCCGGCTCGGTGATCCTCTTAAACTGGGGTATTTCCTGCAGCAGGAAGCTAAGTCATAAATTTAAGCCAAGTAGCAACTCCGGCCTATTACACTGCCCGAAGTCTGTTATGTATAGTCATTGTGTACATTAAATTACACATTGGCGAGTAATATTTAACTGTTTACGATTGATCAAAAAATGAGATCTCAGTTACTTAAAATTGTTTTTAGATGCGCAAGGAAGTACTAAATCTAGAAATATTTACTACGCTCTTTTAACGATTTGGAAATAAGAGCACTTAAATTAAATGCCTCAATGTGAATGTAAGATGATTATTCATTTGAACTAGTAAAATGGTGATTAATAAAATGACTAAAATAGAATCTGGCTGGTATATATAAATCTCAGTTAAATATAAGAGATTAATCTTATATTGTAATAACATTTATTGGAACGCAATATTTTGAAATTAAATATAACTTTCATTTAACAGGAAAAATCTCATAAAATTTCCATGGAGCTTATTTTTTTGAATACGGCTTTCTTGAGAAGTTTGGAATACAGCTGCATTCTCTTCGGATTGGAAGATAATTTGTTAATATTGGGCACTGGATATTCTTTACAATATACCAAATAATTTTTATGTAATGAAAAACGAATTAAATCAGCTGTTCATGAAATGAAAATACGGAGAATTTAATATTATGAATATAAAAAAACAAACTAAAAGACAATAAGAGATAATTTTAAATGTTTGTGAAAAATTCTAATATTACAGTGTTTTTATTCTGTTCTACGTTGCACATCGACCGTTCTTGGCATTCCGCGCAAGGTCTAAAGAATTTCAGAGTGCAGTAGAATAATACATGAACTAATTCTCCGAGCATTGTGATGTTCTGAATGAACACAATACTTTATGTGCTTGCGCCCTACCTTATTAAGTAATACGATGGAAGAAATTTTTCATCCTTCGTTACGATTATTGGTATTCAATTCAACAGCTGTTAAGATGAAAATGAACTTCTATACAGATACGTAAATTATATGACATACTGTCAATTATACATACATAGATGCGAGATCCTGATGGTGAGAAGCATAAGTATCTTCGTTTACTTCACGAAGACGTTCTTTGTTTATAGATCCTGAACTGCACTTTTAGGATTTATTCTAGTTAATCTATTAGCGAAAAGCTAAAAACCTACGGAATTATATTCATGACCAGTGTCGTAATTGTGTGATGGTATATGATACAATGTTAGCAGCTGTTCGTTATATATACAGTATATCAAAACTATTATGCAGCAATCTCCTCTAGTAAGTTTTATAATCATTAGTTGTAATGTAAACGTAGTTAACATTAAACTAATCATTATTGTTTTGTAAATACGCCAATACAACTGTTGTTGCATAGTATTTATTTCACGGACGCGTTTCGCCTCTCGTCGGGGTATCATCATCGTACATTGTTTTCTGTAATATGTGTTTAGTTTTAACTTTTGAACATAATGTTATTTTTTTACATATAAAGAAATTATTCTTATATATGGGAAGGATATTCTGACATATTTACATATCAGTTTTGAATTATGCAGAATGTTTTGTTTTACATTTGTATAATAAAATAGAATTAATATTGTGACTTACATTTACATTTCCGTTTTGACGTGCGGTTGTTGGTCGTCTGTGACCTCAACCAACATGCTGTTTCCACTACTGCCCTTAATTACACAGTTAGGATACAGTTGGAATCTTATTATTCCACTGGTAGTCAACTTTAAAGCACAGTTTTTGATGCACGTCATTGTCAAGTTGCCTCAAAGTTGACTACTACTGGAGTCATAAGATCCCAACTGTATCCTAACTGTCTAATTAAGTGCAGTAGTGGAAACGGCATGCTGGTTGAAGTCACAGGCTACCAACAACCACATATCAAAACGGAAATGTAAATGTAAGTCACAACATGGATTCTATCTTATTATATCTATGTAAAACAAAACGTTCTGCATGATAATTCACAACTGATATGTAAATATAAGTAATAATATGCTTCCTATTTATTAGAATAGTTTCTTTATATGTAAAAAAAAAACCATTATGTTCAAAAATTAAAACTAACCACATATTTCAGCAAAACACTCTCTAAGAGAGGCGAAACGCGTCCGCGAAATAAACACTATCCAACAACAGTTTTATTTGCGTATTTATTGAACAATAATTATTAGTTTAACAAACAACTGTGGAAGAAATGGCCTACATTAATCACATAGTTAACATTGTTCATATTGATTCAGTTCAGCAGCTATCTAATGAGAACTATGTAGTATAATATTCAATAACTTTGTTATTGATGATGTCCCGCAGCTGTTATATACATTTTTTATATTACCGGTACCAGATTAATGCCCTACTACATAAGTATTTTTTAATTTATAGTTCAGATGTAATGTTAACTAATGTGAACCTACGTTTTGGGTCAAATATTAGCCTTTTTGCAGACGAAGTTATTCCGAAAATTGAAACTACGTTACTGTTGGCGTTTTTTTTATTGAAACAGAACATTCATGTCAAACAGATGGCACCATGATACGTGTTTAGATGTTACGATTTAACTAAGGAAGCAGTAATTACTAATGGTGTCTTCAGGAAATCTTTCTGCCTTAGAGCGTGTAGAATGTGAGTTATTTGGACTTCTGTAAGGTAGAAATAAAAAATCAGACTTGTTCTACGTAGTAAGTAATTTAGTAAGTTCCAAGACTTTGTGTAAGATGAACCGGATTTTTGTGTATTTAGTATTTTTGCATGCGACACAAACATAGTACTTATTTAAAACCAGCCGTTTAACAGGCCACACCAGAATCAGAGGTCTTTAGAATTATAACACAATGTGATAACTACTAACTACGCTACCGGCGTCAGAGTACTTGTGGTAGAAATAGCTACGTAAGTTTCTGTTTACTACAGGAATTTTCAACTTTGGGAAAGCCTACATTGCATGTATGAAGAACGGTGTGTAATCTCGAGGGTTCGGATTCTACTGTAAACTATAGATCGAGCACACTACAGGGACATAATGGGCGACAATTAAACGGTTTGTCTAAAAACCACCTAAATTTACTTTCTCTGTGGAAAACCTGATAAGTTTTCTAACGGACCTTGTTTCCTCACTTTTTATAAATATGTAGGCTGTCCATCGGAACAGAAAATTTATTTATGTAATTGGTTTTCGGAGTCTCCACGTTTTTTTGCCGTCTTCGTATGCAGTTTTTTTCTATCGTTATCAACTCCGTGACAAAAGAGTAGGAAAACTAAGGCGATTGTGAATAATTTTCGCCCCTTCATCTCAACCGATATATGCAGTTTATGATCCTCAAAAATCTGTCTGGATGATTTCAATACAATTTGTTTGATCAGTTATTTAATGAAATATCGATTTTAACATTTTTTTAGCTTTTAGAAAAATACGTTTTGGCCTATTAGTTTTAGACGTTTCTGTAATAATTGTGCAAAATATCCTCTTAGAAGAGGGTGAGTTTGTAAACGATGTTATTAACGACTGTAATTTTTTTTAATAATACATCAGTATTGCCTAATATTAATTAATTAAATGTGCAAACATTAACTTGTCGGGGCAGATGTCTATTTCGGCAATGGAACACTGAATTGGTATTCTAAACCGAATAAAGGTGTTTTTTAATGCAGGCCTTAATCGGATGCTAGGTGAAAAAGCTAGATTTATCTTGTAAGGAAACAGTTGCCCTAAACTCCGGCTGCCGTTGTTTTAATATCGTTCTGTTAGTAATTTTATTTTGTATGTTTTAGTAATGAGGTGTTGGGCGAGTATATATTAGACGTGTATTGGATACTGTTATCTCACTACGCCGAATGAGTGTAGCGAGAATTTTGTCGATGTTTACTTGTATAATTCAGGAGTGATTATGTGATCACTGAAATCGTATGAAGTAAGCTGTGATTGTACATTTCAGTACAGTGAATGCTAAATGCAAGGAAGTATTTGATATTGTTTATGCGTGTATGGGAACATACAGCAGTATTTAATGGTTTGTGAATTAATGTGAAGTAGTTATATAAATAGGAAGTTTCGTATATATTGCAGTGCAGTCAAGAACATACCATTCAGCTAATCTACAATAATCCTATTACTGAGTCCGATTTGTACCTGTCTATATTCACTTAGTCAAGTGCAGTTATATTGCAGAAGAAGGATTGAAGGTCAGTATGTCTTTGTAACGAGGACAACTGCTATAATTTAAACTGCGTATATTGAAACCTGAACACACTTGAAACCTACAATGCCCTCTGATCACGTTTCTGTCAGTGGCTGGCGTACTGACAGGCATTTCTGCTCCAGCTGTGGGGGAGGTGAGTGTCTCAGTGTTATTTCAAGTTGGCGGCCCTGTTGTCACTTGGCCTGTGCCCTGAACAGGTGCGCACCCTCGGCGTGGCCCGCTCTGATCAGCAACCGCACGCACTCTGTATTTCCATTCGGGTTCGGCCAATTTACACGGCCAACGAAAACAGCGGTAATTGTGTCCGCTACCGGCAATAATGTACATGTTTACACGCAACTGCGCTTCATTACCGCGGCAAACATTTTCACTAGTCTGCTCATTTGCGAATGGAAGTTGGAAGGGAAATTCTCGCTAACAGCTGCGCTGGTCGAGGTATTTATTGCATTTTATATGCAAAAATTGGGTTGTTTGCGTGGAGCTGGTGGCGAAATATGTCGTATAAGTAAATAATAATATAAAAATACGTGTCACCGTTGGGTGTTAATAATACGCTTACGCTTCGCTAGCGGGTCGGAAATTTAAATACAAAACGTCATAAAATAACTGTAAAAGCATTAGATAAAATACAATCAAAACCAAACAGTGCTAAATCCAAAGCTCGAACTCCGGTTTTAATTAATGAATCATCTGAATGAAGATAAGGAGGAACAAATCATGCTATTTTGTTGATTATTGTTTAAATGGATTTGTTGTATATCCGTTGCAAATTTTTAGTTTTGTGAATGACTTAGGACAGTCGTGAAATACCGACTGATAAAAGTCTGTCTACGAACAATACTATTAGTGACATCCATGCCAGTAACACGATGCAAAAGATCAAATAACTCGTTATGTAACAAAACAGGTAACTAAGTAAGAACATTTAAAGTAATATGCAAAGCATCTCTGGATCAAAGACACTGGTGTGCTATTTGTAATCTGGTGCATAGTTAACATTACGAGGACAGGAGATTTCATCGCACGACATAGATTTCATCCAAAGCATTGCTGTCTGTTGTTAAGGCCTTCAGTTTCTACTGTGTAATATTATACTCCCAAAAGAAAGATGCGGTTTGTTTGGCAGTTTAATTCATCAATAGAACAATCTGCTTGCTAATATATTCCAGGGAGTGACATTTCACGCAACTCTAAATAAACAGCTACGAAATCAGAAAAAAAGTCTCCTTGCTATTAAATGTTTTTAAGTAAAATCTTTCAAAATGGATTCGAAACACTGGTGCATTATTGTAACTTAACCTTAAAGTAGTTTTTACTTCAACTCTTTAGTACCTCAAACGCACACGTTCAAATAAAGTGTTATCTCTTCATAGCAATCCATACAGTAGATATTTTACGCCGATCACATTTATTCCATTCTGACTAATTAGCACCAGGTATTAACAATTCTTCACGCTTTTTTTATGTTTAGCTAATGACTATCAGCTACAGGTTATTGCAGTTCAACTTAAAGTATACTCTAGACTACATTCTATGTTTAAATATTAAACAGCACCTTTATTTGCCCGCTGCCAACATATCTCTTACCACATAAAATAAATTTTACTTTAAAAACCAAATCCACTTTAATTTTATCGCGAATTATGCCAACGTCTGTACAGTTAGCTGTAATTATAATTATATGCTGGAATATGTTTACGTGGTCTAATTTTTTGTAAATTAACTAGACATCTTACCAGAAATACATCATGAAGCTTTACTATATTTTAAAGATACCGAAAATTTTGTCAAACAACATAAACGAAGTAGTCATTTCCTATGTTTATTCATTCTTTAAAGAGTCACAAATTAAAACGTTCTGGTTACGACTACAGCGCTCGGAGTTTTCTGGCTGCCATTTCTTTATAATTTAACTAATTACATTATCGTTCTATTAAGGTCAGTTGCAAGTGCTAGCAAAACATGTCGTTCCAGGCATATTCTTGTTGTATCGTAACAGGCAGGTAGCTCATCAGTCATAGCGGTGCATACCTCATCAATCTGGTCTCCACATTCAGCGCTTGAGCCGGGAATGTCGATCATCTCGTAACTATCCACGAGGCTGGCATATCAACATAGCTGCGATCCCCATCTGGCCTCTCACCTGACATCCTGCACCCGTCGTTTGTAACTTGTGCGGTATTTAATTAACGTAGT
The DNA here is from genome assembly GCA_031002005.1 of Vandiemenella viatica. Taxonomy (NCBI): domain Eukaryota; kingdom Metazoa; phylum Arthropoda; class Insecta; order Orthoptera; family Morabidae; genus Vandiemenella; species Vandiemenella viatica. The sequence continues at coordinate 303,350,583 of JARYHS010008074.1, forward strand.
TTCAGAACCTCAGTTCATGATAAATGATGATAACCACTTTGTCAGTCAGTAAATAATGTATACTTTTGAATCGACATTACATATAACTCCGTATTATTTTCTCTGTTTTATAAGTTTCATTCCACAATGCCTGTTAGTAAATATGTTGAAATATACTACATGGCAGAATGGCGGCACTAATCAATGATAAAAATACCGAGTAAATCCATGAAATTCTGCTAAATTGAATTTTTGATTTCTTGTTCTTGGTTAATAACAAGTAATTCGAACAATGTTTGAAGAATATAATTTTAGCAATAGTATCGTATTAGTATCATTTGTGGTTCTGACCTCATTATTTTTGTGCATTTAGACCTTTCTGAAAACGTAAGATTTTATAGGTTTTTAGCACTACGCTATTAAATGGAACAGTAAATTTTATCAAAGTAAATACAAAAAAAATATGCTCATCTTTTCATCATTTCACGCAACTGGAGACTCAGATGAACTTACTATACGCACAGGATCGTTCCTAATGAAAAGTGAAATCCATTGCTTTTGTTGCAGGAAAATTTCTGGAGGAACAGACTTCACAAATATTTGGGAGCACTTTTCCGTGAGATTTGTTCTTAATTCCTCAGACTATATTCTCATTAACTGCTGCAAGATACTGAACGAATACAGTGGTTATATTTTTGGTTGGAAGGAAATAGTTATATATTTTGAGTAATCTCTTTGAATTTGCACTACGTCTTCACTTCTGCAAAACTCTACTAATTAAAACAGATACACATTAAAGACAGTTGATTGGAATGACTTTAAAACTGTCCGATTTATCAATAAGATAACTGAAAGTATCCTGAATATTTCATAAATGTTAAAAAGTTTAGGATCGTTTTTACCAATTGCACCTCTCCCTTCGAAAACTTGAAAAATTAAATGCGTCGTATAATTGGTATTATTAAAGGATTTGTACTCACCGATGAGGCCACATATTGCTATCAGCTGCAGCAGCATCACCGCTGTACGTTGAGTTGAATGTCTGAAACTAAGTTAAGAAACTTTTTTAAGTTACACCACAGAAACTATTTTCTAAGATAATTAGAATTATGATTAGAATAATAACTCACCAACAGGGAATGAGAATATCTCTCCCTGCCGGCAGATCTTACCTGCCGTGCGGGAGGATATGCAAATGAACTGCTGGTCTCTTGAGTCACTTTAGATATCAATAACAAGAATGGTTAAGAAAAGTGTATCACACTCTTTGAGATCTGAGTGTGTAATATTGACAAATTCGAAATAAACTATCATAATTAGCTCTATTACTTTGATCAATTTTACAACGATAAAAACTATATGCGACGATTGGCATTACGCGTATACCTCAGTTACGTAATTACTATCTTGGATGAGTCATAACCGTATGAAATAAAGTCATTCACTTTAGATACTTAAATCGTTCTACTTCAGTTTTTATTATAAAAAATTTTTAAATATTTTAACAGTTGTTCTAAAGACGTATTTGTCACGTATGTTGATTTAAAGAGTATCATACGAGCTTTGTCCTGACAGAGTGTTAAGTTTTGTAAGAAATGACGTGTTAAATAATACATTTTTGGAGAATAATTATTGGATGAAGTATCTGAAATCCTTGTGGTAAATTAGGAACTTTTAAAAAAATAATAAGGACACGTTGATAACGTATTAATACATTGGGTAACCTTAATTAAAATGGTGTAAAGGATAGATTGTAGAAATTCAGCATGTAAAAAGGGATAGAATCATAACACTGGATAAATACTAGTGGATAAATACTATTTTTGTTTCAGCTTGTAGAAGCAATAGATACCTGTCAGTCTGAAAGTGTTTAATTGCTGCCATACTGGACTGGTAAGTACAACAGACCATATTTAAATCTCGGGTCTGACGCACCAGCCACCCCCGTTATGGCTTATAGGCTGTTATCCTTTTCCATCTAGCAGTTAGCGAGGTCGGTCTCCAATCTGCGTCTTAAAAATTGCATAGTACTCATCATACTGAACATAGCTTAAATACTCCCGGTTAGGAAGCGACAAGTTATATACGTTCCCCGATGAGTTAGTCAGTAACCTGAAGAAAATTCCCAATTGGTCCTCAGATTACCACTAAGGAAATTACTTTCCAAGTGGGGTGCAACATACCGAGCCTAGTGGACGAGCGTTAACACTGGGTTGAGGTATTCGGGAAGACGTGGGTTCAAATATCGGCGCGGCCCTTTCGAATGCCGTGTTGGTTCCATCGAGAGGCCATTCCCGTTCGTGGCCCAAGTTCTCTCCTGTCTCAAATGATTTTAACATTCACGAGTCGTAAAACCCGAAAGAAGAAAGGATTTCGACATATTGATCGGGTGTAGAAAAAAAAACCTGTGACCTTACATGGTTTTTATACGTAATGAGTGTAAAGGTTTTTGTTTGAGTATTGGTCAGCATAATTGTGTTTCTCTGTTATAAGATTATGAATAACTATGAGAAGTAGGCTAAACTGAATTAAAAAGTTTGTTTCAATATAATTGTAAAATTTTAGAATCTATTAAATTGGTTATCCCACACAACAGTTCTTCTGATTCTGAGGATAGAATAATTTGTACGGTTATTTACAGAAGTATATTATGTGAGGTCATAAATATGAAGTTCCAATTTTAACTTTCAGAGTAACAGGATTTTGTAGTATCGTTGGGCAGAAGGCTTAGCGTTATGCCTGAGTATCTCTGGAGGGCAGAGTCTTAGAGAAATGTTCAATATCGATGGTTAGCAATGAAGACGGTTTTGTATTGTAAAAAATTTGAATAGAAAAAAAATGAAACTATTTTATGTTTGTAAAATATTTAAAATACAAAAGGTTTAAGTGTTAACGAACATATATAAAAAGCGAATTGAAAGTCATTTTTCTATGCATAAATGAAAGTGTAATTAATTGAATGGAGGCTAAGCATCTGTATAGATACATAATAAAGCAAATTGTAGTTGCTATTAAATCAGAAGCTGTCAATAGATGGGAACTCACTTTTAGTACAGATATATGAGAAACCAATATTACGGATATAAAGTGAAGACAAGGGCAAACTAATGTTCCAGCGAAAGAAGAAAACTAGAATTTGTGGAGAAGGAATAGACGTTTGTTGAATGATCAAAATAACAATTTTTTGATGGCAACGAAGGAGTTTTGTTCTAACGAACGATTTAATCACGTAGTTCGGTTTTTCGTCTTCGATACTGGCGGTTTTCCGCCAACCGTTACGTTATCCACGCCTTGTACGAGAAATAATCATTTTCTCGCGTAATGTCCTTGTGTGTGAGTTTTACGATCGGTCTCACCATTAAATTGCGGATCCAAGGTCAACTGTAGAGTTTGAAAACGCATTTCGTGACGCCTAAATACCAAAATTGATACGTGAATTTGGGATATCACGGGTGAAAAACATTGGAACTTCACTTCAGCATTTCAGCTAACGATGAGAAAGAAGATTACCTTAAAAAAGTGGACTTTGTTGAAATAATTTTTGATAATATGTCACCGCCCGCCACGTTGGCTCAGTCGTTGCGACACCGTGGTGATGGTAGGCGCTGACACGGGGTTAGCTGGTTCGAGTCCTGCTGATGAAAGAAATTTTCAACATCAGGACTTGGTCAGCAGGGAAGGAGAGTTTGTGGTGCACATTTTGTAATCACCATAATCCTGAGTTAAATCCTAAACTTCTCCGCAGGGCACCTGTAGTTAGAGCATGGAACACTACTGACGGTGATTCTTCCGTGTGATAAGGACGCTGAGCCTGGCATCCTGTTGTATCTTTCGGAAGAGTAGGCATGAGTAGGCCGGTACCGAGTTTCATCCACTTGTTTCTTCATCTCTCATTTCATACAACACTCTACAATGAATACACACACTAAAACAGTCATCCACACCTACAATAACACATTCGAACAGAACAATGTGGAAGGCCAACATGAAACCTCACTATTTCATCTTCCCAAGAGAGTTCCCATTGAGGGGATACATCCTCCAAGGTAACAGCGAAAGCCCGGAATCTACATCTACCTGTACATCCATACTCTGCAATTCACAAACATTGTGGGTGGCAGAGGGTGCTAAGCACCAATCTTAATTCTGCGCATTCCAATTCCGAATAGCACGAGGAAAGAAAGAATACATAAAAGCATCAGTACGGCATCTTATTTCTCGAATCTTATCCCTCCGGTCATTACGACCCAAATAGTTTGGTGGAAGAAGTATCTTACTGCACTCATAGGTCATAGAATTTCGCATATTCTCCAATAAATTTAAACATAAATGACGTCGTCTGTCTTCCAAACTATCCCAGCCCAATCTATGAATCAATTCTGTCACGCTTTCACAAGGACTGAAACAACTAGTCACAAATCGAGCGGCCCTCCTCTGTACCCTCTCCATTAAGTCAATCAGGCCCTTGAGATACGGATCCCAATCTCCACAACAGTTATCCAGATGCAGACGCACTAGTGTTTTATACGCTATTTCCTTTTTATGAGCATTACAACCCTCAGAATACGACCTATGAATCGTAATTTAGAATTTGCTTTGCCTACGACGGAAGTTATGTGCAAGTCCCATTTCATGTTGCTTTGTACTATTACCCGCAGATACTTCAGGGAATGAACCATGTCAACAAATGAATTGTATGGTATCATCGGAAGCTAGGAATCTGTCACTATTAAACCCTTCCGGATATTATTTTTTTCTATCAAAGGCGGTATTTAGTGAATAGTAGACAGGTTTGACGAGAAGTCGAAATTTTTGATAGCGAGGAGCGTGATGCCGGTGAGACGAGAGCCACGGAACTTGGGGTGTAGCGTGACGTACCTCGGTGGCGTAGTACGCAGCAGGGTGAGTGCGCCCGAGGGGCCGTGCAAGGTGAGTGGTGGTGTAACTCGTGGCTAACGGGCCCGTGCGTGCTCGAGTGTGCGGCCAGGCGGCCAACTTGTGTCGGGAAAAGTTCCTCGAGAAGCCATCTCGGCCGGCGGAAGGGCTTAACGATAGCGGGCCTGCTGGCCGCAGCAGGCGAGAATGGGGCACTGCGCCGCCACCTGCGCTCCCCCACGCCCTTACAACCCCGATGGATCGTCGCAGTAGAACAGGCCTGGGAGAACTAACCTGGCATTCAACTGAATCCACACCGGAAAATGAAAAATATAAAATGAATCAGGTAAATGCAATTTCGACTGCAAATAGCGACTTGCGTGTGTCTGGTGCCACTACCAGACGCAGTATTCCAAACAACAGCACAGAGTTCATGTCCAATGGACGACGAAACATCTGAACAATTCGCTATATGGATGACACTATAAAAGAATTTTTCACCATCGGAGCATCTGAACTAGTGTGACCTCCGATGAAACGTAATCTTACGATAGTTGAAACGTTTATTGCAAACTCCGAATTTTATCTTATTCTCAATTGAACTGAAACTATGTTTTTAGTCAAATTAACTATACAAGAGGTTTATACTTACCAATTTGTGGAAAAGGTTAACTGCAGTGAAAGTATGACTCATTTATCATCCGGTGCACTTAATGTTTTTATCCACTATTACGCTGTTTGCTTACGAAAATCTTGTACCTTGCCAAAGTAATGGGCCTAATAATAATAAAATGAAACCTCTGGTTGAAATATATATATATATATACCGGGTTATAACACGGAAACTAATTACCGTACTTGGTAGCATTAATGTCCAGAGTATGGGGTGCATGATTTCCACGCGTCACAGTGCCACCGTCCAGTTCCAACTATGGCCACCAGGTGCCGTGATCAGTCATCGTGATTCATAGTCTTCTTCTCTAAAGACCTCGCTGTTAAGAGACGTTAAGCAGTTAAAAAAAAAAAATGTCTTTTCCGAATCACATTTCGAACTCTCAGTCGATCGTTTCCAAACGCTTGGCCGGCACTATCACCTGACCTCACTCCCTGTTATTTATGGTTGTGGGGCTACCTGAAGGACAGGGTTTGCCAGGGGAACAATTACACATGTGCTGATCTGAAGCGCAGCATATCAAGAGAGGTAACCAGCATACCTACGGACATGCTTCGTTCTGCTGTGCAGAATACAATCCTGTGCTTTTAGACTCTTCTGGACACTGATGGGCGCCGTGTTGAGCTCCTTTTGTGACATTAATTGTACTGGTATGATGTACCGTATCAGCACATTAAAAGTGTTTCAGTTGTATTGATTCTGCATTAGTTCTCTTTTCCATGTCCTTGACATTAATTCTGCCAAGTTAGGTACTCGTACGGTAATTAGTTTCCGTGTTATAACGTGTTAAATAGGAAAGTTTAATTATAACAACCCCGTATGTAAACAAAACAAAAATTTAAGTTCATGTCGGCCAAAAAAACGATCCCACTACTGAATACATCAACGTGTCTTGAGTATTTAGAGCTAATAAACCAAGTTTTGAGTGATGTGGTGACTGACTGGTGATGCTGCGTGTCTATTTGCAGTGACTGTGAATTGATGGGTCGCCGGTTTATATTCACGTTTCCGCTGCAATTTTTACCTTCCGTGGAAGCGATCTTTATAACTGACAAGGCTTTTCATTGTTCGTGCAAGGTTTACGAACAATCTCCATGCGTAGAAAGTAATGATCAGGAGGTATGAATACACGCTTATATTGGTCCATGACACTGGTGGAATGCACGGTATATATCCAAACTTCAGCACAGCCAGTGATCTGCGAAGTTAGGGTAGGTGATCTGCAGATAGAACATTTTCATTTATTTGGTTGATGAATATTAAGAGTCTGTTCGGTATATATTTCACTTTTCAAAGTACATTTCCATTTTCTGTGATTTTTTTAAAAATTACAACTGTGCAATACAGATTGTCCCAAATGTTAATAATACACTGGCGCAAATTAAAAGAGCAACACCCAGACATGAATGGTGGAAATTTTGTAGATACCAGCGTCATACCCAGCAGAAATGATAACAAATTGAAATTGATCAGCAAAAGTTTATTACCTTAGGATACAGTTGTCAGTTAGAAGTGGGTCAAACTTGAACACCTATACTATTGTGTAAGCTAACTGGCATTGAATCTATAAGTGTTCGGATGTCTTCTTGGGGTACGTCTCTCTACCCCTGCAAGACTTTCTCAGTCAGTTGTTGCACGGTTTGTGCTGGGTGACCATGTGATCCAATGTGTCTACTTCTAGCAACCCAGACATGCACTATTGGAAACCAATCTGGGGACCTTACAGTTCAAATTGTGTTTGTAACACCTTGCAAAGATTGTTTTGTGATGGCCGCGGTATGAGGACGGGCATTATTCTGTTGGAAGATGGACATGAAAGTTAATACGATAGGATGTAGCCGCCCGTCCGCTTAGTAGTGGGCTGTCATTGTGTGTTCAGTAACAACCAGCTTAGTCTGCCAGCAACAGCCACTCACACACTCTGGTAGTCTTCAAATGTTGTTGTCCTTGTGTGTGGACCTGTTCCTGCACAAGATATATTTGAGCCTTTTTTCATCCATTGTGTAACAAGTCTGTATACTGACATTGCACTACGGCCAATCTTTCGGGAGATTTCACGATATGATGCACCCATTTCAAACACGCAAACTCTCCAACCTCTCTCACAGTTAGACTTTAAGGCTTAGAGGGTCGTCACTCTTCGGCTTTGCATACTTGATCAACAACCTGTGAACAAAATGGTGTCATTTTACACCACAATGTTCACCACTTATACGATAAAAGGTATAGCAATTTTGTATAATAGATAGTCCTGAAATTCTCATGCAATTATACGCGAAGCTTTCAATTTTTAATCATTTAATATTCTTCGTATGGGGATACTTGGGACCAATTTTCATTCATTTATCAGAACTCTGCCTTGGCATTGCAATTTTAATTTCCGCCAGTGTATGTGTACTGGCGGAAATTAAAATTGCTAAAAAATTAATATCGTATATGTTAGAGATTCGTAGAATTATTTTTAATAATTGACTGGTCCTCTGGATGAAAAAGGTAGAGAGATGCTGCTTTAGCAGATATGAAGCTTAAGAACCAGGGAAAAAACTGCAGCTGGATATGTAACATACATACAGTCGTTTTGCGTATTTACTTGTCATTGCCTTAACAAGAACGTTAAGCCATTTGATTTAAAATATTAGTGCCTGATAATATGGCATTATTTATTTTCATCCTCACAATACAATCTGTGCTAGAAACATGAAAAACATTGCTAAATTTCCTCTACTGCGAACATTAATGACGGCGTCAAGTTCTATTCGATTACGACAGGGTGAAAGATATACTGCGTAACATAAATTTACCTTTTTCAGTATAATTAATATTTTCGGTAGTTAAACAAGTGTAACGATAGCCCAAAATTATTCTAAGTACTTTCCATTCATTTTCCTTGAGGTGATTTTAAAATGTAATTTCTGCTACAAAACGTTTATAAACTGTTTTTAATTTTTTTATGCAAGGCCACCTAACGTTTTATAGTGAAAACATTGCGAACGCATGGAAATTTTATCGTAATATATATATATATATATATATATATATATATATATAACTATTTGTATTTCTACAATATTGTCCTTTTTTTTTTGCAGATTGTAAGGAACTTTACCAACTACAAATGAAAGTTTTACAGATTTTCTTGTTGAATAGATAGTGGAAGAAATCAATATAATAAATTTAAATCTGAAGTGTTAAGAGTTTATTATCACTGGACATTAGCACAATGTCGGTAGCTTAGGAATTTCTAAGAACTTTAAAACAACATAATCAAAATAAATGTGCTGTCTTGTTTGTGTATTTCCTCGTCGCTTATTAAAGATTTTTGAATACTGTAACTACTAATGAAATCACCAACAGTACTTCATGCTAATATAAATCCGCAGACAATTAACCAATTAATCTTATAAATAATTACCTGGTTATCACTATACTTTCTCCATTGATTAATATTTGAAATTCGCACCGTCGTTCAAATTAAAACATATACAGAATTACTAGGATCGCGAAGAATCAGACAGAAATGTCATCGCTTTGATTAAATTTTTAAAAATTATTCTTGACAATTGGTATACTAAATTTCGAGAACCGCACTTGGAATTTTTTTTAAAAACTCTAGAAGAATGCATTTTTGTCATTGAAATTCAAATTTTGACTCAGTTTCCTGTAAGATTCAATTACTTTCTATTTGCAACCTTGGCCTAATGTACTACGTACGTAGGTGAATATTATCAGGTGTAGTTATCAGGTTTAATATCATCGTCTGCCTGGTCATTAAATTTCCTATGACACGGTGGATTGTTCCACGTTTACAAAATGAAAGTATCATTTTAACAGACGAAAAAAAAAGAAAAGAAATTCAATAAAAGAAAAGACGACTAAATCTCACCAGATATTTAGAGGAAAAATGTATTGTTACATTACATTTGAAACCGATCTTCCAACTAGGGCCTGTCACTTAAAAAAAAGTCTAATCTACGGTAATATATCCGTGTCAATTTATATAACAGAGAACTTAATAATCCATGGATAAAAAATCTCTGATTAGGTGATGATCTTTCCTTTCTAATTTTTTCAAAGGCGCTAAAAACAAGGTCCAAAAAATAATAAAATCATGGATAATAATAATATTTGCTTCCCTTTGATTACATTTCTTCCTCATTTATTATAATGGTATGAAATGTATGTTAAATAATTAAACACAAGTAAAAAAAAAAAAAATTCGTCTATGTACTTTTATTCACATTAGATTTTTTTTTTTAAACTGCTTAACGTCTCTTAACAGCGAGGTCTTTAGAGATGGGAAAGGATGGGGGCAAGGAGTGGCAAGGAATGGGAAGGAATACGCCCATGGCCTTTTGAAGGAAGCGTCCCGGCATTCACCTGGAGTGAATTGGGGAAACCATGGAAAACCCAAATCTGGATGCCCGGACGGGGATTCGAACCGCCTTCCTCCCGCATGCGAGTCCAGAACGCTAACCGTTACACCACAACTCTCGGTATTATTCACATTAGAATCTTTGCCTTACTTTTAGTGGCATGCATACGTTTATGTACCACTTGGGTTTATGGTGACATATCTAACTTTTTTTTTTAGTTCCTCTCTTACATTCGCTTCTTAAGGCCGATCCTTCTTCTTTTTTTCCTCAACCATTAAGTTATTGCGTGCCTTGTCGTGCAAAATATAAGCTTTTGTGGTTTCCACTTGCCTACCCACAGATAGAAGCGCCTTTACGTATTTATTGTTTTGGGTGGATGACTGTGATGAGTATATGTTCCGCGTAGTGTGTTATTTGCATTTTGAATTAATGGAAGAAGGGATGGCATGAAATCCGATGCCTGCCTACAGAGGCGTACTCTTCCGAAGGACACGCAGGGGATCCGACGGACTAATAACCACCAACTCCATACACACTGCAGAAAGGTTTAGGGATATAACCCAGTACTTTTGTGTATAATACGCTGATTTCCAACTATACGTCACAACCTCTCTGAAACTGCCGGTAAATTACTGGTGAAAATTTATTTCGCCATCGTGTTTCGAACAAGCTAATCCCGAGTAAGGCGACGGGCGCCATCACAGTACCTCAATGAACTCAACCAACGAGCCGAGCGAAGCAAATTAGAGCAAATCATATTTTCCTTAACATAAGAATTTGATTATTTCAATTAATGTTAGAATATTACGTTTTCCAAACAAAAAATAGAAAAAAGACTGTATTTAGCATCTTCTTCTCAACAGTTTCCTTACTATAATTAGAGCGAGTTTAAGGTTCCAAACACGCAAATTAACGTCAGATGAAATGTTATTTTCTGTTTTGATCTCAGCTTCTCATCTTGGCATAATAGTTTCGTAACGTGTTTGCAATTCTCTGTTAATTGTAATCTAAAATTTGTTTTTCACATAGAGTATTTCTCATTGTCTGCTACCTTTAATAACTTATTAACCAATCTTGCATGTCTTTAACTACTCTAACTTTTCTATCTGTCTTTTGTCAGATAATTCCTTCAGCAGCCGATTTCAGAAAGTATTCATTCATACTTTACCTATCTATTTAATCCTACGCGTCCTTTAAATTAATCAAATTGCAGTTTTATCGTTTTTTTATTGGAGCTTACAGAGTGTGGAGGAAGTTCTATTGACTGAAGCTTCCAGGTATTCGCCTGGACTGATTTCGGGAAACAGCGGTAAACAAAAACTTGGGTCGTTATCGAATCTGCTCAAACGTCCCCGTCCTCTAGCAAGCTCTATTCAGTTCTCCTTCTATTACAAAATAGCTAATTTACGATCCACTTTTCTACAACAAGCAATACTTCATCCATACAGTTCTAGAAATAAATTGAAATATCACAGAGACTGAATTCCAAACATGGAAAACATTTTTTCCTCTGGAAATTACTTTCAGTATTTTTGACATGCCGTGATACCTGAACGAAGAATAGCCAATGTAACTGTTCATATGTGATTATAAAACATATAAGATAAAACATAACTATTTATAACATCTTTGTATTTATGTCTTTCTCATTTGCTGCTTTGCTAAAAAAGGATTTCTAATGCTTTTTATCCGTCTAGAGCAGCTAAAATAAAAATTTCGCACTTGGATTTAGATTCACTGGATCACCTTCGGTGACATCTAAGTTACACATGTTTTGATATTGCTTTAGTGTCTTTCTGTAGCTAATAATAATAATAATAATATGGTACAGTTTTTATTTCCGTATTACATTAAAATGTTCCTTATCAATGTTTTCTTTCCTTAGTTTATGTGTTTCACTAACGCAACTGCAGAATCTTCTTAAACACAAAAACCTGTCTCTAGCATTTAATAAATACAACTTAATTACATATTGTGTAGTTATTATTTACAGAAACATACTACAGCAATATAAAAAATGAACATAATTTGTCCTTGGGCAGCAATGATGATTTTATAAATCGAAACGCATATTCCAGAAACAAAATTTTTATTTAAGCTCCACTTGACTGAAAAAATCCACTAGAAACTCTTAATAACTCTTTTTAATTGTACCCAAAAAATCTGTGTCAGCTTACTCTAATATATATTTTATTTTGTTTAACAGAAAATGTAATGATAATTGAGATATTTACATCGAGACAGAAATCCAGTCTTCCAGCTATCCTGTTCTCTTGATACGCAAGTGAGACATTTGTATCTGATGGGCTCACTTTGTGGACACATCGATTCAACTTTTCTTTATCAGCAGGCGTATTTATGCCTTACTTATGGCTTTATGCCTCGTCAGCGTCAAGGTGATTAGAGACGGGAAAGGACTGGGGCAAGGAACTCGAAGGAATTCGCCATGGGATTTTTAAGGAACCATTACAGAAATCGAATGGAGTGAAATGGGAACCTGTGGAAAACCCAAATCTGGATGGCCGAAAGGGTATCGGAACCCGCGTCCTCCTAAATATGAGGCCAAAGCGTTGCCGCTAACCCAACACGCTTGGTATCAGGTGAATTAAAGAAACTGCCCGTAAAAGAAATATTGCAAACATACCTAAAAATTGAAACATAAGCAGAAGAGTTTAACCATGTAGAGACACCTTAAATGGATCAGTAAATATAGACTTTAGTGAAAATTGGTGGTTAGTATTTCTGTGGTATTAATAAGAAAAGATATATCACAGACACACAAGTGGTTAAAATTCGTCAAAACTGTCTACTGCCTCGAGAGTAAAAAATTTGAAATAATGGAAACATAGATTTTACTGTTACTAGTTTTTATCTTTACCAACGTTCTGGACATAGTGAAAGTGAGATTGTACTGTCCAACACACTTAGCGGCGTCTGGACGCATGCAGCAGTTCTTCCTCCTGGGTCAGACTCTGTCCACTATTGATTTACCTCTGCTGATGATGGAATGATCATCGCTCGGTGGATGGGCGCGTTGTGCACAGCCGACGGGGATTGTACCCCTCCCCCTCCCCAGTAACAATTACACGGCCGTTAACTGTCGGTCGAATGGTAACGCAATTTATGACCGGCACCGTGCAGTGCCCTCACTTCAAGGACAGGTCGACAACCGACTGACTACCTGCTGTTATCATCACCAGCAGGTGCTTCAATATAAAAACAGTCTTCTTGAATTAGAGCTACTTGTTTCATATACAACAGTTATGGTTTGTGCTTAGCTCTTTACGAGCCATTTTAACCGTCGTGATATCCTGCCGTAAAATGGAAATACTCATTACAGGTTTCCACTGACCCCACGATTTTGTTTTTATCAATTTAGACATTCCGTTCGTGTGTACATTGTTGATTTTTGGAATATACAAAATTTTTGAAACAACTATCTGAACAGTCACAGTTTACTAACTGATGAATGCTTCTATTTGATTTACTGTTAAAAACTTTAAAGGACTGTGGTATAAAGTATTCAGATCAGAAGAATTGTTTAGTATGTACCAAGTAGCCATTATAAAGGTATAGAACTATGAGGGACAAGCTCTAGTTTCAGCAGAGGACAGGTTCATAACGACGGACTCTTTAATTAACAAGTATTTGGAAGAAGCTACAAATAGTGTTAAAGAAAACTGAATTAAAATGAGTAAGGATCTGCATACTATGATCTGTTGATAATATTGTCGACCAGTATCCATGCAAGGAACTGCATTCTCTTATCACTATAAAATTTTGAATTATTTCCTCCATTTGTCGACGAAAGGAATGATATATACTGGGACAAATTACCAGCCAAATCGAGCCACACAATGATTCGTTAGAAAGTATTGCGGGTAGCAAACCTTAAGGCAGTAAGGCGTCACAATTCGACATCGCTAAGTTTTACTTTTTGAGTTACAATGACGAAAGTTTTATATCAAACTATTCTACTGATGTCAACATTCTGACAACAGAGGACTGGTTTAGTCGTGTCTCCTCCGTATTTTGGTAGAGTAGGAGGGTTCAATTATCTCTCAGTCAGCAATAATTCGCTCTTTAAGACTTAACGTATCGCCTGTAGAATGCCAGGGGAGGCATTGCCGTTCGACAGTATGGGTCAGAAAAGAAGATAGCAATAATGTATTAACTGGTTGCCAACAATGTGTTGAGTTGACTTGAGATTATTTTGGTTGAGGCATTGGGTTTGGATATATTCATCTATGTAACATACGCGCTTGTCGCTTATCGTTCATAAGTTTATTCCGTATTGCAAATATATCGCCTCATTGCATCTATGATTGTATACTGTGTCATTAATTATGAATTTTGTAAACTTATAATGATAAGTGAATAATAGTTCACCTACCCCATACTTGTCAATAAACGTATGTTTTTAAGCATCTAATAGCCCATTGCCCATTGGAGATAAACCACGAGTGCTCAAATCCGAACCAAGGTCGTCATTTCATAATTACGTCGAGCAGAAATACCCAGTTCGATATTTGCCCTATTAGCTGCAGTTTAACTCCCACCGAACGGTTATGACATGCGTTAGAACACAAAATTATTGAATGATATATACAGATTCTTAGAACCTTATTTGAACCAAACATAAATAGTCGTTGCGTAATATAATCACTGCGGGCAGGAAACGATGATATAAGTAATAAAACTCTGAATACTGTAAAAGATTTGAACTCCGATGAATAAAACATATATTTAATGTGTCTTTCACAGGGTAGTTTCCACATCCATTTCAAATAGCTAAAATAATTCCATTACATATAGAAGTAAAGAAAATAAAATTATTTTCCTCATCATTCATTGCTAGAAAAGGTGCTTCAAAAAAAAAAAAAAAAAAAACTTGAATGAAAATCTGTTTGGTTTCAGACAAAATGTAAGTACACAGAATGCTATAAATTCATTAGCAAATCAGTTATTTATCATCATTCAGTATCTGTAGATTAAAATAAATGTATATTTGACATTGTTTGCCATACTGTACCACCTAAAAAAGTCTAGAGGATCACCGTACGTCGATCTCCTCTGAAACTGAATAGTAATATGATCATTTATATACCTTCTTGACATTACTGAGCTAAATTTTAATCCGACGATTCCTTTATATGCTGATGACACTGTTGTAACTATTATGGGCTGCACTTGGGAAGACAGCTTCACTGCAACTCATAAAGTTCTGGATACTGTTCAGCAATGGCTAAACCATAACATTCTGACAACAAACGAAAACAAGACAAAACTTCTTTACCCCTCATGCAATGTAGGAACACAACCACCGGACCACTAACTCTGATACACCAACAATTCAGATGCAACAGTCACACAAAATTTAACTGTTTCAAACTTCAGAAAGCAGCAAATATTATGTACTGAAGCATAGGAACAGTATATAATTTCAGTTGGACTCATTACGCATCTAATTTATTCGCCGAACTACAAAAATTCATCTGTCTATTCTATAGCATAGGAAAGATTCTCCCAGTCAAAGCATTAAGTACCGTTTATTTCACTTTCCTTCAAATACACCTACCTTATGGGATAAATAGCCGGGGAGGAATACTTAAATGCACTTAGCTGAGGTAAATAGATGCCAAAATGACATTCTGATAGCGATGTATAAAAAACCATATACCTTTGAAACCTGTGAACTGTACAAACAAAGCATGGTGTTCAGTGTACGTAAGCTGTTTATTGAAACAACAGTCATGTACATACATATCAGTATAAAAGTCTTTATTGTTAGTTGCCAGGCAGATGTAGGACGCAAAATACAAATGGAGTAAACATCCCTCGTCAGAACCCACTATCAGGAGAAACACGTTCAAGCTGTTTGGTCCACGAATTTATAACAAACTAGCACTTTCCCGCTGCTTCACACGCGTGTGGTTTGGAATGTGTAAAAATTCTTTATCGATTTTATTGTATTACCAGTTATTATGGTGGAGTGGCATGAGTTGTAAATGTCTACTGAAAAGTTTCGTTTGTATTAGTAATTACATTAGGTTCGGTTTTCATACTGATATCCAGGAGTATGTCTCATTCATATTTTTATGTGATGTAATTGATTAAATAGTAGAAAAGCTACCTGAAAAATTAACGGTACTAATTCGTGGTTGTAATTATTGTTCGAAGCATAAGAAGTTATTGTTTAGAAAGAATTTTATTTTTGCCATATAAGTAAGTGAAGCAATTTTTAAGAGAAACAAGATGCTACCTTTAACTTACTTGGTAGGTCGCTAACTACAATGCCTCTGTGTATACCACATTTCTAGTTTGATTGTTTGGTGCACATACATATAGACATGACCTATCGGTCTAGAACCAGCAGCAACGTATAGGTGGACGTGGGAGAAATATGTCCGAAGATCAATTCCTATGGTTCCCAGTGTCTAGCCCTGAGACTTGTTGATTGTTATGGCAAAACATAAGGTTACTGGGAATTGCAGGCGCAATTAGAATGGAAAGTTTGACGGTACCAATGGTATTCGTGGAATGAATACTTCCTCTCCTCGTCCATATCCTGTTCAGACAATGGCCTCAATGTGCAAGGATTTAAACAGAAGTGTAGTTCCATTGCACAGCTGTGGTGGTGATATGTTTCTGATGAGCTTGAACGGAGTACCAACTTATAAATTCAGTTTATGCGCGGGAAGACCAGATGCGCCGAGGGAATGTAAAAAGTGAGTTGGATAATTAGTCTCGTCTTCCACCGTATTAATAGCTATGTAAGTCATTATTATTATTAATTGCAATGGAGCTAATGCTCCGGTGTCAATTCCCCTAGTCATCGGATTACCTATTTTCACATTATTTTTAAATTTTCTTCTATAATTGAAGTGTTAAATTCTTTCCCATTTACTTTTCCGAATTACGAATTTTAATTTTAAATTGTTTAAGCGTTTTTGCTAAATTATTCATCACTTCACTTGGTAATTTGTTCCAATCCCTGAAACGCTTACCAAAAAAAGAAAATTTTATGCACTATTCCTAATTCTTTGACGAATATCCCAGCAAGCCCCATCACCCCATGCTCTGCACCCTCCTCCTTTCCTTCAATAACTCCCAATCCAGAACATCGACATGGTGTTGATCATTTCCAGGATATAGTTATTGATGTCATTCACGTCTTCAATCACATCTAACAATCAAAACGTTGTCACAGCTATTTTTATCATCACTATGCGTAAACTTTTGCTGAGATTATATAGAGAAGCATAAACTTTAGTTTGGTTGTATCTGTGGTCATAACGAAAAATATTATGTTTGTAATATTTAACTTAAAAAAAATACACATTTTTTAATGCTGATTGATATATAGTAGTTCATCATAACCTTGGTGCCGCGAATTTATATCGATATATAACAGTTAATACAGCTGAAATTATCATCACTATGTGTAAACTTTTTCTGGGATTTTATGTTAAATGTGTATGTGGGCTTACATAGTTAAGCATAAACTTTGGTAAGGATTTATCTATTGAGATAACGAAAAATATTATTTCCGTAATATTTAACTTAACTAAGAAGAAATCTTATTTTATATTCGGATACTGAGGATTGCATGAAAACCGTGGTACCGCTAATTTATATAGATACAGCAGTTACCCACGACTTAGTCCCGTTGGAGGTGTGCTGTAGTATAAGAGTTTTCTTTATTGATAATAACAGCATCAGAATTATTATTATTATTATTGTTTTTTGCTGTTTGGATATTGATTTTGTTTTGACGATATGTTGATTCGAGCAGTTATCCTGCTTTAAAATAGAAATTTACGCGGACTAAAACTAATCCTATGTAGTATCACACGTTAAGAATTATTTTTAATTTCCTTCATTTTCAGTGACACCATATAACTACTGTGGTTATTTCAGCCACATGTAAGTACCCTGTAATTCCAAAGTTTAAAGAATCGATCACTATACAGCAAATGTATCAATGCGAATGTGACAGAAGATATGATATACGAACTTAATCATTAGCCAAATTAGTGGTAAGGTTGAAATGCGGCCTGGACCAGAATGACAATTGACTCGATTTCTTAGAGCATAAGGCATAATGGATTTAGTTTTATTGTTATTTACGCGGTGTGGCATAAGGTTTCAAGATGCCTAA
Source organism: Vandiemenella viatica (assembly GCA_031002005.1). Lineage (NCBI taxonomy): Eukaryota > Metazoa > Arthropoda > Insecta > Orthoptera > Morabidae > Vandiemenella > Vandiemenella viatica. Next base: position 303,368,644 of record JARYHS010008074.1, read on the forward strand.
TTCATTTTTAGTTTCATTGGTTCCATATTGCTTTCGTCACTAACCTAAAGCTCCTATGACAATAAACATTGCAAAATCAGGGTTATGAAACTTATTTAATAGAAATAACAGTTTATTTCACTGGTCGTGGTTTGAACAGCAGCTAAAATTTGTACACACGTTCGTTGCGCGATATTACTGACGAGTATTTGCACTTTATAGCCACAAAATATATATTAATCGACTAAAGTACACAGAAATATGGAAAACTCCGCACAAGTCATTGTGGGAAAAAATGTATTGCCATCTGTTGATATTTATGGTAGCTGTTTTTTCATACATCTTTTTTCGATAAAAAAATTGATTTTCTTATCCATAATGATATATAAAGAAGAAGTATTGGCTTATTAATGTTTAGAGACATATTGTTCCAGAGACAAACTGTCTGCCAGAGATAATATATGTTTACGATATTAGTAATCTAACGCATTTTGCATGGTAACTTACCTGTTGCTATGCAAGTCAATGCTTATTACGTTTATTTCGCGTATTCCGTTTATTTTAAGCACTGCGGTCCAGAAAACAGAGAGAAAAAAAACTGAATCAAAAGTTTTGCCAGATTTTTACGAAAGCAGTGCACGTCTGAAGTGTATAATGATCGGCAGCCCACAAGTTTCCAAATATAAAGGTTTTTAATTTCTTGCTCCTTCCCATGGTACATATAAGTCATTAGCTATTTTCCCAGATTTTGACTGGCACCGTTAGCTCTAAAAACGTGAAAACCACATCAGAATTGCTGCGGTACTTTTTGCGCGATACCCGTTACAGTAAAGAGACAAACGCAGCTTGCTTACAGATATAATATAATAGTATAGATTACCCACAGATCTTAGCACTAGGGCGAAAAATACCATGAAGAAATATCTTCTTGATTCTTAAAAAACTATGACTCAGTATATGAACTAATAACCTTTCACCACTCTGTATAATCGTAATGTGTACATGTAGTAGTTTAATGTTTATACGTAATAAGTTTTCATTTCTTATAATTTTTACATTGATCATGTGTAACATATCGGTAAATGAATATATTACTAGTGTTTTCAGAAACCTCATATTGATGTAGTGTATCATTACTCTTCTGATTGTTATTATTAATAACTTTTAATGTAGTATGACTTATATGTCATGCTGTAAATATTCCATAACGTAAGAATTAATCCAACTGCAATTTGAAGCTTAAGTAAAGTCTCATGTTAAATTCACAACATAAGTTAAACCATAGTAAAATATAATTTTGTGAATAAAAATTATATAATAATAATATTTTTCCTGTGTAGTCTATTGGAAATTGGCATACGATTTTCCTTAGTGAAATAGAAATCTGCAAATTAAAATATATGCGGATCCGGTAATTTGGGAAAATGTGCTAAAACCTTCCTATTTTTAAGAAATTAGAAAAAAATCGGTTTTGAACTCTTGAATACCTCTTGCTACATTGTACTACCTTCAAACAAGTTATTTAATTCATCAGTGATTTAAAATAATTGTAAGTGATTTATGTATTTCATCAAAATCACTATTTTAATAATAAATTTACTCATAGTCTAAATTATTTTTAACATATACTTAGCTGGAAAACCAGATTTGTAGAAGCGAAATGATCGTATGAATCCTCTACTTTACCGTATATTTGACAATAGGTATTCTAAAAACACACCTTCTTTTCTGATTAGGGTTTTCTGGCACGTCGATATCAAGGCTGTTGCCAGGGAGCAAGGGATAAAGGAACGGGTGGAAAATCCGCATTGGCGTTTGGAGGAAAGCATGCGCGCCTGACTAAGGTGGCTTCGGCACTGTGAATATATACAGTGAATGATGCGGGGATAGCTGGGTCGAGTGGTGGTGGGCGAAATTTTCATCGTCATGACTCTGTCAGTAGGGTGGGTGAGGGGTGACGCACTGTTACCACCCACAAGATCAGGGCTGTCCAACCTAAATGATCTCGCGGGTCACATTTAAATTGTATCAAAAATCCGCGGGCTGCTTATAAAGTTGTATATCCCCATATTAGATTTAGAATAACTCTATTCATTTTTTGGAGTGAAAAATTGAAACATAATGAGTTATTATTATTGTGTTTACTATTATTTTTACATGTAAACATAGATAGTATAATAATAATGATATTAAACGCACATTAAAAAAATAAGTAATACGAAAAATTAAGTATAAAAAATATATAAATATGAAAGAAATCATTTAAAAATATTTATTTTATTAGTGATATTTGTTTCTCCACTCTTTCACTTAGCTTTTGCAAATCGATCTCAATTTGGGTATTTCCACATCATAATTGGTGTTGCAGGTTAGTGTCCGTTATGTTTGAGCGTGTTTTGTGTTCCATCAATTTCATTTTCGAAAATAAAACAAGATTACGTTAAGGTGTAAGTTGAACCAAAAACGGTAATAACTGGAGGGGCGGGAAAGTATTCAAGGCGGGCCGCATGCAGCGCACTGACCGCGGGTTGGCCACCCCTGCACTAGATTGTGGACAACATTCCTGGGTTAAATCTCAAACCTCTCCGCAGTACGTACTGAGTGACGGCATACGACACTATTGATTGGGAGAGGAGTCTGGTGACCTCTTCGTGTCCTTCACATTTGATTCATGGTTCCTGATAGTTATTAAGGGAATTTTCATTTAAAACCAAGTGTGAAGCTTTATTGTTTGCTTATTAATGTTGGGAATTTGTTTCATGATCAATGGTTAATGTAGTAGTGCTTAAATGTTGTTGTTTGATGATTTATGTTGGAAAGACGAGGCTTTGCTCGATCTTTTTTTTTTTCATATTTGAATGTGTGCCAGTATGAGTACTCAATAAATTAGCAGCCTAGGATTTTCTTTGAATGATAAAAAGAGGAGTAAGAAAGTTTTCACCCTTTCCTCCCAACAAGCACATTCACTACACATTGAAAATACACAAATCACAATCATCCACATAAAACAGTAACACGTAGCTTGCATCACTGGAGAAGGCTAGAGAAAACCACCGCAATAAAGCTGTCTTGGAGGACCAACTTCCTCCAGCGCAGCCACCAAGCCTGAGTCTCCGGGTAGCAGACACAATCATCATTTTGAAGTAACCATCCAGGCATTTGTCTGGTGTGATTTCGGAAAAGCATAGAGAACCGAAATCTGAATGGTCGGACAGGGATCCCGAATTCCAGGCCAGAACGTTACAGCGAACGTACCAGGTTCGGTATGTCTCATCTGATACGTACAGAAACCGAACAACTGTAGAATAAACCTTAAAATTCAAATTTTCTCCGTTTTGTTATTACGAGTATAAGAATAATAACAACATTTTTTTTATTTAGGGCTTTATGTCTCGTCGACATCGAGGTCATTAGAGGCGGGATGGGACTGGGAACAAGGAAGCGGAAGGAAACCGACCATGGATTTTTGAAGGAAGCATACCGGCCTTTTATTTTTCTTTAGTGCATTGGAAACTACTGTTTGTAATGAATGAAATTTTTTCTGTTAATTGTGTTCGAAGACGTGTAATCGATTTAAATTGTTAATTTTCATTATTCACTAACCTAATTAACATACATCTCAACGATTTTTCACTAAGAAATATTTATAACGCGAGTACTAAGTTGAAACTATAAGAATTACTTTCGTCACTGGAAAAGAAAGTTCGTAAAAGCTGACCAAATGTTTCACAAAGAGATATAAATAATAATACAGTAAGTAGCTGTTAATACAGATCTTGAGTATTCCACCTCACGGGAGAGTAGTTAATTAACTAATTACTGAGTCTCTCCCTCTGAAGCCGGCTCCCTCAGTATAATTTGAAACGTTGCGCACCATGTAGCGACTCCTTCACAACATCTCCGACGCTGGCGACTCCTTGTTCAAGTTCCCCGCACACCTACACGCAGAAGTATAATAACGTTAGAGCACGCCTTCCGCAGACGGCAACTGATACAGACTCGGAATTATGAACAGGTATATCTGATTTTCTGTTTGAATGAGGAACCAGAACTCAACTGAAAAGAACCCTCCCGTGCAAACTAAGGAGTGGAGCGCGCGTCTCAAGACTTGCTGGCAACCGCAAAGAGAGGCAGTCGACAAGATATTACATAATGCAGCAGCAGCCGCCGCCGCCGCCCAACTTGGGCGTCTTGAATGCGCCTTATCCTCTTATTCTCCAGTCGTAATTGAGTTACCCAAAATTTCTGCGTCAAACAATTTTTGATGGGATCTCGAACCAAGTTGGGAGCAGTTCTGTTGAAGAATCGGCTTTCCGTAATTAACTCGCAACACAATGGACATCCTCATTAAGGCTCACAAAGTAGGAAGTTTCCTTCTGATGTGGTTTATGAAGAATACTCCCAAAGGTGGTAGCAGACGCAAATCGAAGCCGCTATCTGATAATATAATAATACCTGTTGCTCATGATTAAATGTGGAGAACAACACAAACAGTTTTACCACAGAATCAAACATTACTTTCACTAACTGTACCAAATAATGTTGACTAGTGTAGATCATAATTCATTTTACTAGAGATATTTAATTGAGATTGGGCTCAACAGAGGGGGAAACGAATATTCATAGCTCTAAATTAAACAATCCCAATTCATCAAACAATAGAAGCCGGAAGTATCGCTTAATGTGACCTTTCACCAAAATTAGTCAGAGGCATTCAAACAAAAAGTTAAAACTTTAAAGACATAATATTTAACTGTGGCTACAATGTCGTGGCCAAAAGGAACGCAAAGGAAGTTTCGAGCCTTTTAATGCGTGAAGCTTAAAAGTTTTCGACCAGGAAACTGTAGATAATTATTCTTAGAAATGTTGACTAGCAGTTAGTTTCTAAACTATAACCTATTCATTAGCTGATTTTATTTGTTAGAGGTAGAAGTCTCATTGAAATCAAGGTTATTAAAGCCGGTGTAGTATAGGGGTATGGAGGAGAAAGAGATTTGACAGTGACCTTTTGAAAGAATCATTCAGATAATCGCCTGGAATAATACCTTGGAAATCAAATATGTGGATAGTTGAACCAGAGATCGATTCCACATCCTCGCGAATGGCATGATCGAATGTTAACCACTCACCCATCACACTCTTTCTGTTATCTGGATTTTATGCCCAATCTTTGTGGCAAATGTCTGTTTATGTGGAGATGAAATGATCTCGCCATGTAAGGTTGGTAGTTGCGGAATTGTGGCTAGAGACACGGCACTGCAATTGTGCCAGGAGCATGTCCGAGGCCTTGCTGGAAGAAAATTTCATCAACTGGTACTTGGTCAGCAGGATAGAAGAACGCGAGAAGAACATTTTCCTATCACCTATTGAAAACCAAAAGCATGAGTTAAATCCCCAACATCACCTTAAGCCAAAAAGTGAGAATACGACAGGGAAATTAAACTAGGCGACTCAGTTGGTGTCTCTCTGGAGATTGGACCTAAATGGTCCTTTACAGGGTTTCATTTTCTTTTGTATTTCATTTCCTATTTGCAATAAATAAATAAATAAATAAACTCGTCACTGTTCTCAACTGATGAAAGTCGCAAAATGTCGCCCATAAGTTGCTTGGCATACTAGTCATCTGCTAAGTGACATCTAAGTTTTGGGCTTAGTATATATGCTTGTTGGTGACCAAAGAGCTTCAGCAGTTTATATGGCAAAAATCATTAAGAAAATCTTAACTCATCTTGTATTGAAAAATATCGGCGTATGACAAAAGAATCACCACAAATGAAAACACTTAAACATTGATAAAATATTTTTCTTTAACAAACATTTATTGAAAGTACAACATGAATCCGAAGAATTTAAATAATGTTGTTCAAGTAAGTTATTTAATGTTTAGTAATAATAACAGAAACTTAGAATTTTTTAATTCTTTTAGCTGCTATTCCATCGAAATTTATAAGTGCATTTGGTGTGTCATGTCATTCCGTTTTTGGATTCCACCCTACACTGTACGTCTCAGAGGAAAGGAACTGGGCGCCCTACCTCTGACATAAGGCTTAGTATTCCTCCTTCGGATCCAACCAACCTTCGGATTGTGACCTAAGTTACTTTACATGAAAACGTATCTAGAAACATCAAAGCATGAGATTGAAACTGACCCAGTGACTTACTTCATGTGAGGAATAAATTGAAAGGGAGTGTGGGAAGAAATGTGTGCTCGTAGGGAGCGGAGGCTCAGAAAGTCCGAAAAAAACATCTATTCTTACACCATTTTAAAGGTAAAATATTTTTACCAATAAACTATCACGTATAGCAACTGATATCTCAAATAATTACCGTAAATTTCTAAATGAAAATGTTTGTTTCCAGAAGCGAGTATATTTTAATTCTTTCGTTTAGTTTGGTAGCGTCATGACAAAATTACTACGACGCAAACAGCGAGTAATAGAACGTGTAACAAATAACAGAGGAAACTCAGCGCAGAGACTTTCGTACGCCCGCTATCAGACAGGAACACCTGTCGGGGAGAAACTTTGCTCATCGTCTTTGTTTACACCGGCGGGCGCGTCTGCACTCGGAGCGGATTGGACTTGCCGATCGCTGGCAGGCGAGCTGGCGCGCCCAATTACACAATGAACCGCGCCGGAGATGGATCGCCCCGCTCGGCCCTTCCGATTAATCCGCATCTCCGGTGGCGGTGCGCTCACTTTTCGGCGCCCTCGCCTGCTTCAGGTGAGATATACTGCTGAGTTATGGGCCGGGAAACTTCCTACATTCAATTAAAGGCAGGGCGAGCCACTCCTCGCGGCCAGGTGGGCGTGGCCGCCGCAGGTGATGTATGGCTGCACCCGCCAGCTGGACTGAGGCGGGACGTGAACCCGAGACGCCGGGCGGCGTGAAATATGGCCCGCGGGCCGTCTTCTGAGGACACGGATTGCCACTCTGTGGAATTACGTGGCCCGCCGTGGGCGGTGTCACTCCACAAAACGAAAGGATTGTTGCGGAACGCGCCGGGAGAAAGGTTTTTTCCTTGACGAATTACCGGTGACAAATTTACCGGCCCAGTAACTGAAAACCAGCTCAAAGGCCTGGATCTTAATTTATCTTACTATGTCGTATAACATATTCAGGTATTGAAAGATAGCTCCTATTATACATCAGAGCTTAAACAATTATAATAATGTAGTAGCGTGCTGTTTCTTTCAGGTGGTTTTCAGATTAGTACTAAACAATGATTTAGTTTCTGCCATGATGTGTTTTTTAGCTGCCAAATAAACATATAATAGATAGCTCATAGTGTTATCTCATTAAACTTGAGTTACCATGCTCTTTAAATACACGTTATCTCTACAAGAGTGCATTCGACGCATTGAAACATTTAATAGTATTCGATAAATGTACAATTAAAAACTGGCTGCTTTCTTAGGTTCTTAAATAATTTTATTTAATCTGTAATTTTTATTTCATTGCTTCGATTAACATCATTTGCATCTTTAAAAGAGGGGATTGTCTATTGTACAAAATTTGCGGTAATGGCTTTAAGAACAAAAGTAAACACCTGAAGATGTTTTTATAGATAGGAGACTCTTGTTGGCAGTCAATTAGTGCTGTATGTTTGGTCAAATGTTTCCTACTAATCTACAGTGAATGAAATTACTTTTAATTAAAATCGGACTATTGATTGGAAATGTTTCTGTTAAATAATGGACTGTAAAGTAGAAGATTTTGTATGAGAAATAGTTACATATATGTTAGAAATAGTCACTCATCACTGGAGTGATCAAGAGAAAATAACATTAACATCACAAATTACCCAAGAAACCAATAATCGGCAACATACACATCACATTACTTTCACCTTCAAGAGTAATTTATTTCAATTTAACACACACACACACACACACACACACACACACACACACACACACACACATATATATATATATATATATATATTATTTACCTAGTAAAATCTATGCCAAAGGTAAACTTTTTATAAAAACTTTGATAACAGCTAACAGTGGATCTGATATTAATACAATTCACTTATTCTAATTTTTATAAAAACGTAGTAAGACTCTTATACTGACAATGTATACATTAGTAAAAGTTTTATTACGCAGCATCTCAGATTAGGAATAGCTATTTTTTGAGTTGACAAATTAAAAATGAACAGAAAAATGTTAAAATAAGTTTTCAAGTTTCGATCACACGTATAACATCAATTAATGAAATTTTAATACTTAACTATGAGCTTACTCCCGTGCAAATACTAATAATTGCCCGTAAGTCCCGTTGATCCAAAGAAATATGAAATTTGATGAATTTTTATTGCGTTCTGTGAAAATTACTATGTCCGAGGAACACTACCACCAGCTGCCTTTGGCCTAAACTGGGAGTAATTACTGTTTGGATCCGCGAACGAGTCTGGTGGATGAGTGATATCGCTCCGCCCTAGTATCCTGCAAGGTGCGGGTGTATATTCCCTCTCTGCCATCCATATTTTGGTTTTACGTGGTTTCCCAGAGTGACACCGGGCGATTGCTGGGATGGTACAGTCAAAAATATTAATCCGAAATTTCTTCCCATTCTTTGTCTCCATTCCTTTCTCGCCTCTAATCACCTGGACGTCAACGAGGCGTAAGGTCATAAGTAAAAATAATATTAAAGTAAAATTCGACTAGTTTTATTGTTAAACTTCCACGACTATGAAGTTTCATTGGAAGTTTGAAATAGTTTATAATTCTTAGTAGAGTTACTACGGAAATCTCTTGAACAAAATTAAACGAATCGTTCACAAATAAAACATAAAAAAATTATAGTTACTGAAAACGAAAATTTAACATTGGTGCAGTTTAATAGAATATGTTTTATATTGATAATACTAGAAATATGGCACGTCCTTTTCCTATAGGCTGCTAATGAAAACAGAAGCATTTTAAACATTTCATTTTATGTTTTAGACGCATCGGATGGAATAAGATAAAACGAAAATGACCTCATTAGAGGTTCATCACGGTCCTTTTATGGAAAAAAAAATTCCCGCTACAGATATTGAGAACAACAGCTAAAAACAAAGGAAGAAAACACGTGCGTGGCCAAACGACTTTAAACGAACATTCGTACCTTGAAAGGTGTGCCGTAGTAGTCGGGAACGATAAGGAATTCTCGAAAAATTTTAGTGACCATGAATATAGAGCGGTCCCCGGCACAACGGGGAAATGGCCTCAGTCGCTCTGATGCCTGGGGCGAGTGTGGGCCGGACTTTTTGTTCCTCCCTCAGGTGGGGGCGGTTATAATACTGTTGGCCAGCCATTACAGCAGGAATGCGAACAATGAACGTTATCTGGCACTTTTAGCGTCCTGCACGTTATTAACAAAACAACGGTGCCTGCACGGAACCAAATGGCACGCAGGTACTACTTCCATCTTCACGGAGTACTGCGCTGTTTAGTTAATTCCAGGTAAGAAGACTTAGAATTTTGTGTTAATTTACACAACACTACATAATATGAGGTGTGATGCTTTCTCAGCTAACAGAGTTGCTAGTGTCCTCGAATGTTATGTTCGTACACTCTAACGTAAGAAAGTTATTGCTGCGATAGTCTGAAAACTTAACGCTACCCCCAGTCCAACAATTTCATTATTCAACGCATAGTAGACGTAGAGGGTCTACTGGAAGTGCTTCGCTGTTCCTAGAACAAACGATGTCAGATTTAAGACTACTTTTCCCTCGCCGGCAACGAGTTGTAATGTTTTACCGCAAGAAAAATTTAACAAACAATAATATGCAGAAAGGACCACATATCGAATCTGGGCATTGGTCAGAGAGAATATAATTAAAATATTGGTAGGTATTTTTAAATATACGTGGTGCCTCTCATTTACTGACACCCACGAATGTTTAGTGTTGTTTATTCAAAAATAATTTAAAAAACCGTTCCAGATGGCTGATTGGATCCTTCCAGAGGAGGTGGCCTAAGTCACTGTGTCAGACGTAGGGCGGTTAGCTACTTTCCTCCAGGACACTCAGAACCAGACCTATTATGAAATGCTATTTTAAAAATTATGTATAGCAAACTGGGAGTTCATTAATTATGGTTTTGTATATTTTTCGTCTAATTAATTGTGAATTGTGTAAATGAACTCTGTTTTATGGAGAGAAACTATGTAATATGTTCAAGGGCAGTATTATGCATGAAATATTGATTTAAAGTTTGTAATTGTAAGTGTTGATATGAGACACGTTGTTTGGAGAACAATTCTCAATGGTCTGGACTGGTTTATGCAGATAATTTTGATGTAAATACCTGCAAATATCTTTAATTTCCATTTCCGTGTGTTTCATGGTGATTCTGAATTATTTTGTATTTATTCTGATTGTTTTAATGTGGTTTTGATTGCTTGCTGCATTGTCGCCGTTCGAGAAACATCAATCGGCTTTCTTTATGATATTCTGGATGTTTCTGCAGTGCTAATTTAAACGCACGGAGATGGCGAGCCAAGTTAGTTGTCACTGTTCAGTTGTTAGAATTTTTGTTTGTGAGTTTACTCTCTAGAATATTAGTATGTTTGTGTTTTAGTGTCTTTGGAGAAGGCTGCCTTATGTTATCTTAGATCTCACGGGAAAATAAATACTGAATTGAATAACGATTCGTCAGTGTTGTTGTATGGTAGAACTATTTAATTCAGTCTAACACGATAGTAATCAATATTTTTTAGGAAATTGTAAAATCCTTTGGCGACCAAAGACAGCAACCTATGAAGGACGATGTAATTAAAGGAAATCATTGCAAAAGGACGAACTGGTTAAATAACGAGAAGCCTATCAACCTACACAGACGGAAAAAAAAATCCCAACACCAAGAAAAAATTATTGTAGAGTAATGAAATTTGGACAATGCATTTGTCAAGTTAACATGTTTAATTGATTAAATTTTCAAGATCACAGGTTAATTTAAGCTCAAGAAAATGCATTTCAAATGTGAAATACTGTTAAATTAATAGCCGGTGTAACCTCCAGAATTTTGAATGCAAGCCTGCAAACGTGAATGCATTGTGTCATACAGGTTTCGAATGTCACTTTGTGGTATGGAGTTCCATGCTTGTTGTACTTGTGCTGTCAATACTGGGACGGTCAGTGCTGGCTGTGGATGATGCTGGAGTTGTCGTCCAATGATATCCCATACGTGTTCAATTGGAGACAGATCTGGTGATCTCGCAGGCCAAGGTAACATGTCGACACTCTGTAGAGCACGTTGCGAGACAACAGCGGTATGAGGGCGAGCGTTATCCTGTTGAAAAACTCCCCCTTGAATGCTGTTCATGAATGGCAGCACTACAGAAATTCGAGCTGCAGTTGGTACCACAGTGACACAACGAACTGTTAGAAATCGGTTACTTCAAGGACAGCTCCGAGCCAGGCGCCCTGTAGCGTGCATTCCACTGACTACAAGCCATCGCCGTTTGCGACTCCAGTGGTGTCAAGCCAGAGCTCATTGGAGGACGGAGTGGAGATCTGTTGTGTTTTCTGATGAAAGCAGGTTCTGCCTTGGTGCCAGTGATGGCCGAGTGTTGGTCAGAAGGAGGCCAGGGGAACGCCTGCAACCAAACTGTCTGCGGCCTAGACACACTGGACCTACACCTGGAGTCATGGTCTGGGGAGCAATTTCCTATGACAGCAGGAGCACTCTTGTGGTTATACCAAACACACTGACTGCAAATTTGTACGTCAGTCTGGTAATTCAACCTGTAGTGCTGCCATTCATGAACAGCATTCAAGGGGGAGTTTTTCAACAGGATAACGCTCGCCCTCATACCGCTGTTGTCTCGCAACGTGCTCTACAGAGTGTCGACATGTTACCTTGGCCTGCGAGATCACCAGATCTGTCTCCAATTGAACACGTATGGGATATCATTGGACGACAACTCCAGCATCATCCACAGCCAGCACTGACCGTCCCAGTATTGACAGCACAAGTACAACAAGCATGGAACTCCATACCACAAAGTGACATTCGAAACCTGTATGACACAATGCATTCACGTTTGCAGGCTTGCATTCAAAATTCTGGAGGTTACACCGGCTATTAATTTAACAGTATTTCACATTTGAAATGCATTTTCTTGAGCTTAAATTAACCTGTGATCTTGAAAATTTAATCAATTAAACATGTTAACTTGACAAATGCATTGTCCAAATTTCATTACTCTACAATAATTTTTTCTTGGTGTTGGGATTTTTTTTTCCGTCTGTGTATTCCAATTTTTCAATTTTTTGAAACAACGCTCTTAGAACATTTTGGATCGTAAGTGGATATAGCGTTGAGTAAAGTTTATTATTATTATTATTATTACGAAATAAATAATTCGGTCATGACACTCACTTGCCTCCACCATTAAATTCCGCATACCTGAAATAAAATTCTTCCGTCTGTGACATAGATTAGTTTAAGAACTAGCACTCTGTACAGTATTCGCACCTACATCTACATCTACACTCTGCAATTCACAACTGCAGAGAGTGCTAAGCACCATTCCTAATTCAATGCATTCCAATCCCGTACAGAACGAGGAAAGAAAGAATACATAAATGGATCAGTACGGCATCTTATTTCTCGAAGCTTATCCCTCCTGTCATTGCGACCTAAATAGGTTGGCAGAAGAATTACACTCACAATAAAAGAGTATGTGAGAGCAGACCATATGTCTGTGGATCATCTAATCATCAAACAGTTGTTTTCCATTATTCCATTAGTGGAATACAAAAACGTAGTTCCAAGTAAAATACGCTGAAAGTTTTCATCAGACCGAGCACAGAACTTAAAATTAAAGGCTTCCTCTTCCATTTGTGTTGGTAATATATATTTGTTCCAGTGGTAGCAATAAGGTGATATCATCAACTAACAATAATTATCTCTATTCCGGGTAACATCTAGCATAATGAGTCGTTAAGTGATTATTATTTAGCGATTACTTCTTTCTTTCCACTGCTGTTATTTTGCCACCCTCTGAACTTAGCAGCCTCTTTTTTTTTATGCCTTGTCGATGTTGATGTCATTTAGGGCGGGACAGGACTGGGGGGAAAGGGACTGAAAATAATTCGGCCATGACGTTTTGAAGGAACCATCCCGGCATTCGCCTGAATAGATTTGGGGAAACCATGGAAAACCCAAACCTGGATGGTCGCACTGGGATTTGAACCTGCGACCTCGTGAATGCGATGCTAGACGATTACAGCTCACCCACCATGCTCGGTCTTACCAACCTCGAAGTATGGATATATTGAACACAGAATGAGAATGTACTGCCTCTTTGGCATAGCTAAATAAATTTTTTTCTGATGTATAGGTTTTTTTATTACACAAACCGTATGCCATACCTGTAATGGAAGTATCTTACAGAAATAGTATTTCAGAATAATAAATTTTTGGGACCTGATCCTTGGCAGAGGTGCTGTAAGAGCTAAATATTATGTTCAACTTTCCAGACCTTAAAATGCGTCAGGAATCAACATAGTTCAGATACTACAGCAAGCTGGATGTCCAGTCACTACAGAGGTAGAATGAGCGCCAAGTAAAAAATCGGTCAGTAGTCTATAATAATATATGATTTTGATTTAATACTCAAGAATTTTCCCCATGTTGGTGTTCACAAACGGTGGACCATGTATGTACTGGGTTCAAATCCCCGTACGGCCACCCAGAGTTCGGTTTCCAGAAATCAATCTAGGCGAATGACGGGATGGTTCCTTCCCTAAGGCCGTTCTTGGTCCTCAATTCTTACCCGCATCTGATGACCTAGCAATGAAAAGTGTATTTACCAGGAGTCAATTTTCAATTGCATGATTATTTAGGTTCTGTCGAGACAATTTCCTGCAGCTGTTAATTAAGAACTACTGATAATCAATGGATTTCAGAGGATTTCGTGATTTGTACCTATCTATATCAGGATGGTTACAGATCCTGCGTTCTACTCCTTTATTAGGTAACTAATTATTCGATAATTGAATTGTATTATTGCTGGTCTCAGTTTCTCATTTAAAATATTTTTATTGACCACCGGTAGACAAGTAAACTACACGCAGCCTTCCATTTCTGCTATGTAATTTACACTTGTAGTAATAATTTACCATTAGTAATTATGATTCACTCTAAAACTGAGAAGTTTTGATACCGTAAATATTCAGGTTCAAAACATGATTGCTGAATGTCATTAAACAGTAAATTGTTGTTGGATTTTTCTTTCCTCCGTAAATCTAATATTATTACCATACTTGAAAGCTATATGTCACGATAGATTAAGATTTTGCAGGTTTTAAATCTTCTATTAAATTTCCAATGTACTATTCCTCAGTGTATTGCAGGGACAGGCAACTATGTTCACGAAATAATTCTAGAAACAATATTGTGTACCTCATTACCAGTATTTCTTGAATGGTATACCAGATTTATAAAACGTTACCAAGGTATTTCTCTAGTGCTGACGAGATAGTTGCTTGGCTTTAACTGGCTAACGTCACAATCTGACCTTCTGTAATTTGTCTAATTGCGTTTACTTTCGTGTATTTTAAGCACCGACCTGCTCTAGATGCATTCGCAGCAATATCTAACAATACACAGCACTTCATGAGCGTCGTTTTTTATTTTTTCCTTTCTTTTTTTTGATCTCATTTTTTTCTCTTTTTTCTCGATTGTTTAAAGAAGTACACAAATAAAATCTAAAATTGTTATCACCACACACATAACTTACATAGAGCCATGCTAAAATCTTTGTTCCCGTTTTTAATCAGATACGGTTTCCCCTTCGATTCATACCTCCTTCTTCATTTCTAGCATGATGAGTTCAATATGCAGAGCTTCAACACTTTATATACCAATCCGTAGCTGGTCTTCTGTTAGCTTTTCATTAGTCTTCATAATTATGTTTTTAATAAATAATTTATTCATGAATTAATAATGCGATAATCTCATAAATGAATGTATTGCATGTTTTTTTTCTGTCTAAATCGTAATTGGGATATTAATAGATAATAAATTGGTAATAATTTGGGGTGTACCATGAGTATTCTTTGGAAAAAGTGATAAACAGGCCGTTAGAGATATTTTTGAAAAATCTTCACTTTGATGAAAATTTAATTTTCACTCCGACAGTTATAATCGTAAAATTTGTCAAAATATGGTAACTTGTCGGTTTCTATGTTTTATGGGATCAGTAATTTTTCGGATAGTTAAATCGATTTGCATACTATCAGAATGAAGCCTATGTTATCTGTAGAATATATAGCAATACTTTAAATGTCTCGTAATCACGTTAGTAACTTTGATAGGATTTTAAATTTATACTTCTTTTCTAAATTATTTTCATTAATATTATTAACGAGTGTTTCAAAGCATTTGTTTGACAAATGTTAACTTCAGAACGATCCACTCTAGAGTTTACAGAGAAATTATTTAGTGTTTGTAAGTATAGGTCGTAGGCTATGCGGAACTTCTAATCCTCAAATTATGACTGATTTTGATGGTTAAGTTTCTTTCGCTCAGTAACTCGTATATTCATAACATTCCGAATGGAAGTTTTAGATATCTTAACATTACTTACTGAACAACTGGATGTTGTGTGCTATTTGCTCAATTGCAAGTTAATCACCATTTATAAGCCAATGCAACTGAATTATATTTTATTTTTGTGTCGTACACGTTTCACTCTATTTCCAGAGCATCATCAGCGACATATCTGACTTTGTATTTCATGCTCTAATGGTCAGGGTTAGCTTCTAGGTGTAAGTTTTAACAGGAATCATTGTGGAATCTTCCTAAGATACACAACACCACACTGTACCGACCAGACTACACAGTATCACTAATAAATTTACTATTATTATCCAGTTCAAAACATGTGAGTGTAAATACCATGCCATGGTTTTCACAAAAAGTTCTCGAAGCTTACAAGTTTCATCTCGAAGTTACAATTTCATACCAGCATTAACTCTGTGTCATCCTTTTTATACTGGGTAGTTTAGACGATTTAGTAATTTAACTGGAAGCTGCTCTCAGATCGAAACGCTTCTCGTTGTAGAAAGTCTGCTTTACTCGCTACTTGTTATCACAACATTGATCATCAGATAAGATAGTGAAATACTTAAAGGTAGTAGTAAAATGTGACGATAAGTAAATTACTTGGTGCACGGATGCTTCATGATACAGTATGTCGTTGTTCCACATGATGCAACAAACTTCCTTAGTAGAGTAAGAAACCTTGTTCTTTGTTATTGCCTACTAACTGGAATGTATGATAAAATTTCATATTGTTTAAACTGTTAGACCCTGAGGGAGGACACGGGTTCATGTCACCGTATTACCATCAAAATTTCTGTTTTACATGGTTTCCCGAAATCACTGCAGGTAAATTCCAGGATGGTGCCTTCAAAAGGCTATAGCCGAGTTCCTACCCGTATTTCTCTCAAGGCTCTAATAACCTCGACGCCAACATGCCGTATAGCCATCGTCAAAAACTCATTCACTAATTTAGGCTTAATAAAAGTGAAAATGCTATTAAACGTCCGTCTTCTGGTCAACAATAGATATGAAGTAAGAAAGGTTAAATATTTCAAAATTACTGAAAATCGTTACAGAAACCATTAAATTTATATCAATTATTTTTGAATTGCAGAACAACATCAAGTTCAACCAAAACATGCTCTATTTTTGATACGAGAAAAATGTTGGCTCTTTCTGCAATACAGCAAACGTTTTCTTAAAAATCGATAGGGGATGTCAAAATCAACAAACGTCACCAAAAATTGACTACAGATGCAGAAATAAATATGAACAATAATTCTATACAAATTATTTAAGTCCCTCAGACTATTTCAGGGGCTTCCGATATGGGAAGGTAGTTTACGCCTCGCGTGGCCTGTGGATTCATATTTTACTTTGGGCCACCAGCTGCGGTCCTCTCTTTAATATCGCCTCGTGCGGTCGGACTACAGTGGTGGCCTCCGGGTGGCGAGTGGCTACTCCAGTAATGGGCGGTTCGCAATATGCGCCACCGGTCGCCTACCTGTCCGGGGGCCACGTGATACAGTGCCGCCGAGCGTCATGCTGTGCCACGCGGCTGAACACCGCGCTCTCACAGCAGCGCCGCTGAATATTCAAGGCGCGACAAACACGGCCTCCAGCCACCTGCAGCCCGCTAGCAGACCGCGCTCCTATTCGACACTCTGCAAGCCTTTTGGTCGCTTCAGTGCTACGTTGAAGTGACTAGCTGAGTCGGTAACGACGAGCAGCTTGTGTCATTTCTAAACGAAACTGAAACTTTTTCTTCACGTCAAACTAAAGCATCGTTCCTAGAAATAGTAAAAGGTGGCATTGAATGAGATTCCATACCATATTTATAGTGAAAATCTGTCAAGAGAAGAGCAAGGGGCAAATGATGTCAAGCTTACGAAGAAGAGAAGAGTAATTTACCGAAAGAGCTCTTTGATTGCACCCCTAACTGAACAGTATGTTGAAACCAAAGTTATTGTTTTTAAAAGAAGCTGTGTTTTATGCAATTTCATAAAAGATTCACAATATATTTTATTAAACTCTATATTTTGTTGTAGGTAATATCTCCTCCTTACATATATATATATATATATATACCAGTTAGGTCAACACTTTATAACCAATAACCACTGTGGAAACCTATCCATGGTGAAAGCACGCGCGGTATGTCATGTCAGGATTTAATGGTAATTGTAATAGCTGTCAATTCCCCTACAAGAAAAAGTTCCCTAAGAAAAGATGTGAATTGTCGTGCAAAATAAGTGGTTTTTCACATCTAATTTACTAAAAGTCTCTCCACAGTTTTCACATACCTTTACAATAATTCGCCATCATGCTTGTTCCACCTTGATACTCGTCGGTCAAGATAGTTCATTGACCATCATAGCTGAAGATAATCATCTGCTTGTCCTATGTATGCGCCATGTATTAAAATCCCAAATCCAATCGATAACTGAACTACAGCCTTTTTTCTCTTTACGACAACCGTAAGATAATGCTATATGAATTTTTTTTTATGTAGACTTTCAGTCTTTATTTAAGACTTTTGATCTTCTACAGTCACATCACCCTAAATTTTTCAGACTCGTTTCTATCACTTGCCATTTGGAAGGGGCGTTCACTAAGGAAGGAAGAAAAACACTTATTCAATCCTCAAGACTTGAGCTGAAACTAACCCCACTTTCTGATTACATCATCCTATCTCAAATACTGCGTTATTTATAAAATATTTTTGTTGCCGAAGATATTGACAATAATATTATAAAAATGTTGCGTCTAATATAAATTAGTATGTACAAACTAGTATCACACGGATTTTACATAATGCAGATAAAATTTAATAAAAAGAAATGTAAATGTAAACTGAAACGAGCAATGTTTAGGAATATCATGTCTACTGCAATTATGGGACATATTTAGGTTAGATATCTGCAATAGACTTAATTCGTCGTTACAATTCGCATCACCGATATGATCCTAAAAACTACAACTCAATACATTATATTGTTCTCAAATGACGACTCTAACTAAAAAAAAGACAAATTTTGGTGATGTTAATGTTTTTGTTGGAGTTGAAATTTATTTCTCTTTCTGTAGCATAACATAAAAATTGTGTTCCAATACGTAGTGTTATATTGAATGAAATCATGCAAGCTCATCGTGAATTCATACCGAATAGTAGTAATTATGTATAATTCAGGTTTTTCGTGTAGTGTACAGTGACGGTGAATGTATTTTCCGGAGGAGAACATACGTTGATTGTTACTGGAACATACATTCATTTAAAGTAAAATGAGACGAAGAAAGTTTCGTATATAAAATACGTCCCGTAAAAACCAGCAAATTTTTTAAAAATTTACTTACGTCTTGTTAATATAGCCTTTTCTGTTTAAAGTGTTTCCGATATGTTAAATCTCTACATATCTACATATATCTCTACATATAAAAATCCGTATAGGGTTGTGTATATTTATTTATTTGTCCGGTGTAACATGAAAACTACTAAATCGATGTAAAAGTGTTTTTAACAGTTTGAAAGCTTGGCGTATAACTTAAAAGCTGCGGAATGTTTTCAAACTTTACTTGACCCGAGCAAGAAATGATATTTTCTTAACTTCACAAGATGTACAGTACACCACAGATTCTGAATACAATTCAGAGGGTGTATATTAGATCTGTAGTCCGTTGATTGTAGGTTATACCGCAACTCAGATGCTTTATGCTTCCTCCAAAGCCTTCTTCTTGATTTATAAAGTTAACTGGTTGTGATATATTGCAACTTCACTACGAATAACTAATCACTGAATACAGGAAACATCTTTTATTAATTCGTCAAAAGGCGTACTGAAATTTTTCTTCAGGATGATACAATTTATTACACATTTGGTAATGTTTTTTGCAGTGTGGATTGACGTACTGTTAACTGCTAGATTTATAATATTTCTTGTGTGGTATATCTAACGGAATTGAAAAAATTATAACAAGTTCGAGTGATCTGAAATTGCATGAAAGTGAAAGTAAATAATAATAAAAAAAATAATTTCCACATTAACAATTGAATAAGTGCAAATCGTAATTAATACAATATTTAAAAGAACCTAACCATTGGTAAAAATAATTTGAAATATTTTGAAAGTAATCTGAATGTAATAAATATCTATAATAAGATTAAACATGGTTAACTTTATCTATTTGTTCTTTTGTAATCCCGTATTCACAGTTAAAATGACTTAATAATAAATACATGGAGGCCGAAATATGTCTGTATCCTAACA
The DNA here is from genome assembly GCA_031002005.1 of Vandiemenella viatica. Taxonomy (NCBI): domain Eukaryota; kingdom Metazoa; phylum Arthropoda; class Insecta; order Orthoptera; family Morabidae; genus Vandiemenella; species Vandiemenella viatica. Next base: position 303,388,436 of record JARYHS010008074.1, read on the forward strand.
AAGTGTGCTCGAAAAATACGGCAGCAGAAAAAAATGTGAGATCTGGGTTGGTGTTTGATGATAAAAGTATTTCTATTTTTAAGATGTATCCATTTGTTAATGTCAATATGCTTTTATCAGTGTATTTTTTTCGGTGATTTTCCTAGTTAAATATTGTAATTTCTTACTTCTTCACTAAATCTTTTGATACATTAACAATTCCTATTGTTATTGTCATCATTTCTGCTCCCCATCACGATATTTGTTTTTATATTTTAAAAAATTGCCGTGTGTAATTTTTTCATATGTTGACCATTTCTTTCAAACATTATTATAAAATGGCAACATTCTTATTTATTCTTCAAAATATTTAGTGGTTTGTTCTGAATGCCTAGAATGTGCCTGCTTTTGGTTTCAGTTATACTTGTAAGAGCTAAATTTTAGCTGCTGATGGCCGAAGAAAGTCTTAGTGCAGATGATTCCAGAAGCAGCTCGCCGTACACTCGATTCGTCGTCCTTCCCGGATCCCTGGTGGGGCCATCACCGGAATTAAAAGCGGGGATCTAGCTTGGCCGAGCAGCTCATCGGACGGAGTACCGCACCGGCAAAGATGAAGCCAGGGAATGAGTTCCGCCTCTTACCTACAGTGGTGTCGGAAGAGGGTCTTAGTATAGGTATTCTATGCTCTCTAGCTTCGTGCATACAAAAATTTGTTGAATATTTTGCTATACCTATTGACACACTGTTTTGAGTGACTGTTCCCTACGTGAAATGTAATACGTATGAATCTAGAATCTTTGTTCGTATGCAAGCCTCTGACCCATACCAACCAATCTCAAAAATATATAGCTACGTCAAACACACTTGAGAACATCTGAACTGGGTTCATCGTGTAGTTTTCAACTGCATTAAGGGGATCAGTTGCCATACAGACAAAAACGGGTATGAACATTTTAATCGCTGGTTTATAGGAACTGTTTCATGAATTTCTACATTTCTTCTCCTCAGCTATACCACTGGCATTGAAATCACGGGTTTTAAACAAATTTCACGTTTTAAAAAAGTTTATCGTGACATAAGCCGTTGTTAATTGTCGTTTGATGACAATTTTTCCAAAATGTTTTATGTTCAAAGAAGAAATAGTGCTACATATTTAAAAGCCACGTATGGCAACAAATGTCACAAGAAACGTATGGTGTGAATAGAGGATGTATTAATGGAACGAATTTCATGAAATTTATGAGACAAATATACAGTAACCGTATATACATCAATTTAAAAACAGTTACTTATTTCAAAATTGTTCAACATTAGACAAAAATATTGAAGCTTAAACGCTGAATTCGATTTAACAAAAAACTTTGAGGTAAAACCATCGTTTATTGGAAAATATTTAATTTACAAAATTAATATTCCTGACCCTAATTGTTTGTATAATGCTACCACGGCCACGACAGAAATTCAACAATTTAATTAGATGGTTTTTATCTACTACGGTTAGTATTCTAGCGCATCAAAATGTTACCAGATTTCCAAGAAAATCCAGTTAACGTAGCGATGTAACGCACAAAATTGGAAAGTACAGTGGCCAACGAGTAAAATCTGGAAAATGACATTCCACAACCAGCTGGCAGACGTACCAACTTGCAGAAGCTCTTTGGCCAAGCAGACGTATCTTCCAGTGCAAGTGCGGCAAACTCAACCCGTGTTAACTGGATCGTGAAATAGGATTAAAATTCTCCGCAGCTGCTCTTCTCTGCGTCGAAATTAAAAATTCCCGCCGGCTTTCAGTTCTTCAAACTTAGTAGCAGTGTAACTGAATAGACATCACTGCATAAAGTGTCACTGAAACTACTGGTACGACATCCCAAATCCGGAAAAAAATATCGATATTATCAGGGAAGTGGCAAAATTGGGAATTAGTGGGACGTTAGAGGTATGAAACTTTTTTAACAGAGACGACTAAAATGAATCAATGCTGGCGATTACTGAGAAGACAGCTGGATGCGAAATATGATACAGATTTTCATCCTAAAATAAAAAATTCTTCGCAATAGAAATGTGCTCATGTTAGGTTACTTGGGTTATAGCCGGACTTCGTTGTATCGTTGACTAATAATAATACTAAATTACATTGAAAAAGAAAAAAAAATTAAGGAAACTGTGGTTTTATCAGTACCATTGTCTGGAACTATGAGGAACAAAATATCTGAATCAGGTTCGACTTGAAGTAGTTGTGTAATACGAAACAATAGTTAACCATTATTATATAATTTCTATGCTAATCCAGAGAGTAAATTCTTTTACATGGTTTCCATCCATATCTCATTTATATAATGTTGCATAATGTTTCTTACTGAACAGAGCCAAAAAAAATTGAATAAATTGAATTTAAATTGCATGCTTTAGAATGTACAGATTTTCGGGGCCACAGTATAATAATATTTTTTTTTATTATTATTGTGATTTCTAAGAATTCCCAAAGTAAGGTGATCGTTTGGTGAAAGTTGGAAAATTCTGTATTTGTATGGCATTTCTTTTTAAAGTTCTTGCATACAAGCAAGTTGCACTGCCCTGATTGAACCTTTTGTGAAATACTGAATAGAACTTATGATACCAGTTTAGAAGACCTGACAGTATAGGAAGACTAATACATTTTTTCGGATCTTATGACATGATAAAAATGGATAATATTGATAGATTTTGAATGAAAAGAATATGCTTCGATATAATGTTGAGTTCACTGAGCTCATCAATTGCTGGCTTCTATACAAAAGTCCAATATTACTGTATTAAAAGTACTCTGGCTGTCAGGTTAATTTATTCGGTATTAAACTAATAAAGCATGCAATTAGTTTACATAGATTAATTTCACTTTTTTCCCATTTGATGGTTTACTTGTTCTCCAAAAAGTGAAAAGTTTTGGCGAATTGGTTTTCATCAGCTCACAGAACGCCTTTCTGATCACTTTTACGTCATAAAAACCTCTTAATCTTAGTTTTCAGCGGAAAACAGCGATATATTTTCACGAAGACAATTTCAAGCTTTGTGCTTGGTCTTTCAGATGGGCAGCGGCAATCTTATGACCCTTAATTGAAAAAATAACCCTTGAACTACTCTTCGTTAACAGAAATTCGCAGATATTTCGTCGATAGACGAATTTCTCAATCGTAGAGCGTACAATCTTAATTTTTTTAAACTTACCTGAGACTCTACAATCAGTTATACAAATTGAACCTGTAGCTGAGTGCAATATTTATTGAACAAAATGGTAGAAGAAATATTCTTCGCCAGGGTCACCTGTCTTAGACCCTATAAGAAGCTTTTATCAAGGACCACATTTAGGTGGGAAATGAGGAGGGAGGCTATTTCCAGCATCAGCAGTGCGTTTGGCTTCAAAAAAATTTAATCGTTCGGGTCTGAATAATTCCTTGCATTAAAATTCTTCTTCCTTACTTCGCGGAGCTGAAGAAAAGGAAGCGGCTTGTGGTGATTTCACTGCGAGAGGATGACTTCTCGTTTATGGGCTGGCAGCCAGTCTCTCTGGTTGGTGAGCAGATTATTATCGGCCTGCGGAGAGATTTGGGGGGGGGGGGGGTGAGGGAGTGCGAGAAGTCGACCCCCTCCTCGGAGGTGCACGTTTACGAATATAGCCGGCAATTTCCCGTGATTTACGAGTAGCACAGCGATTACGACGCTCTCGTTGCACGCTAGATAGGATCTCGCAATTATACGGGTCGCGGATGGCGCGCATCGACCGCGACTATAAACTGAACCCGGTACACCTGCGACGACGCCTACCTGCCTAACTGTCCCACACCCTCACTTCACTCACGGATACACCCTACCAGCTTTTTTTAAAAAAAATTTTGGTTGGAACAGTCCCAGTTAACAGCTTTCAGACAACACTAGTAGTGATTTATGGAATGCAGGTGCATGTCTAATTAGATGTGGTTTCCAGATCCAGCAGTAACGGAGACACATGAAGCATATCTGATGACAAGGTTGAGTGATGTCTTGCCCTACGTAATTATCAGTTCCATGCGGTACATTAAGATCTTTGTGCCGTTGTTCATGAAAACGCTACATACGCTTTGAACATAATAAATGCTCCTTTTTACTAAATCATTTAGTTCTACGTAATTTAGTTATAAATTATTACTTTAGTGCGTCTGTAACGTGTAAGAATTGCAATTCATTAACCAGAATCGTTATATCCTATATGTATCCATTGTTTAAGAACTTGAATGTTTACTGAGTATATTCCGTTTAAACATTTCGAAAAGAAATCCACCGCATATATATATATATATTACTTATGAACTGATAATCACGAGCGCATTACATGTTATGAATGTTGGTAGAGGCATTCTACTGATGAATTATCAAAATTTATCCAGACTCAGTTCAGCAATTCACGAACAACAGGAACCACCCATAACAAGAAATTCTTCGCAGAAATGGCCGAAATTCGTTCACTTCACTGACTGAGATGTGGAGCGTTAGAAATTACTGCACTGGATAGTATCGTCGAAATCAACCGAGAATCGTCAAGCTTGAAATACATAGCTGAAATGAACAATGTGCATATTCACTGTGGGGATATCTATTATGTTCTCTAATAGGCTCATCAATCATCGCATTAGAGTTACAAATCTTTCTTCTGTATTCGAAAGATGAAAGTATTTTGGGGGCGATATCGTCTCATAAGAACATAATTGAACTCATTTTGTGGCGTTCAGTACGCTTTAAACGGTTATCACCTATAGCGATGTCATTTGACAATAAACCCACTTTGCGTCTCTTAACGCTTCAACTTTAAGATTTCCGATAACGAAGCTGAAAAGTAAAAGCGTTCGCTGTTATTGGCGCAGTGGAGGAACTGAGATTCGACTGAATTTGAATAATATATTCAACACTGTCCTCTACTAAACTACTGTTCTTTTCTCATTATCATCTTGAAAGCTAGCCGGTCTTTCACTGTTCCATACAGAGTACACAGGAAATATCTGGGCATTCACTTTACATGTTGTACTAAGCACTGAATACCGTATGGGACTATATTTGACAGTACATTTTAGATGAAAAGTAGGAATAGCGGAAATCAAATTCAGTTTCAGAACGAAAATTTTCAGTTAATAACACCTGCAATATGATATACATGAATATTAAACTACACCATTTTTATAGTCAACAACAATGTTTAAAATGTGTTTTAATGGTTGCCATCGGTCGGCTGAATACGATCATTATTTTTATTACTAAAGAAGAATAAGGGGGTCTGCGCAGAACTCTGGATTGAAAACACTCCAAAACAATGGAATTGTGAGGTCAGGATAGTTGATAGCGATTTGCTCATTGACCTCCAATAATCTTTCCTCTTTGCTCACCTCGTTATTTAGTTTATTACTAACAGCAAATCGTTCCTTGATGCTCTATATCAGTGTTTACATGGTCCGAACAGCAGTGTGGGACAAGAAGGTGTTTTGTGTCATGTAGACGAGAGAGGAAAATGACTAGGACAGAAAGGGTCAGTAAGGGCCCCGGTTCCAAGACGCGATTTTGAATATTATAACTCATTCTGCGAATGATGTAATAGACCTACACGGAAGTAACAATTTTAGAATATACTAGCAAAATGTCAGTATTATATTGCGTGTGGGAATTGTGACTGGTCGTTTCAAGTGAACCGCTCTCTAACTTGTTGCTATTGTTGATTTTGTGGCATCAAAGCGTGTCGACGGAGCTGTCAGAAATACTCTCAGTGTTGGTTTGGAAACATTACTGGTAATGTGAACTTTCAGTGGAAGATTTGATGGAACGAAAAAATCTATTGATATCTGTCTACAAATTACGATAGTCCTGTTATGGTGCATCGTGGTATGTTATAAATAACAGGGAACATGTGACGAACGTGTTTTCATAGATCATCGTCTGTACTTCAGTAACTTTTCTGATAACATATCCGGCGTTCCTGAAAACTAATGTGATTCCTGACGACAGTATGGTTCTGCTTGGGACAAAGATACCAACTCGCGCGTTAAGATTTCGTGTACATATATTTCAGGCTTGTATCCATCCATGAATGATGAGGAAATTAAACAGTAGGATATGTTCAAAAATGATTTACAACGTGCGTAAACACTATGAGTAGCAGGAGATGATATCGTAATGGTGAATTAAATCAGGCTGGCGCTAAGCCAAACGTTGAAGCATAGCTCAACCGAATGTATAGTAAGGGAAGAAATTTATCAAACACTAGCATTGAGACTCTGAGATTCCGTTAATCTTCACTGATCTTTTTTTATGAACGCATTGCCCGTGTCCGGGTTTAGGTGGTTTCGATGGGATATGTTTTTACCCTCCATGTGAACGTCTAGGAAGATGTACTAAAGTCGTTTCCCGTTGCCTTTCCCATTGTGACAGTGTTAGTAAGTGTTGTTGTAATTAGTGATATGTGCGTGTTCGGTGTAAAGTGTTGTGGATTAGAGATGAAATGCGGCGCCAGCCCATTTAGGCCTACTCTTCCAAAGGGCAAATAACCCTTAACTATGTCGTATGTACGCTCTGTGGAGTAGTTAAGAATTTAACACAGTACTTTAGGACACAATATAGTGATTAAGAACTGTGCACTACGATCTCTCTTACTCTGATGATGAAAATATTGTCCACTATCAGAACTTGAACCAGCTAACCCATTGCCAGCGCCGGACACCATCACGGTGCCGCAAACAACTGAGCTAATGGGGCTTACCCTCTACTAACCAGGTACTCAGTCTTTAAGAGAATTACAAATCCCTCCGCTCCTTCTAGATGACGACGTCACTCTCCTTTACGATCAGTTGGATACATTTATATTTGTTACTGGCTTACCGAGTGGCGCTAAATGTGTTACAGGTGTTACTGGTCTAACATATCACATAAGTAGAGATTCATGGTATGTCATTCAACTTGTTGAAAGCGACAAAACGTAACACACGCCAAAGAAAACACACAGATATTCTCCTTTGCAACGTTAGTACGCTATGACGTTGGCATGAGGTCAAGAATCAGTCGTTCGGCACCATTTTTAGACGAAACCAAGAGGAAAGCAACAGCTACGTCTAATCATTTTAGTTCTGACGGCAACAGGCTGTGAACAAACTTCACCACTGGCATGGTTCAGATAAGGTTCAATAATGTCTGCTACACATATATACACTGAATTACGTAACCCTCGCTCAGTGAATGTGAATATATATAAGATAAATGTCTGCGATTTGTCGAATGTCACGTTATATGGCTGCTGAAGAGCCTCCTGACTGAAGGATACGTCCTACCGACAGAAACAGCAACGCTGCTGTAGACGTCCTATATCAGAATGTATGGTTGGTTATACAAGATTCAACCTGTCACATCGAAATATAGTTATGTGTTGTATTCAACTGTGTTCTTTTCTTTCTCTTATTATGTTTTTATTATTATTATGATTGTTAGTGTAGTTTTCTACTGTTAAACAGTTACATTTCTGCACTTTGATACGCACTTGTATGTAGCTGTTTTGGTTACGTGTAACAGTTAAGCCTATGGACAATGTGTAAAATTTTGAAAAGATATCTAAACATTGTAGTAGGTTTAACTCAGTATGATCCAGTGGCAACTCATGTTTACTGATATGATAAAAGATTTACAAATGATTGAAGCGATTTAAACAATTTACTGTACCTATATTATTTGACTTATTCTCAAAAACGTGACAGTCTTATAGAGAAACTCGAAAGTTTTGGAGCCACGATTCAAATCTCTGCTATGTTTGTGAATTATTAAACATGGGATCGAGAAACCGATGGATTGTTCGTGGTAGGGATAGTAATCATAAATTCCTATCATGGCCTCCATGCTCTCCTAATCTAACTCAATACCATTTTGTTTGTTTGGGGGTATGTGAACGGTTCAGTTATTAAGCCTGCTCTTACAACAAACGTACCAGAACTACGAGCTGGATTTTTTAACAGATTGTAAGGTACATACTGCACTAAGTGCGGCAAGAACTTGTTTGTCTACTTGATGTTTACAGTAACATATATAAAGAACGTTTAATACGTAAAAAACTTTTTGAGTGTTTCTTTATGACTGTAAAGTTTTGTGACAATATGTGTAGGAATATAGCTTCAGTAATTTTGTGAAATCACTTCGATCATCTATACTAATATTATAAATGTGAAAGTAACTCTGTCTGTCTGTTTGTTACGTTTCTTGTGCTAAACGGCTACTCCAATCGTTTTTAAATTTGACAAGGAGATGCTATTTGACATTAGGATGCATATGGGATACCATATTCTCTATAGATAAGAACATATTGTCATTACATTATGAAAACTATCTGAACTGTGAAAGACAAACGCATAATATCTATATGCCTTCGTAATGCGTAAAGTTAGAGAGCAATGGCAGCGCAGCGCAGTTGTAACGTGCTTGCTTCTTATGAAAACTCCCGTGTTGCTTCGGGTTCAAACTCCACTGAGCGCAAAAATTTTTATGAGCTGTTTTTCGTAGTTTCAGCCAAGCCTAGGATTTTGTAGTAAGGATACCATGTTCTGGCAAATCTTTGGCGATAGAATAGTTCCACAGGCAGTTTTTGTGTGATCTAAACTAATAATATTATAAATGCGAAAGTAAGTCACCGACTTTTTTTTACGTTTTGACGACTATATGTGTATACCGATATACCGAAATACTTTTTATCATTAGGAACGAAATAGGATACTTTTTTCCGATATGAATAAATGAGAGAGGTTCGACGGTAGAATGGTATATCGATAGCGTTACCGTCATATTATGCCGACATATCTCAAGTAAGATTCAGCTTTGTGTATCCAATTCTAGCAAACAAATTCTAAATCCAAGCTTACGAAGTCGCGGGTAACAGCTAGTATATAATAATCCTGTACACAACATTTTTCGTTCCTATATTGTTTCTGTTAAGAGTCGGCGGTATGAATCACGTCCACAAACCAAACAAATAAATAAGTACCTGGTAAAGGACTCAGTACTGCTTGTTGTTTGGTTACAAAGTGAGATGGCAGTTTTGGTGTCACATTAAAATAAGTAGCACTGCTTACACGTTGAGTTGCGACGGTATATCAGGTTCGTTAGAGAGACATCGCCCCCTGTTGGCACGTGGCTGCAAGGTGACACGCCCGCCGCTAACGACGCCTTGCGGGGGCGCTCTCCCGGGACTGCTGCTCGTTACCAGCCGTCCCCCGCGACAGTCACTCGAGCCGACCCACTGCGCCAGCCAATCAGCACACGTTACGGCAAACGTCGCCGCGACAACCGTTCGACGCACGGTATCCAGACTCCCTCATTTCGAGAGAAATGTAGCGTAAATGTGCAGAGACCGGAGCTCCTTTTGGTAACAAAATAATTTCAAGTTTTAAAAGTCAAAGTTTAAGCTTCTTCGTTATGAGCTTGATGAACGATATTCTAAAGCTGCTTCAGCACACTGATCAATATTTGAATTGTTTTTATGTCATAATTTAGATCATAGGTCTCAAAGATTTTGGGCCTACCACTCCCTTCTTAAAAAAATCTCTACCCCCTTTCCGAAAAAAATACTTACCGTCCCGTTTTTAGAAGGGAAAAAAACACACCGTGTCCCCTTCTTGTAATTAATAATGTAACCCATAATTCTCTAACTTTTTGGACCCGTAACTCACTTTTTGACAGAGTGATTCTATTGCGCCCCTCTTAAGGGAAATGTACATTACCATATACGCAGAAAAAAAGTCAGATTTCTAAAGTTTCTTAATTAAAACATATTAACAATATTGGTGAATTGTTTGATTCAGAAATAAATATTATGTAAAGTATTGATAATTAGAGAGCCCAACTCGGTGTAATCAAAATAAAATTAATATTTCATTTGATCCAACGCACCCTGCAATTTTCTTGGATAGAAACACCCCCATTATCTCTTCAACAGCCACAAGGGGGCGGTACTATCCCCTCTGGGAACCATTGATTCACATGAACGTTCGTATGAAATGCAAAGACAAGCGTTTCTCAGAAACAGTACTGAATTTTGTATACATGTGGAAACAATACGTTTATCTGATCTATATGTATGGTAAAATTCTAAAACTACGTGTCGGTGCTCGAATTTGTTAAAAAAAAAGGACTACTATAAAATGCAGTCCTGATACAGAGAGGAAAAAAAATCACGATGTTCGTAATTTTGTTTCATTGTACAGCATCTTGCAGAAACTAATAAACCGATTTCAATAAAACTGAGCATAATCACAGTTTATGTTATCGGTTAACATAAAACAATACATTTGATTCTTACGAATTACATGATACCAGACGATATTTAGTCCAAAAAATTAATATTGTAATATTTAACCCTGTGTGCAACAAACAAAGAATAATGAACTTATTTCAAGTGTTAGCTTATGTGATATGTAAACGTACAGAAGAGGTTTAATCCCTATATGTTAAACAGTTTCTGAAGGCACAGGGACCAAATAAGTAAATTTTAGGGTTTCCGACTGTCGGTGCTCACCTCACGCAAAACTAAACAACACATTTAAACGAAACATACACTCATTGTTAGCTTATGTAATTAATTAACACGCAGTACATGTTTTTTTCTCATGGTTTGTATTTTAATAAACTGTTACACACTGATAGTTTATATGCCGTATATACTGATATGTTACAACAGTTACAAAATTTATGCAAGCAAAAAAATTATAGATAATATGTTTATCCTTTTATAAGTAAATATAGTCCTCTTACTCTCATATACTGGCAAATAGTTCACTTACTTGACAACAAATATCAAAATTGGTATTTTACACTCGATGACGGTGTATTTAAATCGTACAAACTAGAATAGAGCTGATTTTTTCGATTCATTAAGTGATTTTCTATGATATTTCACATACGTACATAAAATTCAGTCTGTTTCAGAACCACTTTAAACATTGCTTATAGAGAAATTTTGCGAACTGTACTGAAGTATTTCTGTGTGTCATCCACAACCATAAAGTCTTGTGATGTAGTGGCTGTTTCAAGAACTTGCAGAAAAAATGACGTGCAGGAACGCGTTGAAAACATGTAGATACAACCTAAATTCAGAACAAAATTAGGACAACCAAGAAAGCGCAAATATGAGAGCCACTTCTCTTCTTATTCCTATCTAGCCAACGTTTCTTTAATGGTTCATCAGTCAATTAAAGGCATAAGCTACACGTGGGCGAAGTCATGGATATATAAGTACATAAAATAATGCTGTATTTGTAGTTATGTATATGCATTTTGATACTATTGTACTAAGTATTTATCGTTGTCTTTTTTTTTTTTTTTTTTTTTTTTTTTTTTTTTTTTTTGTTTTTTTTAAAGGTAACGTCAAAATAAGACTCACTCATCAATTAGGATGATATGAAGTTAAAAGGTATCATAGTGAAATAAGAATATTAAGAATATTAGAATACTTCTTGTATCTGACGTAACCACAGGGTTTAATAAGTAAAGAGATCTCAAGTTACTATTTAGGCATATTTTGCTCTTTTAGTATAAGTAAATGTAAGTAATGTATTTGTTTCAACGTTATATTTTATCGCTCCGTTTAAGGACGGTAGTTAAATTGTGGATTAGTAACTGCGGAAGGAACATATTTTACCCTGTCGGAAATATTGCGTTTGCGAGTGAAATAAGAGACCCTCAAATATCCAAATATGAATATACAATTTGTAATGTAAGCTCGTTCGAACAATGGTGGAAATTATGAACGCGTCAACACTCCATTGCACCAGAAATTTACAGACCGTTACTGAATGCCTAATTGTCCATAAAACACAAAATTTTCGCAAGAGAGGACAGGAACTGTTAATTATTAATGTCCATTTACAATTATAGATTCTCAATGCAGAACATAAATTACGGAAAGGATTATCGATTTTATTGTTAAGAGATCAGCACTTTTTCATAATGTGCCATTCAAAGTGAAGCATCAGTCCTGCAAATATTAACTGAACTATGACTAAGATTATTTATGTTTCATACCATACTATTTTTCGAAACATAATTGAGATAAGTATACAGCGAGGCTTGAAAAACTTGAAACCTCATTATTATAAAAATGAAGTACTATATGAACTTGCTACAGTTCCTCGATAGTGTTTACAACGTTTGAAAATACATTCAATTAAAATTTTATTTGATCTTAACAAGCTGGGACGGAAACATATGTTTTGAAAAGTTCCATTTATTACTGCAATCTATATTCAGGCAGACCTGAATGTATGATATCTCATGCACATTAGCGAATTATTTCCATTGGAAAGCAGTAGGACATATGTGCAATTTAATTTTACGGTGTCTTACTTTAATTTATTTACGTTTATAATCACTGTAGAGTTTTTGTCGCATTGACCTTACGTTGTCAATACCATCACGCATTTCTGGTGTAGCTGACAAGATATACATGCTGAGATCACTGCCCCATATTTAGCTATGGAAACGAATCATATAAAGATTAGAACGAACACTCGTTATATTGTAACAACCGAATCAAAGCCGAAATTAAATTTCTGTTTAGAAACGCGCGTTGACTTAAACTTCAATTTAAATTATTAGTTAAATAACTGAACCTTCATTTCCTATAATCAGCGTATCACTAAGCCCTACTTTCAGATATATTGTCTATTACTTGGACAGGTGGGATTTGACTGTAACCCAGAAAGTCTTATTTATCATATTTGTATACAGTTATGCCTTTCGTTTATTTGTTTCTGGTACATTAGCTAATGTCAGGCCTATCATATTTTCGTTTAGCCTCATCTTCACATTGAATGCGGTTGCGTACTACATTGAATGATCAGACTATCTCAGTATGGCAGCCACCAAAAACTTATAATAATCCATGTTGTAAAACTATTTCCACCAGGGAAAAGCCTGTATTTCCTATACGTCGACTAAAAATCAATTTACATTTATCAATTACATAAGAACTCATGGAATTTCAGTAATTTTGACAAGATGATACCTTTTATGATTACTTGATGCATTCAACATCTTTTCAGGACGGAATTTACTTTCAGTTTCCAAAAATAATGTAACTGACAACTCCTTAAATCAAGATTAAAAAAGGTATTAAAAGCGCAAAGTAAACAGTTCATTACTAGGCCCGAAAAATATCTGGAGAAAAAAATATTGCTTCACATTTATAAAGGAGTCTCAGACATGAGTCATTACCTGAGAGAAGATCTTTTACAGCAATTTCGAGATTTATGCATATTTAATTTACAGCGTTCTTATAAATCAGATTTTTAAGAACTTATAAAAAAAAAAATCTGTCAGCTAGGCTGTAGGAATAAGGGAAGCATAAAATGAGATTTTATAAGTGGTCGTTAAAAGTTCTGAATCGAGTTACAAGAACAATTGTTTGTTTTGTTTTATAATCATTTAATATTATTTTATATAGAATTTTTAATTGCATTGAATCATTTATAAAACAAATACTTCATTGTCACAAATTCATAAGAATAATATCAGAAATTGAAAGACGTCTCTAGAGTTTGTGTTTTTAATTTTTAATGTGGTAGTAAAAATTTCTACTGGTAGTGTGGCGTATATATTGCTAATGGCGAACAGCATTATCCAGAATTCTCAATTTGTCAAAGAAAACGGCTTTTAAGTTGCTACAGATACTTGGCACCAATGTAAAGAGCGCTTTTGAATGATAGGGAATTAGTTAATAAAAGAATTAAGTAAGTCATTGGCGCAGGGCGAGCATACAGTTAAACGTTACTCAAGCGTAGCGCTTGCCAGAACATTCGACGAGAATGTCATATTCAGCACCAGGTTACCGACCGCTCAAGTAGGGCAGCCTCGGCCGCCGCACAGCGGCTGGCGAGTGACCGCTGGTGACCCCCTGCACAGTCGACAGATTCGCCCCTATATTAAGGCCGGCAAATCATGCCTCGCCCTTAGCTGTTGGAACCACGCCGAATCTGTGCGAGACGCCGGAAGCCGGGTCGCGACTTCGACACTCTGCCGCCCACTAGCCAGCCCGCCCTCAGCTTCCAGCCTAGATCTTCAACGCCATCACTGTAAGTTACTGTTCAGTTATTCCGTGGACTCTTGCCAGAGGCGTCGACTGCATGTATCTACTCACTGGAATAAACCAAGGTGCCAGCCCAACGCGCCTTATCATTTAACTTATACCAGCCCTTCTCTTGGTATTTGGTGTCAGAACAATCAGTCAACTATATAAGCTAACCTGAATAACCGCAGCCGAGAGAACGAGCCGAGATCCTGGACAACGAGAATTCCTGGCAAGTAAGTAACTTAAGAATAATACCTCCGGCCACCACTCTGACACTCCTGACGGACGAATCAGTCAGGCTTAGCCTCACGGCTGATTACCCACATTTGCCCAAAGTGGGACGTCACACCAGTTTCAGCTTGCGAGGATCCATTGGCCAGTCTTCTCAATACATGTAAAATAGATCTTGGACGAGAGAATGCTTCCGCAATTGATGTATTTTATCAGTGCTGCGCAACTATAACACAACCATCAGAAAGTTATAGACTAATTGAACTTACTGTTTCTTAACACGGTCCGTCAATTATGAAAACCGCAAAAATGGTACAAACCAAATATTTCACAACAGGATTTGGTGGACCGTTTCTTCAATTGCAAGTTAATCAATTAATATAAAAATTGATAATATACCAATGCAATAGAATTTTATTCTCTTTTATTTCTCACTGAACGCGATACTTTTATTTTATTTTACGCCTCGTCGACGGCTAAGGTCATTAGAGGCGGGAAGGGACTGGGGAAAAGGAACGGGAAGGAATTCGGCCATGGCCTTTTTGAAGGAAGCATCCCGGCATTCGCCTGGGGTGATTTGGGGGAACCTTGGAAAACCCAAATCTGGATGCTCGCACGTGGATTCGAACCCACGTCCTCTCGAATGCGAGGCCAGAACGTTAACCGTTCACCCACCACTCTCGGTAAACGCGATTCATTCGACTTTTAGAGCTTCTTCAGTGACAGATTTTTTTAGCTTCATAAGCAACTTGAAGAACAGTGGAAATTAATTTTATTTACATGTCATTATATTTCATGTTTTCTTCGTCTCATAATCAGGGTTTGCGTTTTCGTCTGGTTTGAAATGAAATATTTTGAAAGTTTTTCAATAGCAACAACACAATTTAGACTGAAGCAATTTAAATCGTATCACCAATAGGTTTTGATAGTAAACTGGTGGAAATGGAAAGTGTTAAACCCTGATGGAGTAGTGATGAATGTCTAGAATGTGGTCCCAAGTATAATCCGATGAAGAGTATTGAATGATTAAAATTTTAAAGTTGTACATGTAATAGTATGCATACGAAGGGACTTTTTACTACGCAATATTGCTATGTTGTTTGGCTTAAAAATGGTGAACAAGTATGCTAAGGCGCAGAGTGATCATCACATACATCGAAATGTCTGTCTTTGAGAGAGGTCGGATAATTGGTATGTTTGAATTAAGTGCATTATATCGAGAGTGTTCCGGACGACTGGCCGAAGTGCAATGACAGTACAGAAACTTGTTCTACAGTAGACGCACGTAGGCTATATAGAGCTGACACTCATCCACACGAAAGTACAACAGTATGTATAGATCCCAAAATTGTGCAGATGGCAGTTACTGACAGACAGGCGACTGCAGAGAAAATCACCCTACTGACAATTGTCAACCGATTGGTTGAAGCTGGATTATACTCTAGGGCGCCTATGCAGTGGGTTCCAATAATCTGATTTCACTACCAACTACTCTAACTCAACTGGAAACTTCAATGGCATACACTTGTGTTTGCTGAGGAGTTCCGATTTTCTCTGGCAACGTGATAATGGACAACATGTACGCCGGTGTAGTGGAGAAAGGGCACGCCCTGTTTTTATTTCAGATCGTCAAAAAAATCCAACCTCTGATATTGTGGTTTGGGTAGCAGTCAGTTACGGCAGCTAGACCGAGTTGGATGTTGTAGAAGGCACAATGAAAGCCCACCATGTATGCACACTACTGTGTTAATGTCCGTCCTCATACTGTGATCATCACGAGCCTTGCAAGGAGTTCTACCACGGGTTGGCTCTTACAGTCGAAGATTTAGCCCCAATAGAGTATGTGAGATACCTTGGGTAGATACATTATGTCTCACGGTCACCAAGCACTAACTGTTCGAACGTGGCAGATTCGCATTCGGGAAGACCCAGGATTGAATCTTCATCCATCCATCCAGATTTCGGTTTTCTATGGTTTCCTTAAATCACTCCAGGCGAATGCTTATGATGCTCATGCACTAATTTCAGTTTTTATTTTTTTTCTTAAATTCTGATGTTTACGATATTTTCAGTAGTACATGGGTGATTACAATAATTGAAAAGAAGATTGAATCTTTGGACATTAAAATTATAGCGATAATTAAATCAGCAAAAGTGTAAGTTCTATTTTTTTTCCTTACTGTTTTACGCCTCGTCGACGGCTAAGGTCATCTGAGACGGCATGGGACTGGGGAAAAGGAACGGGAAGGAATTCGGCCATGGCCTTTATGAAGAAGCATCCCGGCATTCGCCTGGAGTGATTTGGAGAAAACCCAAATTTGGATGCCCGGACGGGGAATCGAACCCGCGTCCTCCCAATGTACGTTCTAGTAACTAACCAATAATTTCAGTGGGGTATTGGAAAAACATTTTTAATTTTAAGCAATATGATTACATCTCATATAACTAAACTAGTTAGGCGTCTCAAAATTGACTTAATGTCATTAATTTAATTTCTGAGGAAGTATCATGAAACTTTCAACAATCCCAATGGTGATATCAAATCACTCCCATCGGAGGAACAAAGGCATAGATCTATACAAAATTTTCCTTCCTGGAGTTGTGGATTCTTCCTGTGAGATACTCTTAAAAAGAACAATTCAAAATTCCTTTAAAAATTTGTTGGTATATCTTTTTTTCAAAAATACTGTGCACTTGATAAACATTTTGGAATATGGGGTTCTTTCGCGTACTGGAAACGAGTTTGCTTAAAATTTTTGTTTTAGCGAGAAACTAATGTTCAACTTTGGACAAAAAACTTTTGTTACGTGATTTATTGCCCGTGCACAACGGTAAGCTTTTTAAATTAGTGAAACAAACTCGGTTAAAAGTTTCGCAAATTGCAGTGTAACACGCACATCACCTCTGGAAATTACCTACAAAATACGGCCCTGAATCTATGTTAATCGTTAACGGAGGCTTAAACAATAGCCGTTGAAATCTGTGTAGTACCGTTACAGAGCCTTATTTTAATACATTGTAACTCATTGTAATTCATCACAAAATTAATAATTTATCTTGCAATATAATAAAGTTTCATGTCCAGTGTGAACAACTAATTACTTTTTAATCAAGCATGACAAATTAAGTCTGGTTTTATTGCTTAAGCCTAATGAAAGATACGATCAAAACTAGTCTTTACCACATCTTCAACAAACACAGCAATCGTAGTATGAACTAAGTAGGTATAAATGTTTCAACATAACGTCTGCGGGAGACTGCAGGATTCGAACGAAAAATTATTTCACTTATAAATAAATCCAATTAACATAATGAGCCTAAATGAACAACTCATGGCACAAGCGAAATCTTTTTATCACTTTTACCTATTGTCATTGAGGAATCTATATTGCACAATATGACAGTAATTACAGCGCGAAGCTCGTTTGAAAGCATGTTTAAAGATACCCATTGTTCTTCACGTTGTGCTCAGGACGGTTAAAATACTTAATTTTCTTTTGTCTGTAAGCAACCAAAGGAATTTCCTCCTTAAGTTCACTCTTACGTACTTTATTTTTATTTTTATTGAGGCCATCGATACCACAGCGGTCACAGCAGTTAAAACAATGAACAACGCGACAGTTCAATGAACCAATTTACCTTCAATACAGGATAAATCATTAATGACAAAGAAGTCAATTAGCTGGTTTTAGTGGTTGTAGTAAATTTATATGGTCTTAATGACGGGTTGACATCGATTCCAATTTCCGTGGATTCCGCATCTGTCATATCTCAACCTTGAGTTAGAGTTAAAATGATGGAGCCTACGTCACACACACAAAGCAAGCTTTTCCGGATGTGGAGATCACGTCGTAATATGTGCCCCAAAAATTTCCAAAAGATACTGATAATTGTACTGTGATCTTTGCATTCCAGGAGATGGTTGAGTGATCAATAAGCTTCAATATACACATCATCACATTATCATCTGTACACACATGCTTCATGAATAGCTAAAAACTTAATCGCACACGTTAGCATAAGAGGATATAATAGTTTGGTTTGTGTTGTTGGAAATGTAGTCGGTTATAAAAATTCTCTTTAAACTAAAAGAACTGGTCGTGTATTTATTTATGTGACACATAATTACAACAAAATATTGTATATATCCGGTATGTGTTTCATTTTTATTGTAGTTTGTGGTTGACATGAAGGAATAGTTTTGCACTTTCGACACAGGAAGAACTGAAACGATTTCTCCAGAGGCAAAAGAAAAAGGACGTGTTCCAATACCGATGTGCTTCTTCCCGCGGCGGCAGCCATCGCTCGTAAAGTGCATATCCTTTCGCCTTTGGGCTGTTTCGGCTGCGTGCTACACCAAACGCCGAAGCGAACTCAGACGCGTATGAGATTGTGTGTCAGATCCCAGCGACAGTAAAACTCCCAACTTCATGTATTCCTGGCGCATTTGTGGCCGTCATTGTCGTCACACTAACCAAGCTTCGGTGTTTTGTTACTGATTTTTGCTGGCTTTATCAACCAAACGAATTTTCTCTATAAATGCCTGCAGCCATTTATTACTGTGGATAAAAGATACAGAAATAAACGAAGACTGTGACATACTAGATGGTAACAGATATAATGCTTTATGATCTTAACTATTCCAAAGAACTATCATTAGTAATTTCGGTATAGCTGTGGAAATATGAAAACTAGTTTGATTCACTGATTTCTTTGGGGCCGAGAATAAGCTGAAATGTACTTAAATAGCTCAGTAAACATACATTACTGAAACACTTTTCAAGTCTGCCTGTTGTTAGTTACTTTTTCTTTTTTCTTTTTTTGTAAGCGTTGTCTGCTGAAACACATATAAAACGTTCATGTAGGTTTAAAATTAATAGTAAATATGTAAACACCATAAAACTGTAGGTTTTAATACATAATTAAAAATTTAATCGTTTTAATGGAACTAAATCAGATTCGTATTCTCGTGGATAAAATATTTTAGTAGAAGCAATTAAGTATATTTATGTAACACACATTACATCTTTACACAAATTTTAGGCACAAACTTCCAATATAGTCTCCCAACGATAGTATGATATGGTATTACTTAACTTTTCATTAGTTTAAGAACATTGGCTGAAATTACTAAGTAGTCTAGCAAAGAATAGCTTAAAATCCACTGCAGACACAGAAATGATACTTAAAATTTGCATAGAAATACTAATTGTGTATTTTAATGTTCCTCATCGTTGCTGACTGCAGGACGGAACGAAAACGGATCTGTAAACGTGTCTGAAGTTTTTAAATAAACATCTTCGCAAGCGCTGGAGATCATGCGTACTGAGAGATTGTTCGGTGAATACTGCCAACGAAGGTTTGAGAAGTGGTTGGGTGTGTAGCTGGTGGAAAAGTTACAACGGTAAGAACAGTTGGAAAAGAAGGAAAGTAATTAAATTCAACAATTCAAGAGAGTTTAATTTAATTAAATGAATGAAATTAGATAAATTTTATAAATGTATTGTATAAACGAATTCTCCAAACTGAAGAAAGATATATTTTCCTTCTAATCAATTGCAGTAAACTGTGGTATCTAGAGGTAAAAAATGAAGATAGGGAAGGTTTATGAAGGAGGAGATGTGAGATTAGAAAAGTTGAATGTTCTTGTTAAGTGCTGGTTTTATCTAACTTGTGGTGTACATAAGATGCATCTCTTCTGTCTTATTCCAATTTTGTCATCTTGCATAAGCAGAGAGAAAAATCCGGGGATGAAATGGAAAATACAGAGTGCTATGTCATGCAGAAAGTCGTTTAATGTCATCAACAGTGACAGTCCACTTTCTCCATGCCAGTAATTTGATATTGTTGTTGTTGTTGTTTTAGGGCGCGTCGACATCGAGGTCATTAGCGCCCTCAGTCATTTGAAACCACTAGTCCCAGTCATTATTTTAAACACTTAGATTTTATTATAAGTTTTGGATAACAATAAGAAACGTACAGGGTGTTAAAAATATCGAATATTATATGCGGCGATAGTATACATAAAAACAAGAAAAATTTATAAACATTGGGCCGAAAAATCATACTGTCAGAATTCACAGCAGGTACTCATTGCGACGTCCATCCAAGGCAAAGTATGCTCTGCTATTCTGCTAGTGGAATCACTCACCCTTTGAAAGTGTCCTGGCGGATCCGGTACGAGCTGACATGCATAGAAGATGCAAACCTGGATTTCTGCATCTAGTTATCTTGAGTTTCAAAGAGTGCGAGATTCCTTACGTCGAAGTGAAGAGTCGTGTATTGCTATGGATGGACGTCACATTTCTAAACTGTTATTAATTTCTAAAGTATGTGTTTACGGCCAAATGTTTATTAAACATTTTTGTCTTGCATTGATTGCATTCTCTCACCTCACAAAATATGTAATTTGTAATTTGACTCTATTTTCACACGATGATATTCTTTTCCAAAATGTTACATATCTGGCAGCAGTATGCAAAATTTCAAAGTTTGGCCATCCTGATCTGGGTTTTCCATGGTGTTCCCGGATCACTCCAGGCGAATGCTGAATGGTTCCTGACATTAGCCCATGGGCGCCTCCTGCCATATCCTGTATATACCTTCCAACCTATTACCCTTTCGGATAGGTGCAATGCACCATCCGCCAACACACTTTAGTGAATCTCGGAGTAATAATAATAATAATAAAACGCGATAACCCGCTGTGACGAAACGCTGAACATTATGTATATTTTGTAAGTTGATAATGTGATCTCAGATATGTATATAAGGTCTTTGGCGTCCGTCGGTCGTCTAGCGCGCAGGGATAAATTCAAGTGAAGTGCTTTACAGTCGGCAGGAGCTAGCGTGTCGTGGTCGCGGGTCCGTGTATGCGCTGTAATATCACCGATGTTCCAATGGACAGAATAGTATGTGAACAGTGTAGAAATATTTTGTAGACTGTGTATGTTGTTCTAAGTGGTATGGTTTACTGAAGACTGTTTATGTTGAACTGCTACGGTACTGTACCACGTCAATTGTTTAATAAATAATTACGGGGCTTATACTCACGGTTTACAACTTTATTTATACTCGAAACTGCGTTCTTTGGTGACGAAGATTAGTTTTAGTGTCCGGTGGCTTGCTTTTGGATTATGTAAATTCAGAAGAATGAAAGTGAACTGTGAAAGCTGACACGTGTGTATGTGTTTATCATTAGCTTTTTACATGTTCCCTTTGACTGTTATTTAATTAACTTATCCAAATAGCAACGCTAACTAGACTGGTGACCGGACGGCATTCAAGTCATACAATTAGAAGTACTAAGTTATAAGGAAAGGTACTGAACATTGTATCAAGTAACATAGTTCCACTATTGCAACGTTGTATATTAGTTTAAAAAAAGCCCCAGCATCGACTCGTAGTCTCTTACACCGCGTTATAATTACCATGTTCGTATAAAATGTTTTACTAACATCACAACTTACTGAATTACCTACAGTGTAACTGTGCTTTGACTATATTTTCACACGTTGATCTTCTTTTCCAACATGTTACATATCTGTCAGCAGTATGCAAAATTTCAACGTTTGTAAATGGCGAAGAAATATGATTTTTATTAATTTATAAACTGATGAGTTGCGTGTTTCTGTATTTTTTAAACATTTTATTATTTCCTCCCCTTCATGCAACCAGTAATATATCTTCCACAAATCTTTGGCGTTAGGTGGCTTAGTTGTTTACTTCAATTGTATTTATTTCATATATGTACCATCTATTAGAAATTAACCAATCTCCACTTTTGTAAGAATGTAGGTTTTTTTGGCGCTGAATTTGAAAAATGTTCTTGGTCAACTAGCCGAATAAGTCCATCGATAAAACACGACGTTTCGGCTGTCATAAAATCTGCCGCCATTGTAATGTCACCTGACAGTAGAGGTTACGACCACCCGAAACGTCGTGTTTTATCTGTAGACTAACTCGACTAGTTACCGAGATGATTTTATTCAATCTCCACTTTTATTATATACCAATCCGTCGCTGATGACATACATCCAATGATTAATGTAACTGGATTTTCAGTTTTAGAGGCAAACTCCAAACCAGTCTAGAATAAATGCGGTTCAGTATTTTTGTTAAAATTTCGTTGGCCAGCAGAATATGGAACTCATTGCGACAGTTATTCGTTTCTGATGTCTACTGCAGAAAAATATTGAGTGAAAGGTGTCGAAATCTGAGGAAGCTAATATTTTGCCTGCAGGCCATTGAAATATGTTCATTTCTTTATTTATCGTAATGGAATTTGTAAAGTTCTCTAAAAATAAGATACCTATATTACTAATCTGTAACTTGGAACTGTCACGTTGTTATACGGAACGCTAAGTCGAAGGTACATCCAGCTAATTGTCAGTAAGCATATTACTATCAACCAAATAAATTTGTACTTGACCAGTTACTGTTGAAAGAATCGTTAATAAAATTAATATGTACTCAATGAACTTTATTGTTAAAACACAGAACAAATGGTGTTTAAAACTACAATAGGCGGGTACATACTGAATAAGACATGTCATACTCGTTCATATTTCGCTTCAACGTTTGTTTTAAATTGGTTTAAAAAAAATGTGGCACCACACTGTGAAATGCGGATTGCAGAAGATTATTACCCTCTGTCATCTCTCTCTTCAGAAGCCCTCACTAGGTTATCGGATGGGAACCTTTCCAGGAATTCAGTTTCCTTCAATGGGATAACGAGGTCTGGAGAAGCCAGGAGGCGACCTGAACCAGTACGATTTCCATTTGGAGCCGTATTGTTTTCCAATTCCGTGAGCGCGCGCTCTTTATGCGGGGCTTCCCGTATTCCAACTGGGAGGACAATGCTCGTTCGCCTTTCCGGTCTGGCTGAACTCCAGTACACTCTGATGGAAGCCCCTTCATAATGGACGCCTTATGCTTTGCTGGACACGGTGTAAATGGTGCGCATGACGTCGGCTGTGCTGCGGCTACGCTCAGTGCCAGGAGGGCTGGACTGCACGTAACCTCTGCCCCAAAGGTCCGGGGCCGTAGCTAAGCAAGTTGTTTGGCGGTTCCTGCTGTCCCAGCGAGTTTGTGAAACAGCAGTTTGTAGCTCAGCATTAAACTTAGTCGACTCAGCGGCTGAATACAGTGCTTACACAAGGCTAAACAGCTTCTGAGAGATAAGGTGTATCAAGCACAAAACCAAACAACGGTCACCATCTACAGTTTCTGATAAGATTATGCATAATACATTGTTTTGGGTTTCTGTTAATTCCCCGTCAAACCTATAAGGACAATAATTACCCTACAGGGCTATTAGACAAAAACTTTACAATTTCTTGAAAAAATTATTTGTGGCAGGGAATCAGCAGAATGTTTAAAACACTGAAGTGTGACTGTATGTCATTTATCAGAGAATATTTCGTAAAATTATTAAAAAATTAGGTAAAGTTCATGAGTTCTGCTTCCAGTTAAATTCAGTTGTTAGCGTTGCACCCTGGTGTTTTATTTTGGCAGAAATAATCACATAGCTAGTGAATAAACATCTTCGATTTGACGGTCCTGCTAAATATGGCGTACAATAAACTGTGTGTGTCTTACGATTGCTCATGTTACACGAAATTATATCGTAAATGTTATGCACTAGGTGGGTTGATAAACATAGCAGTCTAGAAAGATATTCACACACCCTGTTTCTTTTTCGTATTTCAGGCTCGCCTCTATTAAAACCAATTGAAAATCAAATGCTAAAAACAATGGTCTATCATCCCCTTAGTATTCCTCTTCATGAATAATCTATGCGGAATGGATTGAAAAATATTGTCGTATCTATTTTTATTAAGTTAACATATGTGTGTGGTGTATAGACATAATAATTCTTTCAGACGTTAAAGAACAGAATTCGTTTTTGATAGTAAGATACTCGGCTGTTATCGGTTTCTAGGCTCGTTAAGAAAAACTTGAAACAATTTCGATTTTTAACCAAACGAAAATACTACAAACTGTAAATACATTAAATATTTTTTTAGTTATCCATAGTCAGATTCTCGTTTCTTTCTAAATAAATAATTTTAAAAATATGTTGGATGTTTAGGTTTAAAATTGTCGACCCTGACATATGATATTTCATTGAAAGACTAAAATATTTATAGAAATAATTTCATCACATCAGTTACCTAATATATAGAACATATCATAAAGACCTCATGAGTACTTCCTGATGGTTGCAGATATACTGTGGTTTGTATGCAGCCTGATGATTCTGGTTGAAATACTAGGATATAGGCATCATTGTCAAAATAACTGAAAAACAGGAACAGTTATCTGAAGCCCAGACAACGAGGTACCCTTTAGTTACACGAACTCGAGAGGTTAGTCGATGTAGTATAAACTATAAATTATCCAATGTGGCTTTTTGGGTTAGTAATTGTGGATTAGTTTTTAAAACACTTTTTCTCTGACGCAATGTGTTTTTTTTAAAGGTATAATACATACCTTTTTCTTATCTTTATTTTCCCTGTTGCTCAAGCAATATTTCTTTTGCTGTTAATAAAGTTCAATATTATATGAAACTATTAGTAATTGGTTTATCCATTAATCATACATTTTAGAATGAGTTTTAATGTTTCAGTGATTGTTAGTGTTATTAATATTAGAATATTTCGCAGATATTTTTAATTATCATTAAGTATCTAGTTTGAAAAAAAAAATATGCTGGAAGTTATAATAATATCTTTTCATGTATTTCCCTCCCTCTTCATTTTCATTTTATTATTCCTAATGAATTTCAATTTTCAGCGCGGCACGGAGACACATGTTGTATTGAATGGTTCAGTAGTGTTAGTACGAAGATTATAGAAGGGAATTCACATTGAAATTTTTAATAATAATTCTAAGTAATAATTTTTTCTGTTTGTTACTTCTTTCGCTTGAATGCATTTTACTACCAAGGATTCGAGGCTTTTTTGGCGATTTTTTCCGTATACGAGTGTAGAGTTTAGTGACAGAAACTATTTTCATTGTTGATTGTATCTTATTACGGGAACAATTTTAAAAAAGTAAAGGAAAAAATACTTCAGTTGTTAAGTAGTCGAAGTGCTTTACTGTTCAAGCGGTATTAGTAAAAATACAGCATTTAGTCCTGAAAAAAGTCATTACCAGGAAATTTCATAAAATTAAAACGAGAAATCCTCAGAAATTTTAAAAGGTTGAATAATAATTTAGAAAAGAAATGCCACCACAGGTATGAATTTTAACAATTTTTTATAACCATTTTAATTGAACAAAGTGCTCTTTTTCCGAAAAATTTATTTGCTAGTTGAAAGTTATTGTCATTTCATCGTAATCTAATCATTGCATTGAAAAATAACATTATTTTACTAGTACCCTGTTAATTTACGCATGAAAATCATATTATAATTAATGTTTAAATACACTTCAAAGTAATGACTGACAGTGTTTCAGACGTAATAGAATTTCCAATCGAATTACTTATCTACCATTATACATATAGCTTGCCTGGTACGGACATCTAAGATAAATGAATTGAAGACGTTGGCCAGTTATTAAACGTGTTCGGGAACATTTTGGAACAAGAATAAGATTAAGGTAAAGGTTATCATGTAGGTGAGGAACAAAATACGTTATATGCACAATAACATTGAAAAATGGTGGCTTGGATGTGGGAAAATCAAATGAATTAACAGTCTCACTTACGAAGTTAGGTTTTCAATCGTTTATCTTAACTGTGAATGGAATCTGCTGTGTTAGTAATTACAATCTAAACCTCTGTGTCAGTTACGAGACGAATTTCCAACGTCTTCAGATACCAGTGTCCAAGAAAGCGAAGGCATTAAATAAACGAATGGCTCCTGAAATGAAACAAGTTGAAATAACAGGTAGCAGTAACTTAGTAAATTATGCAAGTAAGTACCCCGATAATGCTATTCATATTACGTTATAATGGCGCCTTAGATTTATCAAGTTGGAATAGTAGGTAGCAATAACATAATCATGCAAATAAGTTCCTCAAATATGCTAATCATATTACATTATAATTGTTTAGCAATTTTATGGTGATCATTAAATATTAATTTCTAAGTTTAAGGGTTAAATAATATTGACGTAGTAGAATATTTGAAAAAAAGACTTGTTATGGATGGCGTAAGCTTGGTTTCTTTTTAATTCATTATTTTTGGTTCTTTATCCACTTTAATCGAAAAATTATTTACTTAGATTTTTTGTTTCTCATCGTAGAAAGAAAACGAGACTAATGAGTTAAAGACTGTTGCTGAGTACAGATTAAGAATGGATTCAGAACTTGTGTATACTATATACAGAAAAACACTTTTTATATGGTTCTATTTGTAACTATATATATCGCAAAAAAAAAAAAATAATAATCATAATAAAAAATTGAATGGGCTGAAAATGAATGTCTACGGAATCAGAATGTGCCAAATCTATCAATGAATTGGTTCAGTAACGAATTAATATACAAGCAAATAAATCTAAAAGTATCTTAATTTTGTTTTGTTTAAAGATTGGTTAAGTCTTAGCGATCAGTAATATCAATTTTGCTTTGAAAATTGTTACTCTGAGATCACTTTGGAAACAAATATGTCTTATACATTTGACTATCGTAACTGTCACCAGTTCATTCAAATATTTAGTCTGTTGAAGTAGCTAACGATCGGCCAACGGATATGAAAAATTATTTTTGAAATGATGCTATTAAAGGTAGGAGGAGCTCCTAAACCGATTATTATTCAGGTTAAAATTTGAATTCCGCTAACTGTAACATTCAGTCCACTTGAATTACTGTAACAGGTTTCCTTTTCATCATCAATTCATAATTTCAACCATGGAAAAAAGTAATTAGTTGATGGCATGCAATGAAGTGTCATTAGGTACTGTCTAATAGCAGAGGAAGTTGATTTGTTGTGGTCCCGTTAGGAGTGCGTGCTATAATGTCGCAGATAGTGCAAATGATAGGATTTGGAGGGATTAGCGAGCGCTCGGGTGGCCAGTTCCCGCTAATGGCAGTGCCACATCCATCCGGCTGGTATTGCGGTCGAGTATATACAGCAGGCGATATAAACCAAGCACCATCCACCATGACTTCCTTGTTTACTACCTCTTGCGTCCTTAATGCGGAACCAAACGAAATTAGCTTTCTCCACTGGTAATGACATTTGTAGGAGTGTTCCACGTATCACAGGTTTGCAGTTGTTACACAAATGAAAATTATTTCTATAGGAGTACGCTTTTAGAAATGTTTGAAATAATGTCTGTGAAATGACTATTTTTATTTTCGTTATTCATAAAAAACGCAGAAATCATACAAATTAATTTACAAATAAATTATAAAAAAAAACCACTCGCCACAAATATTTATGTTCCATTTCTGTAGCAGACTTTTCGTTCATTTGACCTATTCTAAATACACTCTCGCTCCGTGGGTACACTATCATGGTTATTGATCGATACGCGGTTAGCTGGTTAAAGTGCCTGTGGTAAAACGAATTTTTAAGCGATAGCGTTCTGGCCTCGCATTCGGGAGGGTGGCGGTTCGAATCCCCGTCCGGGCATCCAGATTTGGGTTTTCCATGGTTTCCTAAATCACTCCAGACAAATGCCGGGATGTTTCCTTAAAAAGGCCAAGGCCGAATTCCTTCCCATTCCTTGCCCCCCCCCATCCTTTCCCGTCTCTAAAGACCTAGCTGTTGAGAGACGTAAAGCAGTTAAAAAAAACTAAAAATAACGAATTTACATCATTCAGGATGTGGCCGGCAGTATAGGAGAGTTGGAGGAACATGGAACCTTCCTGGTCACTAGAATGTGTACAAAGATAATGGATTAAATTAGAAACCTCAATGCTTTAGAGGTGATTCATCCGTTGGATAGGGACGTAAACCTTGTCGTCTCTTGGTTTGTTGGGGAACATATACCTACAAGTGCCAACATAGGATTTCAATCTCTCCCTGCTTTCATCTCTCAACAGCAATGCAAACACACACTACACGGAACACACTTCACCACAGTCGGCCATCCATACAGCAACAACTACCAACACATTCACTTTGCGAAAGACAACATGAAATCACCCCAGCTACATTTCCCACACAATGTTGCTTTGGAGGGGTAACAACGTTTACTATCATATACCGAATATAGCACGTACTTACATTTCCGACAAAACTTGGAGCTTAACGCTCATTTATATCTTTCTCATTGAAATCTTCTGCAGTAAATGTACGAAATAATGTGATACGAGGATGCCATGTTACCAATGAATTACTACTTTATTTTCTATTGACGGGATTAATTACGTATTTCTTTGCAGTATGTTTTACATTTTGTGGTTATCAAATACGCTGTGGTTTTTAGTGTTTTTAGATACTGAGAGTAAAGCTACACAAGACAATAGTTTCTTAATATTTCCAAATGGCAGATATTTGACACCGTCACATGAAATCTGTAATTGGATCAGATGCAGAGTGATATTAGCGCAGTATCGTGGAATTACATTGAATCAATGAAGGTAATCCTTCACAAACCATGAGCTACAAAGTACTGAACCCATTTACCATTGCTATGGTTAAATTATAACCTTTATGTGTACTAATGTGATAGGGCTGATTTAAACAGCAATAACGCCTACAAACAATTAAATTCTCCTATAAATATTTATATAATTTTTTCCGCAGTGCTACGTAGTATTTCCTTGTCTAATGATCACAATTTCTAAAGACACCATTCCCTTGACATCTGCTGATGTGAGGGTTATTATTTTCATATACCTACCTATTACGCAGCTTTACACATGTGAAAAAAATGAATATTCATTATCTGTTGATGACCAAGTAATATCCGGAAATCTTTCTGTAAAGATTCTGGCTTTGCTGAAAACAGTAGCGTATGAAGTATTATACACTAAATAGAAAATATAATTTTAAAACAAAATTAACCATTACATTGTATCCTTTAGTGGATTTTAAATTGACTTTAATGTTAACTACCTCCAATTTTCACAAGGATGCTTACAGTCTGAGATTCATTTTAACGCTAAATCTTAAGTTAAAAGCATTGCGGATTGTAATAATAATAACAAGAAGAAGAACAAGAGGAAGAATGGACTTTACTAGGGAAATGGCCACCGGAGCGTGTGAACCATAGCAGTTAAAAACTCATTTCAAATCTAATACTGTTCAACGAGTGTTTCTTGTACAAAAGTCACGATCTTATATAAATTTCGTATGATTATTCATGGTGTTGAGATGTTTGGACACTAAAACTTTCACATTTGCATAATTTCAATATTAATGTATTAAATACAGAAATAATAATATTTTTTGAGGTCACTTTACTTGCTACACTACGTTTACATGAGTGTTTATTCTTATCGATTTTGGTGTGTTATAGTTTTACGAATCGACTAGAGCTAGGAGGTGGAAACACTGTATAATATTTTCTCTATGTATCTGGACGACGATTTTTAAGAGTTAACTGTGAATCAGAGACAAAGTTTAGAATTTAGAATCGTTTAAAAAACCGTGCATGGGCTATTGCCAAAAGTTTATCTCACCCAGCCGGTTGCTTTCTTTTTTAGTACGTTGCAATTTGAGAAACAAGTTTCTTTGGCACTGATTCCTCTTTGTTAAATGTTAACTATCGCCTGAGCAATAGAACCTAGGGTAAAACACTCTAACCAGTATACGTTTGGTGTTTTCATGGTTCAGGCACGAGAAGATCGTGGAGATGTCTGGCGCAAACCTTCAGCTAACTTTATAGATGAACATAAGTCCAGTGATCATTAACAGAGAGAGACTTCTGGAAACCTAATAACCCTAGAAAAAAATGAAGTTTTTACCAGAATTAAATAAGAAAGTTGTTGTTAAGGATTGGTCCCAAACAATATCGAGTTGGAATAATATGACAGGAAAGCTAACACTATATCATCGTACCGTCGAACCTGTCTCTTGAAGAGAAACTATTTCCAACATATTTCTGTCACCATTCGATAAGGTCTCAAAATTTCGTGACTACAACTGTTAATCATACTGGGAAAAATATCCTGTGCCCTTCGTACAGATTTCCTTATAAAATTCCATAACAACGATATAGCCATTTAGTGGTCAAAACGTAACAAAAAGACAGAGACTTACTTCCGTATTTATAATAATATTACTGAGGTTCACACTCACACACTGACAACGAACAACACCTGAAGGATCATTATAACGTAAAAAATTGTACACCTACAACATTGCAAGACTACCTACGATCTGCCTCGTATTGCACCCCTAACTTTCTAATATCTACAGTTTAACATTCAATCCGAATAACCTACGGCCCAGGCTTGACTCTTACGATGAAAAACAATTTTTAAAAATCTTAGCCTCCACGGAGATTTTAACCGGAGAGCACGACGTTCGTAAGCAAGCGCTTTAACCACTGAGCTGCCAGTCCACTACACGGAAACACGGTACGGAGACGTCCATATCCAACGTGTCTGTCTATCACCGTATTTCGAAGTTATGAGACAGCATGTGTTATTTATACAGATAATTTTTCAACCAAATGTAGACGGTATTTTTCTATTTGTTTCAAAGGATAAGTGTGCAAAGTTTCGTCGAGATCGGATGAAAACTGTGGATTTGAATGAAGAACAAACAAACTAACAAACAAACATTCATCTTTATATATAAAGATTTCGTTAATTGACGGTACGCGATGTATATTTTGTTTGGGTAAAGATATACTAATTGTTGTATTATGTATAATTGTGATAAAGAACAAGGTTTTCGATAAATTTTAACACTTTTAAATTTCTAAAATGTTTTGTTCGTCAGGTAGTTGGCAAAAATCTAAATTTTACTAGTGAAGATGCGGGTAATAAGTGCCAAGGAAATTAAAAAAAATTGTTTAAATGGCAGTGGGCAAATCCCCACTTAAATACTCTGTCTGAAGAAAGATATGAACATAAAAGAAATTACATAAAGAGTTGCAATGTAGTATGCTAGAGACATCTGAAATAAAAATAGCAAATCAGAAACGCTAATAAACATAAGGTGAGAAAACAAAATGAAAATCGTTTCTTCATCTTCTGATCCCTATACGTTTCGGATGTTGGTAACCATCTTGGCTATCCTGTCTGTGCTTGTTGATGCTCGGATTAAACGTCCATAAGCTCAGATTTTTTAAGCAAGATGTTCTTCTTCTACCAGCACTTCTCTTTCCTGATATTTTACCATAGAGAACAGACTGCAGGAGTTCATAACGGCTTTTGTTCCTCATGATGTGGCCAAAGTACTGAATCTTCCTTGTTTTATGGTGATCAATATTTACATATCTTTTTTTCATTTTGCGGAGCACTTCAGCGTTTGTTGCGTGGTCTGTCCACGGTATTCTCAACATTCTTCCTTATAACTATATTTCAACGCCATACATGAGGACAGAGAACACATAACAGTGTAGGAGTCTCATCTTCGTGGTAATCGATAAATTACGACTTTTAAAAAGGTTATTCATTTTAATGAAAGTAGCCCTGGCTTCATCAATACGTGACTTTACTTCATCAGATGGGTCCCATTGGCTATTTACTGTGGTGCCAAGATACGTATATATTGATAAACATTCAATGGTCTTCTGGTTAATCATAATATGGCATTGGGAGTTGTTGTTTTTGCCAATGGCCATTACTTTTGTCTTATTTATATTAATTTGAATTCCGTATTCGTGGCTGCTTTGTGACACCAATCTATAAGATATTGTAAACTTTCTTGACTGTCTGCAAAAATTATTGTTTCATCTGCGGAGCGAATGTTGTTTATACAGTTTCCATTCAAAAGCACTCCCATCTCCACATCGCATCCCTAATGATATACTCTGAACAGATGTTAAATAATAATGGGAAAAGGAGACAACCTTGTCTTACATCATGAAGAATATTTACTTCTTCCGTATTTTCTCCCTTCAGTCTCACACGAGCAGACTGGTCCCAGTACAGGTTAACAATAATTCTCAGGTCTTTGTCATCCAAGATAACACTTTTTAAAATTTATATCATCTTCTGATGCTATACGCTGTGAAAAGCTTACTGATAATCTATAAAATAAGCATAGACTTCACAATAATTTATATCTCTGCAGCGCTGAAATAGTACTTGGATGCTGAACAGAGCTTCTCGTGTTCCGACTGCATTTCTAAATCCGAACTGTGTGGGTGACACATATTCTTCACAGAACTTTTGTATCCTTAATACGCATTAGTTTGGAGCTCTTTTAAGAAATTTTAATTTTATTTAAGAAGGGTATGGACGTTTATTTTTATAGGCGGCGAATACTAATTAATTATATAGAAGAAACGTCATTAAAATCAATCACTATTGAACAAATCACAATTACAGTATTATTGAGTTAAGCTGTTACGCTTATAACATTGAGTCTAGGAGCTGTTGTTGCCGCCACCACCACCACCATCATCATCATCAGGGTTCTGCCATCAAATCTGATTAAAACACTTCTGTTGCGCAGACTTATTTCTGATTAAACACAGGCAACGGGAGAGATCACTCTACTCAGGCTGTTTAAGAAACCGGATACAAAAATTCACTCCTAGTCTATATGGCCTGAAGGTTATTTTAGAGCGTAGGACAACACTTCTAGAAATATTTTTAACATTGTCAGTTCGTGATTACTAACGTACTAAATAAAATTTCCCCTGATCCTTTTCTTTATGCAGAAAAAGGCGCCTAACAAATAACGGCGTCAAATCCGTGGGACTGTGCGTATAAGCTGTTCTTTGTTTTCGCTCGCCGATGACCAGCTGGCAGTGGAGCTGACACGCAATTAGCAGTCGCGACCGGTCGCCGAGCAGGTGGCGCTGCTGGCAAGATCCACCTCGGCAGCGCAACTCACGTGATTGTTGCGCGCGGTAATTGGGTTGGCCCTCCCCCCAGCCCCTGTGTAATTCCAAAGGAAAGGGGGAACCCGTCAACGCAGGAGTACGGGGGCGGGGATGTTTGTCCGGTGGCCATCGCACGCCCCAATTACCAGGGTATTTGCCCTGTTAACACGGCTGACTCGTTTCCGCTAGTGCCAACCTGCGCGATGGTCAAACGAGGGATCGGTGAAAATTTGCCATCCGGTTACGGCCTCGCTTCGAAATTGAAGAACTGTATTTGTTAATGTTCAGCGAGATACAATATGCTATTGCAGGATTTAACCTGGAGGAGAAATGGTTTCCTGCTGTTTGGCAGCCTAGGGAGAAAAATTATGTAACTACTAGGATTACCGAATGCGAACAACGAATTAAAACCGTGACGAATGTTCTTTCGACGCAGCTGTATCTGAATATGCGACAGCCGATATATGAAGCAAAACCTGTCAGTCCTTTAAAAACAAACCTCATTTTGTGTATTAGCTACTTTATCAAAAAATATACCGAAAAGCATGAAAAAACATGTTAATGTTTCTACCGGTTAATAATTCATGTTGTTATCATTATTCTGTGAGCTGTTGACTGATTGAATATCCATGCATTGAATACTAAAAACTTTTTGTCAGCAGTTTCTTTATGTCACACAACAAGAAAGTGTAGGATATTGTAGCAGGAATTGCAGAATTGAATGATTATACCGTTCTTATTTTACAGTTGATTTGGTAGAGTACAAAGGAGTAAGAAAATTTTGAATACAACAATTAACTGGGTTGAGAACGAGGCAAGTAGTCATTCTGCACGATGAGATGGATATTAGAGAATTGTTAAACAATCCTGAGCTCGGGAAAGAACCTGTTCGTCCGATCTGATGTATTCTCTACATCAAAGGCAAGAACTCCAAATCACAGCCTTATTCAAAACTTCTGAAACTGTTATAGCTACAAATATTTCTTATACCATTACCAAATCAAAAAAAAGTCTTTTCACAGTCACAATTTAATCTTTCAAGTACATGCATTAGAAGTATTTTTCAACTTCTGTGCGAACCCTTTTTGTTTTTGTACTCTAACGACGTTTACTACTGGTGAATCAAGAACGATACTTTCACTGCGGTTTAATTTATAAAGACGACGTCCTTCAGATCTGCAGAAGAGAATTTCGCGTATCTTAAATGAACAAATCCTGGAACAAGGACGCGTTTTTTGTGAGGTTACATTTAAAAAAGTTCGAGACATTCTGAAGCACAACTTAAATTTTATAACTGAACCAACTGATTATATGTGTGCGACGTTTAATGGATACATAGTTTTACTTTTTCGAAGTCTGAATTTGTAGTTTAATCATAAAATCTCAATAAAAAAATTTTGAGGCGCGATAATTTCTTCTTAACATTTAAACGTTTTACGAAATTGCGTCGATATGCCTGAGACCAACAAAAATGTATTAAGATATAAATTTTATTTCTATGTAATAAATCTTAAATTTAAATTAATACGTAAGGACAATACAAGATTCATTTATTAAAATGATTTGTTTTAAATAATAAAGTACAAGAACACCTGTAATAGCAATAAAATTAAGTAAAGAAAGTTTAATTGCAGCGGATCAAAGATTTTGTATGTGTGAGGAGAGACAACAATGAGAAAAAATCCTGGGAGGAGTTTTAGGACAAAGAGGACTGGTTTATAATTTGATGAGCAAACCGCGAGAGGAACCGGGTTTTGCTTGGCTGAGATTAGTCAGCAAGGAAAGTGACGCTCAAGCGGAACACTAACTGATGTCTCGTGGTAGATATCAATTCAATTTTCAAATTAAATCCTGTCGAAACAATGCCTTGCAAACATTTATATTTTATACTTTAAAGGAGAGAAATTTTTCCGAAAGCATACATCATATTTCAGATGTTATCGTTCATTTTCCGATTGCTAATTGACATTAATAAAGTATTTCAAATGAAAGAGCAGATTATTTATGTGTTAATGGCGTCAGAAATAAAATTGTTAGATCATTCTTATAGCCATTTGCATCTACATATTACAGCATCTTGTCGTCAAACTATAATACTGCTTAGTGGAAATTATATTCTGGTACATTCCGATTTGCAACAAATTCTATAATTTTCAACGGTGTTTCAACGAATGAATTAGTAATTGTAATTAAAAAAAAAGAATGGTGAAATCATAACTGAAAGATTCCTGATGCAAAAACATATGTAAATTAAAATAATTCACCATAATCTCAGAAAAGTAGATTCTTTTAGATAAATTAACATAACACTGTCAATGATCATTAAAGTCAAAGAAAACATAATTTAGAGAAGCCTACGAAAATCACTGTTCAAAGTCCTTTCGACACACCCAAAATACACAGGTTTTGAAAAGAAAACTGTCAGCGGTAGAGGAAACACAACAGGGAAGTTATAGCAGGCTATTGGGCATTAGAGTAAAGAACCAAGTATAGCTTAAACATGAAATGCTGAAATTAAATACAAATTTATAATAATCAAGTGTCATGTTTCAAAGAAAAATTTACAACATAGCAAGGTTATGTAAGAAATTCATTTAGAATTGGGTTCAATATGAACAGGTTCTGCAGAATTGGCATAGGGATACGCGAAACCTGCCAACTGCACCCGTTCAACTGTCAATCCTTTGCGAATATGAAAGGGCTGTTTCTGATAATTTTCTTGAATTTATGCACCTGTCGTAAACCAATGGATTTACTATTGAAATCTGACTCCACATATATACTCAGGAACTGCGTATTGTGGGTGGTTTGGTCCTTTAACCATCGTTAACACTGCAAGCCGACAATTCCTTTTAATTATTAATAATTACCACCGCGTCGGTAAACATGCCCACGAGATAATCAGAAAGTTTTTTTTTTTTTTTTTTTTTTTTTTTTTTTTAATAACACAGTTCGTTTCACACTATAATATTTGTACTCCTTCTTCTTTACTTACTATATGGCATTTCCTCTGTCACGGAACGCCATGTATAATCTCTGTACTTTTTATTAACCTTCTTGTTAGTAAAAGGTGCCAATACTTCTCTTTTATTCCACCAAAAGAATAAAAATAACCATCAAAACATCCACTTGGTTTTTTTATTTTAATTTACAATAATAATTGCATCCTTCTGTGTACAGATACAACTCGCAGTTATTTTCTAAGCGTACCTCTCTGCATACTACATTCATCTCTTCTCCTTTACCAAAGATCTTCTTTCTGTACTGTCCAGAGATTTTCATGTACTTTGTTCATCTGGTAATAACGATACTTGGAATTCTGTGACACAATACTTAAAAAAATAATAATAACCCGATATAAAACACTTTTAACAACATACACATATAATCAGTTTACATTAATCAGAAACCAAATAGTGATTCGAATATCAATAAACACTTCCCATTGAAATAATATAAAACAAACATTAATTACTAACTCTTTAAAAACTAAGATGCTGTGTATTCTTACAACACTCACGTTAAATATAATGGTTTCAAATTCAAGCACGACGTTACACAATCACTATTTACATTATTCCATACAAAATTTACTACTGTACTGTTTAACAATCACTGGAAGCGATCGATCTCGATCCTAACCACGTGAACCCTAGCGGACGAATCTCCACCAAAGATACTCTCTCTGGTATTCTTACAGACTAAGATGCTAATAATACTCCACTCGCTGAACATATAACTATCTGTGGAAACCCTATTACATTTAATTACAAACATTCACATCATTTATATCTAAAACAATAATAATCACGTAGTAATAACAACAAAATAATTAGCCAATAGCAAAAATATAAATGGAGAGGCTAGGAACAAATGGCACAAACCGAAGGGGATATTGTGGCCACCGTTCAGATGTTATTCCATGTACGGAAATTCAATAGCATGACATTTGTACAAATACTTTCTTCTCTCAGTTAGGTTCTTGCTCTTCTTCAGCGACGTAAGAATTGAATTAATATAGTCCACAGCCAGAAGGTTGGTTGAATCCTCTGGAAGATAATAAGCAACTCCTTTCCCAGGAACCTGCAGTTTAACGTGGAATATGAACCACGGAGCGTTCTGGTGGGGCTCATACCAACAAATACTTTAAAATTGCTGGCCCTACCGGGATTTGAACGCGGGATTGGACCCAGAAAACTTGAAATCTAGTGCTTTAACCACTGATATACCGGACCACTACACGTAAGAAGAATAAACACAGAAATTATACTTCTGTCTGTAGATGTATTTCGAATATAGGAAGTGATTTCATTAGCGTAAATTTAGATCAGGAATATAGTAGCCTATATTATATCCTCATTAATATGTTATAGTTAACTTCTTTAGTAATTAGAAACAGAATGTTGTATGGATACATCAGTCATCAAGAGAAATTATAACAATGTATGACATTGGTGCGTCAGATCGTTATTTGGCAGACCTGCCACCTGTTAACACGCACTATCTCTGTCGAAGCCAATTAAACTGATCATCGGATGACGTGCTGGTACATTATTACGATTAATTGGACCGGAGGTGGCGCTCTTATCGCAATCGCAAGCCGTATCACACACCAGTTCATTGCCCGTTGCCAGTTAGTGTTATTGGTTCGGATAATACCCAATTAGTCAATACTAGCCGGGAGTAAATCTTTGTTTCCATTAGAGCAGATCCGTATCAGGCCAAGTCGTTGGCAAATGACGCATTGTGGTTCGAAGCGCCGGACGGTAGGGTCGTTAGATCACAATGGCGCATGAGCACAGTTGCTACTAGATTTCATGAGACTGTGTTCCATTCAGGAATAGCACCTGTAGTTCACAGTTCAGCTTGGACCAAAGGCAAGATGACTGTGGTTAGGTGGTGTATTACAGCGTTCAAATGTTCAGATCTCAACGAACCGAGGATTTTAAAAAAATTTCTGGACATCTTCGCGATCTTGGAAATTTGATGTAACACTTCAATAATATATTGAATTCGTGAAGTATAACTGGAGAATTTAATTTATATTCAATTACTTGAAGTTAATATTGCATTTATTTTAGGTGTACAACTAAATTTATGTTCATCTAACGCAAACAACGAGGCTTCTTTTTTTTTAAGACATATGCTTACAATACTAGACAGCCAGCAAAATATATTTGTTCATCCTATGTCTTTATTTATCGGAGCATTCTGTCTAGCATAAACGATACATGATGAACATTGCACTTACTTAAAAGTTCCCATGTCCAAAGAAGGAAGCGAAACGGCAACTCCTGCGTTCGAGGGATCGGCATACACCAAATTCGCAGATGGGATGGTGTACGTTGTTCGTCACTTCTTCGTTATTTCTGATGCCTTTTATAATTCGGCAGTGCTTCAAAGTTTATGTGGATAAACAATTTTACAGAAGTAAAGAGCTAAAATATTTCTTATGCGATGAGGAAAAGGCCATATGCATGACTAAAATCAGTGTCGGAATTATAAAATACTTCATGCCTTTTAATTTAAAAAAAAAAAAAAAAAAAAAAAAAAAATCTTTAAATTTTTTACTATCTGAACATGGAAATGCTAGTTCCACTGCCGATGTAACTATTTTAAAGATTTAAAACTGTTCAAACGCATTATTAATCAAAAACACTTAATACTAAATATAAGACTTCAGTGTATACTGAACCTATCACGAAAATAATTATAATTCCAAGTTCGGTTGTTTAACACGGTTTTATGCAGTGAATGGATGTTTGAAACCGTACTACCAGGAATTGGTCATCCTTCCTACTGTGCAGTCTGGTGGCTCAGTGGTTGAGGCGCCTGACAGGAGATCAGTTTGTCCCGACCTTCACCTCTGACGCAGTTTGCTGTATAATGTGAAGTACGCCAGAATGGTTCGCTGATTCACATTCCACGTTAAGTTGTAGTACCCCTACTTCTAGTAGGATTACCGGCTTAAGTTAGTTAACCACGTTGCATGGCGAAACGAAAACTTTGTCATCTGGCGTCCGAAAAATCTTCAGGGTATCCCGTCCAACTATACCATAGAATGACTTGAATTTTTATTTATTTATTTATTTATTTTTATTGCGGAAACTTATCAGAAATTGAGAGAGGTGAATGCGCCAGCTTCTCAGACGTTTTCTTCTAAGAACACAAAGCAAACGATTTCTCAGTACTTGAAGTTAATATTGCATTTATTTTAGGTACACAACTAAATTTATGATCATCTGAAGCACACGTCGCCGATACCAAATACATGGTGGCTTTTACTGTATTTACTCTGCTGTTGCTGCCATCAATCAACGAAATGGAGTAGAGAATTAAAGATTCTTATTCGTACCGCTTCTCTTATTTTTCATTTCTTCATTTGATGCATTTTCATCTTAAAGCCTTATGCCTCCCGTTACTTAGGTTGCACTGATTTCGGCGGAGTTTGCCTCATTACGAGTACTCACTATCCAACAGTTCGAATTACCATCTCTTGTGTTCCTTTATCGATAGTGTATCTTTTCTTTCTGTTGTTGCGAGACTTTTACAATTATAAATTTGCTTCATCACTCATGATAACAAATACTCTTTACCTCAGTAGATATAGTTATATGATTCCGCTGATGTTAATTGAGTTTGAACACATCCATTTTATATGTCCAAGCACCAAATTCACATATTCAGTGTTGTTTACAGTTCCAAATTCGCAGCTGATAGAAGCCATGGCTTTGCTGTAGTTGATTACACATGGCGGTGTTCAGAGGTAACTCATGCTTCCCAATGATCAGAAAGTTCTCCAGTGTGTATTTCATTCAAATCACTTGTGTTTTTACCGTTTTTAATATTGGTTTATCGAAACCTTACTACATTTCAAGGTTAGGGTTTCATAATATAATCTAAATCACAGATACATATGAGTACGCTGGTCAAATGAATGTGCTGAATATTGGAGTTATTAAGATTGGTCACGGAGAAGAAGTCCATCTAGATATGCTCCTTAGTGGCGTTTCTACCTCGTTGATTTTTTTAAAAAAAATTCTATAGTGTTATTTTAAGTTTGGATAAATAATCTTGTAGATCCTTAGGTTTTTTTTTATTAGAATATTGTACACGGCTTGTCCGAATACCAAAACCAATGAGATATCTTTTTCTTGTGATATGGTCTTGATGTCAGGTCATATTAGAATCTTGCATGTAACCACAGATAGAGAAATTTCTAATAGAGTTGCCGTTGCATGCTTCGTCCAATTCCAGATGTTTGCAGCCTTTCCACAAGTAAAACGATGAATTTATGTATCAGTATTCCCAAATTTGTCACATTTGTCTGTAGATTTTTTATAAATTGGAAAGAATCTAACATTTTTAAGTATGGTGTCATTGACAGCATCGTACCATGCGGCTTGAATTTCGGATGATAGCACTTTAAGGAATATATTAAACCATACATTTCCCAAATTTGTGTCTACGAATTTTGTTACAACAATTTTTTTGCGTCCTCCAGATGTCAAAATTTTGTGTAGACCTTTAGTTGTTGCAGGTAGTTTATCCTTTCGGGCTGCTTTAATGTAACTTAATTCTTGAAAATAGAATCTTAGATATCAGAAGGTCTTGTCAACGAGAGCTCTATTTGCAGGAAGATCTAAACTGGATGGTTTTTAATAATTCATGATTTGTGACCTTATGGTATTTTTATTTCTCTGAACATTAATCGTAGCTCGTAAGAAGATGGCATTTGTTTTGCAGTTACCGTCCATTGGACACAGACTACCTGTTGTTGTTGGTAATGTAGGTGTTTGAAAAATTGACATTAAATAATTCGCCCTAACGCAAGAACCAAGATATGGCACGATGAACATCTTGAAATATTTCTCTGGGTGGTGGAAACATTTGCGCTATGTAATTTATTTTCCCAAGTACAACCAAGATGATTAATATTGATTTTTGAATTGCATTAATTTTTTTGTTTATATGAAGTTGTAACGTTTCTGTAGTACTATTTTAAACATTGCGCCAGTTCTGTGCACATTTTACGATGGTCAGCCTCCAAAACTACGTCCAGAGACTTGTGCGTATATACTTGTTTCAAGTCCTGCATGTCGGTGTTAACTTGGATTGCCGCTCCAATATGAAAGATTTAGTCATGTTAATTACGGCACCATTCGCAGTGCTGAATAAACTTAATTGATTACAAATTATATCCAAATCTTCGTTGCTGATAATGTTAAGCCCGATATCATCGGCATAGGCCCCTACTGTATATCTTTTTCCTTAGAAAGTTATTCCATTGGTGAGGTTATAAATTGACCGCAGTAAGGGTTCAGTGTAGAATGCAAACGGAATCATTGAACCTGGGCATCCTTGTCTTACTGCTTGGCCCATAATTAAATATTCCGACAAAAAACCGTTGTCTAAAATCCTTGTATGTTCGTTACTTATTAATTTTCTGATAGCTGAAACAGAAACCTGTGGCAAAGTTCTGCTTCTTCGAGTGTGATACAACCAGATAAGGTTTTTATTTCAAAGATGCACAATGAAATACTTTGAAAATTTAGTATGGCATTTATATCTCCACGTTTAGTTGGTGTAGCTTTGTAGAAATTTGAAAAGTGATTATAGATGGATAATTGGATATGATTTTAGTTGGTAACGCTAATACCCTCCGCACAGGTGATATTAGTGATAAGTTATGATTTATTTCTTTTTGTGACTTTGATTAAGTGATAGAGAGAGGCTTTTCCTCTTTCAATCACAGCAACAGTGTTGGGATTAGAAAATAGGGTTTCCATTTTTGAAACTTGAAGCTTTGTTATTTTCGATTTGAATTTTTTTTATCATCACCAAATCTTTAACGGTGTGGTTTTCTTTATTGTATAATTACCTCAGACCCCTGAAATAATATTACATGGCGTAAATTTGACCATAGATTTTTCCTACGAGAATAAGCTATGATATTTTGCCTGATTGTAGGTTTGGCAAAGAAAAGCCAGCAAGTCATATTAGAATTGTGATTCTGACAATAGTTGAAGCACTAAAACCAGGTACTGGTAACGAGCTCTTCACATTCTCTGTGCTGTAGCAGAAAGGTATTCAAATTCCAGGAACCTCACCCACGAAGGAG
The DNA here is from genome assembly GCA_031002005.1 of Vandiemenella viatica. Lineage (NCBI taxonomy): Eukaryota > Metazoa > Arthropoda > Insecta > Orthoptera > Morabidae > Vandiemenella > Vandiemenella viatica. Next base: position 303,430,768 of record JARYHS010008074.1, read on the forward strand.
TATATTTGGAGACAGCTTGAAACTGCAAACATAGACATAATGGTCAGAGAAATTTAATGAAGCAATAATATCACTACTTACCGCTGGTATTATATTATTGATAGCATATGTTCTGTCCAATCTACTTTTTGTTGTGGAAGTTATGTGTATAAAAACAATGTTGATTCTAATATAACGGTCGAAGGTATCATTCACCCCAATACCAGCCACCATCATTCCTAGCTCTGTACAGAAGTTGGAGTTGGGACTTTGATCCATACGATCTAAGACCCAATTTAAATCTCCTCCTATTATTATTCTAGATGGCTTTTTTAGCAATAAATACGGAATATCTGTTTTACAGAAAGCTGCTCATTCCGCTTTTTATTTGTACGTGATCGTGCATAAATGTTAATATAAAGAGAGTTTCCCCTTCCAGAGACTAAGTATTCAACGTCTTTGTAGGCCAAACCACCTTTGATTAAAATAGCAGTACCAGTTATTGGGTTTGTATTAGTAAAGCTTTCGAATTCAGCGATCATTAAGATTACCACACCTTGCAAAAGGGCATATCAACCTGACTCTGGTATAAAAATTGTCTCAGACTTTAATTGTAGGGTTAGTAATGTGATTGATATTAACCGTCACAAAAATTATGGTTTGTTTCATAAGACATTTGATTATACATATTCAAACAAAACCCGATACTATAAAGACATCATCAGACCATGCTATTAATTGTTTTGCACCCAGCTTTGATGTTTCGCTTTCAATAGTTTGTGGGTTGCCATTTGCATGTTCTTCATCGATTTCCATGTCATTTGCCGTATCTTTTCCCTTACTCTCTGCCACATACTTCGTTCCTGTCATCTTCCGGGTCTTAATTCCTTGTTACTTTTGCTGATTTTTAACGAGTTTTATCTTCTTCATTTTACGCATAGGATCTTTATCATCTTCTACTTGACGCAATCAATTTACCAATTTATCATACTTCGGTGCAGTGCCAGGACTGTTATCTTTGGACTGTGGCATATCTTTATCTTGCTGTTTGTAGGCGGAAAATTTTCAGTGTTTGCCGCGAGGTTGCGGTTACTCCCGCGTGAGCAGGCATTCTCTATTTGGTGATTATTTTTGATATTCTGTCTTTCAATTTTTTCTAATAAAATTTCATTATTGTCACCTTAAAATTTTGTCATTCAAATATACAAATCTGCTAACAGAAGAATAATTTCGCTATGCGTTTCTGAAGAAGTTACTGCACTGTTACTGCATAGGGTTGGTAAATTGGTGAGCTGGTCTATTTTTTAAAATGTTTTTATTAACTCGCTTTGTCTGTCTGGGTGAAGTTTAGTAATTGATTTTAAACTGACTTCATAATGAGCTAGAGAGCATAGCTCAGAACTGGTTGACAATGCATGAAAATCTGAAAAAATGGGAAAAGTTGCCCGAAAAATTTGAAAATTCGGGAAAAACTGAAAGTACATTTTCTCGGGATCGATTAGGCTATTTTTTTTTTTTAAATGTTTGCTGTAGTCTGAATAATGTTTTTAGGGAAATAAAAATTCCAAATGCTACCTGAAGAGTTCTGGCAGAACTGAAAGTGCTTTTTTCTATTGGTTTTGCGTTCGAATTCCTGACCATAACTTATGATTCAAAAGAAGGATATGCATAATTCTTTTGTTGTGTTCCTTATTTCCCCGGGATTGAAATAGATCAATTAAATGTTATCTATTTAAGAAAAACTGGAACTTTTAGCATGTCTCTGTGTTTTTCATCACCAATATTACAAGTATTTTAATAGCTATCAAAAATTTCCAAGTATAAATATTCAGAACAATTTAGAAGTAGTTAGAAATCTGTATGTGGTTTTATCCTTAATAAGGATTAGATAAATTATTTTATATTTTTTGGTCCATTAAAAAAACATGGTATATTAAAAAGTTTTTTATTTTATTATTATGTTTATTACGGAAACTGAAGTCACCAGATACCGTATCACCATAAGTCGATGACCCTGACAATTCAGTCTCTCATTGATATTTGAGTTGGGCCCTGTTTTACGTGAAGGACATTGTGCACGAAGATGTTCTTGTGAATCGCAAAAAGCACAAGTTCTCGGTTGCCTATCGTAAATGAATAATGCCTTACACCCTTGTACAAACACATATGAAGGAATGTGCTTCTTAAGGTCAATTCTGGCTACCTTTACGCCATTGTTTACTTTTAATCTCCCCATAAACTTGAAAGACTTAACCATACGATTCCAGAGGCTGTTTGATTTGTTCATTACGTATCGCAAATGAATGATGGTACTATGTACTTTTCTATATTTGTTTCATTCATCTATTTACAGTGATTTCCACTAGCCAGCCACATCATTATTTCCTGATATTGCTCCTTGCGTGCATCCATAGACTCTACGGTTCAGCTCAACACTGATACCCCCACTAATAACAATTGGACAGTTTTCATTCATTACCAAGTTGATTCGCCTACACACTACATACAAACCTCACAAAGGATGAATTACTGCGAATCGTTGTGTCCTACAGCAGAATCGCTGAACGCAATGCCACCGCATTGTGTTCAGCGGCGGTATTGCGTTCAGAGATGACTCGCTGTCCTGTACTATCGCTAATGGCCATCGTCGGCGAGTTTGGTGGTAACGTGGGGCGAGGTCCCATTTTTCCACTGGTTTGTAGAGGCACAATGGTGTAACTCCTGGCGTCATGGTGTGAGGAGCCATTGGGTACAGATTCAGATCACGGCTATCAGGGAATGAGGGAACTGTGACGGCACAATGGCACTTCACGGACATCTTGCGTCCTCATGTGTTACCTCTCATGTGACAAAATCATAATGTATTTCTTTCTTTTGCTGGAAAATGATGGTCCGTACATTTCACGTGTCAATATGAACTGTATGCTTGCTGTTGAGGTAATTCCGTGACAAGCAAGGTCCACGATGGAAAATGTGTGGTACCAGGTGGGACTTCCCAGATTCAGTATTCAGGATTTCAGTTATATGCCAGCTTACCTCAAGAGAGAAAACAACTGCTTTGTTAAACCCTTTCCAACCCAATCAATGCCAGCATCCAGGCCAGAGCGTTGCAACGTAATACTAAAAAGGGGGCTCATACTGCCAAGTTCTTTGTAAATTTGACTCTAATTTGTAACCACTGAAACAATATGTTTACCCTTTTAACCAGTTAAGTGCGACTTCGCTACTTTCACCTCTTTTTTTCAGGCAGTGTTTATTGAGACATTGTGTTAAAGAATATCAACGTATTTGTACAACAGCCTATGTTGATGAATACAAATGAATTGCGCATTATTGTATCCTACTGTTTCGAAATATATGAGCACCATAGGTCATCTAAACTGAAATTGAACTCATTAATTTCTAATATCTTATTTCCTGTTTGAAAATTCAAACATTACCATGAACTTATTTATCGAATTCTCCAATTGAAATCTAATTACATTCCATTCCAACTATTGCAAAGTACCAAATATCTTATGTCAGTGGATTAGCTAATGATTTCTTCTAACCTAATTCTCGTCATTATTAGCGGGATAGGAATCGAACTCTGGAACTGTTCCAGCGGTCTAAACTTAAAGTAGAGTTTTGAAATGGAATCTGTGAGTTTTGGACCTTTTGGTAGCATGGATGTAATACATTAAAAAAAAAAAAAAAAAAAAAAAAAAAAAAAAAAAAAACGTTAAGCTCAGATACACTCGTATCAAGTATCAAATTTAATCAGAATGTGTCTTGTTAAATACACCATACGATGGAAAAAGTAGAAACACCAGTAATCCAGAAATGCTGTACCTAGGAGTTAGGCGTCATACCAGTGGATCTGAATAAACTAATCTCTTAAAAAATAAAGGAAAATCGTTGCTGCTTTAGAAGCAAATCAAACTCTGAGACTGTAGCTGCAGCAAACCTAGCCAAGTTTTCTCGTAATTTTCTTCGGCTCCAAACAATCCAATCAGCTGCAACGCTGTCCCTCTCTCCCCTTATCAGATCCAAACTTTTTCAAAATATGCGTCTTAATCTCTACAGTACTAAGGGTAATATGTGTCTGTTCCTAATTTGCTGCATTCCTATTGATGCCACAGAAATTGTAACCAGGTTCGAATTGAGGCACCGTTCAACGTTTGTGTAGTCGGCCGAATGTGGTATATTGGTTCCACATAATGCCAATTAGGAATATATTATCATTAAGGGTTGATCAGGCCTCCTTCCCTAGAATTTCAAAGTTTTGAAAAAGAATGTCCGACTGGTAGAACGATGGTGAGAATTTTCTTTAAGAATTAACTATCACATATTTTCCAGAGTATCAAGATGTCAGTTCAACTGTCGTAATTTAAAAAAAATATATATTTGTTTTTAACATTTTTTAGTCTGACTATCTTATAGTTTCTCCACACATCTGACATCCTTCCTCGTATCAGGTGTTCATTTATAAAACGAGATGAGACAGAAATAAATTTTCAAAACGAATGTATTAAAGACTGCAACAGGGATTACTCCGCTTCTGGAACATTCACGTTAGTCAGATAGCTTATTGTTTATATTACATTTAAAGTCGTTTTTACTTCCATCCGTCTTTTTGTATTTTGGGTTACATTTATCATGTAGATACAAAGTATCTCAAAGAGTTTTGCATCTGACTGGTAAAGTAGCTGCAATGACGCCTAAAATTATTCAACCGATTCTTTGTGAAAAGTAAAGTTTTTTAAAAAAAAAAAAAAAAAATACTGTCGATGTTGTAATTTTCTCCATTGTTACTGTGCTTGTGATTCGCCTACTACTTGGAATAGTGTTTTTTTATGGCTTTAGTCCTCGTTGGCGTCGAGGTCATTAGAATCGGAAAAGTTCTGGGGGCTAGGAATGGGAAGTAATTCTGCCATATCTGATTGCTTCTGATGATAATTATTGTTTATATACATCACAATGTGCAAAATAATTCATTGATTAATTTATTAAGCACTATTACTGGGGTTCAACCTTGAATTAGACGGGAGACAGTTGATGTCCAAACATAGTAACGCGGGATTTAAATTGAGAGGATATAATCTAACAATATGTAGCTTTAGGAGAATACTTCTTGTTAACTTTTAACGCACACTTCTAACTATATGAGGGAAGTCGAGACTTACAATGGAACTCATTTATTGGTCTCGAAGACTGAGTAATGCAGTTGATAACGTGCCTCAAAGAGAATTCCAACTGTCGTTGAATTATCTAAGCCCCAAGTGGGCTCTATTCTAAGTAGTAGTAGTAGTGGTGGCTCTGCGAGTGCAAACTTTGAACAGTCAGCTGTAGGCAGATGGTCGCCGCGTTTGGTACGTGAACGAGAGGGTGGCAGGCTCCTAACATGTGGCTACTCTAACTGTACCGACTGTACTCTGTCACTGTCCGACGGTAAAAACCCCTACTTCATAACTTGTACTTCTCAGGCCGCCTCGGTCTGAGGTATCAACAATAAAGCGCTGACTGCAAGCTGAGCAAATTCCTACACGTACCGCGCTCAATGGGGCAGCGATCGGCGATTGCCGATCACTCGACGACCGAAGAATATTTCTGTAATTTCTCAATTAGTAGTGGTCTTAAAAGTGCTCTCCCACACACTTGCACATTTAGTCCCTATTTTTGGGATATAAAATTCTGAATTATACTAAGCGACATATGGAAATATATGAATAGTATGAGACATTATGGAAGAGCGTTACACTTTCTTTAAGCTATCAAGGATTATAACTGATTAATAACAACATAGCACTTCTCTGGAAGTTTTTTAAAATCAATCTTCGAATTTATGAAATTACCATCTTCCGGTGTGATGTTTTAGTGTTATATCATTATTTCTTTTCCTGGATGTTGCTGATAAACTGGGTTGGTGGTCAATTATTGTCAAACTGTGCTAATTAAAAAGATTTTATAATTTTTATTTTATGTTTGTATGGGGTATGGTAAGCAATTTGATTCTAAACTGAAGCAGTTTTATATCACAAGTAGTAGGTTCAGTGGCAACTATTCACGTGTGAAATAAACAAGCATTCTCCTTAAAACTTTCTTGTGTATTCTCATAATAAATGTATAGAAAATAACTTTGGGCTTTGGATGAGAAGTTAACGATAACAAATATAATTTATACTAGCACATGTTAGTATTGTACCTCTAAGAATTCTCCCAAATCTGATTTGCATTATGAGAATGGATATGGTCCACGCGTTTTGTGAGACCATACAAAACATCACCAATCGGATACAGCGACAAACGACGTCATTATTCTAGAATTTACTGACTGACATGTGAGTATCAACTTTTATTTCTCAGTTTAGTGAAATAATTATATCGTTAATACATTCGGGTTGCAATTGTAGTATTTATAAAAATCTATAAACAAGGAAGACAGATATTTCTTCTTCCTTTCTGCCGCTATGAACCAAATTCAGAGGAAAGTTTAGCTCTTGTGTTAAATGTACTGTCACACACAGACCCGTGAGCTTGCGAGAAACGATTTCGAAGTGAAAGTTACACAAGCAATCAACATACAAAAATGGGTGATCTGTTGTGCACATTTTAAAGGCATAAGAGTCTTGATTCCAGTGTTCTAGAATGCTCGTCATTTGGGACATCTACACCTGAAACCCTTGACAGGTGATGACTAAAATCCATTTTAGACGTATATGATATTTTCCCACGTTCTTGTGTAATATATCAACGACGATACAGAACAGCAATATTTTCCCGATACATCATTACGGCTTTCGGAGGTGCGACAGCCGTCGATCAGGTGTAGTCGGTCTGTCGAGCGGGAAGCCGACTGTGACAGGGGGCGGGGTGGCGTCAAAATAGGATACGACTGCTGTTGACAGCGCGCTGGCTTACGTTTGGGAGCTGCGAATCCAGATCAGCGACGCCGGGAAGCTCGATTGCTTGAGACCGTAGCGAACAACAGTAGCTGTTACACAGAGCCCAAAGTAAATTACGAGCACTAAGAAAACAAACTTCCCAAAACGATTATGGAAACATGAAGTAATGTGGTTTGAATCATCTTAAAGTTAGCTTAATTTAGATTTGACCAGTTCAGTATCACAAGATTTTGTCTAATCTAAGCGTTTTTTTACTGAATGAAGTTACTACAAAAAAAATTTATTAACTTTTATGGATAATAATGAAAATAAAGAAAATGCTACAATAATGAAGACTAGTCAGAACTAAGGGACCAGGTTTAGAGATCGGGGATGATGTATTAGCGTTCATAATTGCGGTTTCACGTTTTCAGCCTCAAAGCTACACCTTCAACGAATAAATAAATATTGATATACAAAACACAGGTTTCATGATTCAAAGAAAAAGAGCAGTACCCACTATTCCATTTTAATTACATTAATTGATGTTTCCGGTATGGAAGGAGAAAAGTAAACGGTGCAGAAAATATGACAGACGGAGAATGAAATGCTATCTCAGATTATTTCAAGCGTGTGTCTAAAACCCAGTAGGTACTTGTAAGCAAATACGCACTGCGAAGTTCAGAGCAACTGCAGTTACGTATAAAATAAGTTCCCTAAAATCAGAGGTAAGCAGTCACACCATTACATTAACCAAATGTGACATTATATCAAGCTGCTAAACAACATTTCTCATTGATTTATAAAAGTTTTATTTACAAATAATTCTTTGATTGTGAATTTTATTTCAAATGGAAATGAAACGCAGAACATAAATATACCGTTCGGTCGTTTATAGCATAAACTTTAACTAAAGGTTCTTTTTTCCAAAAAAATCAAGATTAAGAGAAGCACTCATGTGATATTTGCTTGCGCGTTACAGCGATGTCTTATGCTAACTCGAGCATGGGAATAATTTTTCTTTCGAATTTTAGGATACTTTAAATCCTCAAAGAAATGCTTTTTGATTAGTTGCACGCGAATAATTAAAATCAGTTATCTGTGTCCAAAACAACAATGTAATTCAACAACTTTGGATGATCTATTTTGCTTTCTAACGCGATCTATTACAAACAACGAATCTAAAGAGATGCAATTAAAAACAAATTAATTTTAATAAATTTTATCTTACTGGCTCAAGTTTTTGTTAATATTGAACAGTCAAATTCTGACTTAATTTCTTTTGAGATGCACTTAACTGAATCATTACATAATGTAACATTCAGTGGTGTCCAGTCAAATAGTGTCGTGAAAACTTATATTTTCGACAGCTGGCCTCACTGTCTTCATCAAGTGTCGCAAGGCTTCCGGTGGTTTGAGCCTGCTGTTACTGCCTCAACAGTAAAGGTACTAACAGCGGGCCTACAGGCTGGTAAAGACAACAGAGCCAGCTATCGAACCGACACCATCAGGCTGGACATCCGAGATGATTACATTGTACCACTAAGCCAGGAAGCTCTTCACTCACTCATGGATCATTAAAATTTCGAACAAAAGTTAATTACAGTGTGAACTTCTGCTTTACTGATTTCGATAAAAGAAATATTATTTACTTCCACATTATCCTACGAAAATCATCAGCACATGATGAGAATCGAATTGCTATTTAATAATTTCCTGTCGTAAGGCACAGATTAACACAGTATAAATATGATTTTACAACCATGTTTGGTTTCCAAATGTCACAATGTATGAATAGTATAATACTGATTAGTTTCGTTAGACAACAGTTATATAGTTTCAGTTTGAAGTAAATCATTCAATCGAAAAATGAGGTTATCAAATTAATAAGCCGAATGTAACGCTTTAAAAATATCCATTTTTGAAATGTATATGTTGAAGGCAGATGTATAATCGTCCGCAGTCACAATCTTTCTTATTAACCACTATCTAAATCTAGTTTCAATAACCAAAATATATCCATGTGATTCTCCATCCAGACCCTATTTTATGCTGTAACAATGTGTCAAGTGGCGTATAGTATTCTCTGCCTCCGACTTATAGTAAATTAATGATATGCCGAAAGATATATATTGTGGAGTTATAAAGTCTGGAAAGATTTTAACTGACTGTTATTTTAATCCCAGAAGAAATGTGAATGTTTTATAATACCTCGAATGCGTCCTCCCCAAAATTGTAATGAGCAATTTACTAACAGTTTAATTGAGTGCTGATATTTGTGTGCGAATCGTGTGTGGTATGTTCTGTAACATCACTGTCAATTTATTATAATATTATTATTATTTATTATTGTATTATTATTATCTTATTAATTATTATTGCCTTTTAGGACAGTGTTTAAATTCAAATTATTCATGATTATTCAGTTTTTGTTTGTATTCATTTTCTTCCTCTGCTCTTCCCAAAACCACTTCATATGTTCACTGTGTTCCTGTTTCCTTTGTTCTGTACATTTTTGTACCTGTTTTCTTCTGTATCCATTTATTGTATGAGATATGTAATTTTTACCTGCGTAAATTGGGGCCCATCCCATCATTTGCCTAAGTGTTGGTTGAAAAACATTCAAAAGCAGTGATCGTGAAGGACTGTACGCGAGGCCAGAGGTATCAGCGTAGACCCGTTATACAGTATTTCCTCAAGTCGAACAACGGGGCTTTTCACGGCCACTGCAAACAATGATGAGTTACGTTTAAACTAAATATTACAGGTGAATATAAATAAATAACTATTCCACGCAAACCTTTTATGACGCAGGAATAAACTGAGTGTATTTTCGGTGCCAAGCATTTTCGTCCACCAATAGTTTTGTGACATATAGAGTAGAAATTTAGAATCTTGTAACATAACTATTACTTTTATCCTTGTGAATGCACCACTTTCTGTTAGATAAAATCGTATAAATAGACAGGTTATTTCGTTTCATTGACGTTTGTCGGAATTTGTCTTGTTATTATATCTGAATATATTATTAAATTAGTTGCAAGTGTAAATTAGTTGTGTTTATCATTTGATTATGTATTAAATTATTTTAATTGAAATTATTATGGCAGCGGAGATGATTACTATATTTTGGCATTTTCGGTAATTACAAATTGTTTATTATATTTGAAGTAATAACAAAGACCATCAAATCACCAGTATTTTTCCTTAATATCATTATCATTTTATTTTATGTGAAAATGAACATGATTGATGAATTCTGCTTAGATCGAAACTTCTTTAACAATAAAAGGAAACCGCCAGCTGCTCCAGAAAAAGATACGATTGCTGAAGGTTGGCGTTAAATATTAACTTTTTAACAATTTGAAATATACAAGACCTAAACTTGCACGACCTATGTTTACAAAAAAATTCAGGCTACCAGCCGTAAAAATATTGCACTCGTAGGTTGTTTCCAGGACATAGAATTGGATCTTCGAAAAGTCCTAAGATTGAAACCTTTTGATGCCGTGGAAAGCTAAAGAATATTTTATTAACATACAACGTCATCAATCTTACAAGTTTTGAATTTTTTAAAAATTATATTTTCCCATAGCCATCAGTATTTGTCTATTTGTCTGGAACAGATGGCTGTTTCATTTCATTGTTACAGAATTTCTGACATAGGGAGATATGGAGGTGAAATGTGAGAGTATTTTTGATTTCTCGAAACACTCTTTAGACACAAGTTACTGTATAGCAAAATGTTTATATCTTTAAAACTTCTAAAACAATGATATATTACTGTATATTGTGTGCATGACAACATCTTTCTTGACTAAATTCTAAACAAAAATTGATCTTCGGGATTCATTATTTACAGTACAATAGCCTGAATACTGAATTACGCTACAGTACAACGTCCGAACATAATATTTGGCAAATGAATTTTCACATGTTCAAGATGTTATAGCAGAGGAAATATGCTTTCAAAAAATTTCTGAGCTGCTTGAAGGCTTTCAGACGTTTCAAGTTCTGTTATTATTTTTGCCAACGAATATCTGACATTTAAAGCACTTACTTAATTCCGAAATTTTCTCGATTCCTTTTTGTGCTCCGGCCTCTTAAACATGCAGCTGATGGAATTTAATAAAGTGAAACAAAGGTCTGCTAGAAATAATACTTGCCATAATACATGTTTTCGTATTTTAATCTGAAACACTACACTGTACTTTTTTAAACGTATTTCATATGATTCATTTCAGTTTACCCTCGTGGAAAATATTTGGTTATGTTAACATTACAAAGAATAAAATTATGTTATGATAGTAGTTTTGAGCAACTACACATTTATCATTTACAGGTATTTTTGTTTTTAGCAACATGACCTAACTTTAGGAGTAAATCACTGAATATTTTAACAAATGCATATAATAAAATAAGATCAGATATTTAAATACTACTAGCTGGGATAAAAGAATGTTTGGACAGTCGGTCTGGCCTGGAATTCGAGGGAACGCGGTTTCTTTCCCCATTCCTGCATTGTGGTTTTAATTAACTCGTAAACGTGAGATAGGTGCATAAAACTACATAAAATTGAGATTATTGATAATTGAAGGAATGCTGTCCAGGAACTTTGTCCCACTTTTTGTCCATAAATTACGGTAAAATTTCTTTCTATTGAGATTTATCACCGAAAATTTCAGTTATTTACGTATAATAGCCGCGTATCTTCACGGTATCCTTCAAGAGTAAAAAATAGTATGCCATGAATACAATGGTATTAGCTCCGTTGACTTAGTGATGCCCGGTGTATGTTCGAATACTGGTGGTGGATGAAATTTTCATCATCAGGACTTAGCTGGTGGTGTAGGAAGGGTGATGGTGGACCAATGTCCTGGGTTAAATTCCAAACCACTCCGCAGCGAATATGGAGTGAGGGTATATCACATTGTAGATGATGATTCGCTCGCTGGATGGGGACGTCAAGATTATCGATCCTGGCGGTGTTCCTCGGAAGATTAGGCTCCAATGGGCTGGAACCGGATTTAACCCTCTTCTATCTTTCGTTCATTCCCAACAGAAACAACATTCTTCTCTAAGCATACACGCATCAAAGTCTTCTACACAAAACAACAAGCGCGTAAATACACTTTAATCACGAAGCAAGTAGAGTGGAAATCTTTCCATTTAAAATTGCACTAAAAAAAATTATTCATCAACCTAATGTTAATATTCGGTTTAAATACCAAGCAAATGGTGTCAGTTCTTTAATATATGCGATAGCGTTCGAAGATGAAAGAAATTATTGCATTCTATTTCCTTGAACTACTTGTCAATCAGAACTCATTAATGTTTCATATTAGTTGGATAAAATAGAATACTGTGGAGTGAGCGAATGCAAATTATGTCTCGACATACCCAATTCAATTACGAACTCAAATAACTTATGTCATTCGGCTTCAATACTGATTAGAAATTTTTAAGCATCTTAGATTCTTTGTAATAACGTTTCCTTATGGCAGCTGCTCTACGCGATTTAAATAACTTAAAAGTTACGTATCATTCGTTTCCAACTTCTGAATTTAAAAATATTAAGAAATAAGTACAAAGCTGTTCGTAGGATTTAAATCACCTGGCTTTTTCATATATTTTATAAAATTATTGTTCCTTTCATGACTGAATTCTCCGGAAAGTTCTAGCAATGTATTTCAATGCATCTTGTTCAAAATCTAAAAAATCCAATTTGATGTGGAAGGCACTGCAAGATATTTTTTTAAATGGATTTTTGGTATCCAAGAGGAAGTTAACTTATTCACAAATCACAATTCTTGTTGCCTTCTGTTTGGATTAAATGTATCGATACGCATTTTGATTTTACTTTATGCAAATTTTGAAGCAAAAAGAATGGAGTAATATCTAAGACTTACACTTATTGGTTTTAGTTTTGCTAAACGCATCCACAGATGCAATGAAAAAACAAAACGATTTGTTAATTAAGAAAGAGTACGATTAGGTCGAATTATTTTCCTTTTTGTTTGGAGAAGTTTAGGTCATTAAATTATCTTACTACCCAGAAGATATTATTTACTGTTTCGATTGCACTTAGGGATAGTACGTGTTCGTCGTCCGTAGTTGTTCTTACGATTTTAAACTAAACGCATAGCAGCGTAATTATTACTATACTATCTGTTGTTTATCAAAACAAACTAAAAATATAGGGTTTCATACTTCCTAAAACCCTGTTTTTAATGGCAGTAATGAAGTCCTCCATGAGCTGAATTTTGTGTATTACAAACAACAGCAAATGTAATTTTTATTACACTTTCACTTTGGTTGTCACTCCTGCTTTTGTTGAATCGCATTGAGACACTCACCGAAAAAATTCGTTAACTGTACTGGTTACCTGATGTATTCTGAATAAAGGCCCATGAACTGAAGTTTACAAAAAAAATGCTTTATTTTGTTTGCGGGAATAACTTTATAGAGGCTTTAGGGGTACTAATAATATGCCACACGTTTAGAAGGGGCCATTGTTATTATGACCGATTTTTTCAACAGCATGACAAATGTTGCAAACAATAATCAATATGAGTGTCGTTTTTCTCCAGTGACATGGGAAATTGCCCCTTCCGCTTCCCTCCGTTACTTCTGCGGTACTACCACACATTTGTGTCTGAGTTTGTAACTTATTGCACGGTACGGTTGTATTCAATAGTACTAACTACTCAACAAAATGGTACAGCCAACAATCAGTATTAACATACGACTGAAAACTAGATTTCTCAGTCAATAAAGATTAACAATTGGAACTTTTTAATGTACTCTAAATTTAATAATTTCACACGTATGTGTGTGAATATTTTTAATGTCTACCATTTACTATTTCGGTCTACACGTCCTGTAACTATACTGAATTATAAATTCTGCCTTATAGTTCTACAGATATTGACAAACAGATATAATTTTTTTTTTAGAGAAACCATCGGTAAAACTAAATACTGCACTAGTAATGTGTGATTAATAAAAACTGCAGAGAATACTACCATTTTACCTATCAAATTTACCAGGAAATGAGCTGCTAGCTATCTATTTATTCACTGTGTCACTTTCATGATGGTTAGTGGGATATATAATTTTCCGTTAATACTTGTATCGTAACAGCTACTATGGTGTTAATTTTAATAGTTGATATTAGCATCGATAGTCACACAAATAAAATTAAAAAACTTTGATAATTATAAAGGATAAGACAAGTAGTAGAATTTACGTTAAGTTTAAACTAAAGAACGAAAGAACTTGGTTCTCAGGAATAGAAATTCGTTATGAATTAAGAGTATATAGTTGTTCGAAGGTATTCCCATAATTTTCCTCTGTCGGTATCAAATTTAATTTAAAAATTATAAACAACACTTTCACCAATGCCCATTTCGAAAAAGAAAACAATTATCGCCAATAAAACTCTGAATATAGTGATTCGTTCTTACAATGGCTGTTAAACATGTATGGTATATCAGTGATTTCTTCCATGAAGTTGCTTCTGCCATGTATAGTTTCAATCTCACTGAAGAGAATGATCATGTTATGAAATGTTTTTGTTGAAATGAATAGTTCTAAACAGAACTATAGTCGAGCTGAGGTACCACTTGCCGCTTGAAATGACAAGAGAGCAGAGTTACGTATAGGCGGGAAATTGGACGTAAAGTTTGCTTTTAACATCAAACAGTAAATTTGTTTTGTAAAATATCTTATACAATAAATTACTGACTAGAAGAGAGAAATAGTTGATTAACTATCATCTTTGAAAACCTTGAGGGTAAATCATTCAAAAGGAAAAACGTATTTGTTAATGCCATTTGCCCGACTGTGTGATGAATATTTTATAACTCGTAATCTACAACATACCACTTCCTCTCCTCATAAGATCTGTTTCTTTTCTTGCAGCTCGTGCGCGTTCTTCATCCAAGCCCTGTCAATAGGGTAAGTTGCAAACTGCAAACATCTATTTTGCTGTGGCGTAACACATGGGACCAAGACTCAAGAGAAATTTCCCCGGAGGCTGCCCAACGGATAGTATAATATTTCAGGAGTAGGAATGGATGGAGACGCACATCGATCGTCGCTAGAAAAACTTTATGAATTGTAGATTATATTTCAACAACTACAGCCTTAGAAATCTAATGGAAATGACAGAAAATTTTTATACATTAAAAAATCTTCAACAAAATCTTACTTTGCCATAAATGATAATGTTATGATCTGTTTAATACGTTTCTAAATCAGTTACCAAAGTTTTGGTCATCAGATTCAAATTCATCGTCTCATGAAAACACTCACATAAGTGTCTGTTTTTGAAAATATCTGTTAACTGATATTGGAGAGCATATAGCTCAGACTTGCGTTATTTTCAGAAATTTCATGGTCGTAACTTTTATATATATAACATTACACCACGTCGAGGTCATTCGAGGCTGGAAACAAGTGGGACAAGGAACAAAAAGAAATTCTGCATAACCTTTTGAAGGCTCCACCTCGTCATTCGCCTGGAGTAATTTGGGGAAACTATGGAATACCCAAATCTGAATGGCCGGACGGGGATTCGAACCCACTTCCTCCCGAATGCGAAGTCAGAACCTTACCGCTCATCAACCACACATGGTCGCACACCATAGCTTGATATGATTTACTCGTATTTGATGAACCAGTGAGATTAATTATAATGATTGTTAAACGACTGATATTAACATTCCTATCTGGGAACTAATGAACTCTTTATCAGTCTCAGTAACTAGGTGGCCTCACTACGCTGCTGTATATTTAGAGGTTGCATACTCAGTAGCCACAGGAAGAAGTGGTAGATGACATCAGGTAGCATTAAATTATTGTTCAGATACTAATTTACTTCCCATCCACGGTTAACGTGATGTAATGATTACATCTCACATTTTACCTCTTAGAATGACCGAACCGTAATGACAATGTCAAATACAGTTCAGCCGTTTTAAAGTAATGCCTATTATACGTAAAAATTAATTTTACTTATCTGCTCCAGCTCCAGATGACGTAGTGCCTTGAGGCGTACCTCAAATTTTAATTTTAAGCTTTAAAACTGTGAAAATACTAACAAAACCTTTTCAGTAAATTTTTAATGCTGCCACAATAAACAGAAAATGCCTCGTTAGAGATTTATAATATTGCAGATCAGGAACCGTTGGCAGTTTACAGAAAATTACCTAATAACAAGGCTGTAAATATGTACATACTACCATTCCGGAATTTATTGCCCACTTGGAGTCTGGACAACTTAATTACTTGTAACAGAAATTTTCTATTGTTTTCAAATTATTCTCAATAATTCAAAATTCAGTTAAGATGCTGTGGTTTGTTGAACACAAATAAACTATCTGTTACAGCAAATCGTGAAGTATCCGGGAAGTCAGGTAACTACTCAGTTTTAAAGTTTCACATAAACGCGAGTGTCTTTCTTTCGAATATTTTGTAGTATCGATGTTACACAGGGTAAAAAATGAAAAAAATGAAGAAAAACTCATGCGCTGGCTATTATTATCGCACAGCAAAAGTAACAAGAACGACTTACTGTGATGAAATTTTGGTAAAAAAATAAACTTCTTTAATCATTAGCTATCAGAAGTTTAGTTAAAGTCCTTACTGCAACTGTGAATAATAAAAAAAGGTGTAGTTTTCATTCATACATTTGCCCGATGGTGTGGAGCATAGATTGGTGGAGACAGAATTTGGCTTTCGCCGTCAGTAGAATGGAGTTTGAATACAGTTTGGCTACTTTAGGTTTGCAGCGACATAATGAAATTCGTTTGACTGCATACTGCGCGATCTTTGGAGGCCGCTGCGGATGTTAAGCTTTGAGGAAAATCTTTGAGACCATGGATCCGCTCTTTCGACTGAAGTACCAGTGACTTTAGATGATGATGAAGTTAGATTATATTTAAAAAGAAAAATAGCGCTTACGTCTTTCACTATACAAAGATTGGATTTATTTTCTTAAATTATTTATTCCAGATTGTTTCATTTTCAGCATAATCATAGCTATCCTTGATTATATCAACTGATTAGTAAAAATCTTATATTGAAGGGTTATTATTTCGAAATAATAGCGGGACTATGTAATAACTGCAAACAGTGATGGATTTATATCATAATAGACATGGTTTTGTTTGTCTATGTTGTTGTGTGGCGAAAATGTGTTTACGGAGAGCAATGCACTTACTGAAATAATGTTGGGTGAAAAAGATGCTCAGTAGGGTGGCCCTCACAAGACAAATAATATTTTTTTCGAATATTCAAACAAATACCCTCTAATTCTTTTTAAATCACTGTCGCTTACTTACATAAGAAATGTTATCCTCCTACGATGACGTTAACCCGTGCCGAGTAGACCCGAAAGTTTACAAAAAATGTTTATTTTGATTATCGCTTGATACGTGACTGCATCATAGTTCGCATAGTTCTGGGTTAACGATGAAATCCAAACAACAAAAAATAATATTTAATTTTTTAGTAAGACAGAAGTATTACAATTATGTAGGGTATTTTCTTTTTAGGATCTCTTTTTTATGGTGCGCGGTTACAATTTACGGTATTTTTGCATGAAGATTGTTTCTGTTCTTAATCGGCCCTAATTAATTTTACAGCTCTTTCAGGTAAAAGACCTTTCTTTTAGCTTGTACAAAAACCGAAGTTTCTTCCAAAGAAGAAGCGCTCTCCTGAAGAACACTGCTTTAAATTTTCAGTCGAGAAAACAAATGTTTGCTCTTCGCGTCATACATTCATTGTGGTTTTTACTAAAACAAAATATAGGTAAGCATTAATCAAGTTTCAAAAGGTACAAAATAATGTACAATGTACATACAAGGACGGCTAATTTTACATACCATACAAAATAGAGCCGCATATTACTGTCACGAAAGCGGTGTTCCTTTCTACAAAGCTAGACGTACTCTCCCTTTCTAAATTATGTACCGTTTTGCGTTCCTTGCTAACTTTAATTTAGAAAACCTATCTTGAGTGAATAAATGGCTCTTGCCAAACATCACGCTTGATGCACTGCACGATGATGCCTTATTTTCAGTTCTTTGCAACTCTCTCCACCCAAGAATATAACTCATAGGTCAATTAGTTCTCTGTCGTCGTCTCTCACGAAGCATTTTTTTTTAATCTAGCCAAATAGAAATGTAACAACTACTCAACTTGTGTGTCATTGAAATGTTTTTCTGATTGCTTATATCAATTTGATGCCGTCATGCAAAAAGTAACAACTTTCTTTCGAACATTTGCTCCAGAAGTTCCCAGGCACCATTGAGATGACCTATCATCGATTTTTTGTGTCGCATCTCATTATCAGCACTTTATTACTTTCTCAGGGCATTCAGAACAACTTTACCTTGTTCTTTAGCACAAGAAGTTGTTCCCTATTATGAAAAGAAAATATGAGACACATTGACAGCCGTTATTCTTTGGAACTACTTACGCCCAGCCCAGGCAACAACTTGCCATCCCACTGAATGATAACGACTTGGGACTCGTCATTTTAAGATCGGTTATTATAACTTCTGCTCATTGCTTCCTCATTTGTGTGCTCATTCGTTGAATGGAATACTTGTTTAAAGAAAAATCGTCAGTACTAAATCCAAGTGCCTACACGATAACTTGAAAAACGTAAACTGAATCTCTTATACTTAATTAGCATCTAACTAAGACAGCTATTAATCTAGGAGTAATGATATTTTTTTCTGATGCGTTTTGCAGCAGTTGCTGAATGAATTATTTCAGGTGGGTTTGTTAAACTGATCTTCCTGACGTTCTCCGAGAACTAGAAGATGTGTCGTTGGGTTCTTCAGATAGTAGGAACAAATCATATGACGCTGAGGATCTTGACTACCTGCTGGACCACATATATTTAAGTATTTTTCTCTTCATTTATTTTCATTTGTCTAACCATTTCCACCGAGCGTGGTGGGTGAACGGTTAACGTTCTGGCATTCGCATTCGGGAGGACGCGGGTTCGAATCCCCGTCTGGGCATCCAGATTTGGGTTTTCTATGGTTTCCCCAAATCACTCCAGGCGAGATGCTTCCCTCAGAAAGGCCCTGGCCGAATTCCTTCCCGATCCTTGACCCCAGCCCCATCCCGCCTCTAATGACCTTAGCCGTCTACGAGACGTAAAGCAATAAGTAAAAGAAAAAAAAGTCTAACTATTTCGTCTTTTTCAGCTAGTTGTACATACAAACACATCAAGAAATCTGGCCTCCTTGGCTCTCTCTGTCGCTGTAAGATTTTACCCTGCTTTGTTTATATTCTTTCGAGGGCGTAAGCGGGTGCAATACCATAAACATTATCAAATTCACGTTGCAGATCCCCTTTGCCTTCGCTTTTAAACATCCAGCGATTTGCTTGCATTCTTTTTCAACTGTCTCACTAATATTCTCGAAAACATAATGCATTCATGTACAGTGACACTAGGGCTTTCAATTTTCCATCACGGATATTAAAAAATAAAACTTATAGAACTCCCTTCAATTTGATAGTTTTCCTCTTCCTAACCCAAAAACCTTCTATTAGAACTAAAATACGCGATGCCTATTCAAGAACTGGAATGACGGTAACAATTAACGTAGGCGCGTGCCACTATTTTTGCGTAACTTATATAAGATGAATAGATGCAAGTCGCCACGGCTTACAGTGATCCGAATGGTGTAAAAATTTATTTTTCAGTGTTTTAGCGTAAAATGAAAGAAATGACCTATGCGTTACAAAATTTCGACTTTGAAAAATAAGGGACACCCTAGTGCTGAGTCTGAATAGATTGTTTTTGCCTTTATGCTTGACTTCATATATAAGAACTACTGAAATGCTCTGTAAGGGAGAAAGTTATGAGTATAGCGTAGCGAGGTTCTGAGCAAAACAGTTTTCGTATGAGATTCCAATAAATTTCCTCCACTTTGTTCTTAAACTTTTTAATACTTACTTTCTCTGAAAATTCTTACAATATAGCGCACAGTTTACTACAATCTATAACAGCACTCCGTTTGATAAAAATTCAGAAATTTTGTGTAAGGAATGTTCTTCGGAAGAAATTGTTAAACACTCGAGGAGAAATTATCTTCTTGGAAACTAGAGTATCCAAATTATGTCAGTCTCAAAATATTAACAAATGATGCGGCTATGAATGGTAGAATGTCTGAAGTGAGCGCTCGGCAGCTTTTAAGCTGCAGCGAAATGCTGAATAACTCTTGCTCACCGGATTTATTCAAGGTTTTCTGAAAACGCCTAACAGTCCTCTCATTTGTTCAGCTGCTTTACTTTACTCTCACAATATTGTTTGTTTCAACAGGAACGGTATGATTTTAGTTACAGTTGAATGTGAAATTGTAGCTCAAATTTTTACTATACAAATACGATTGTTAGTTTCTCGAACAGAGACAGGATCGCTCTTTTATACCTCACAGACAAGATTTCTCTAACAGACCATGCGCCAAAATTGAAGCTGAAGCCGAAGGAAGCTGAGTTTTCTCTTTTTTTATTGCCATCTTGTTCTTCAGTTCATAAATCTAATGGTAACATAAGGATTATTTCAAAATATATCATGCCCTTCATACGCCTGAAATTCAGAGAAGAAGAAATATGTGCGGAGTTTGCAAATGAAGGTTAAAATTTCCATTTTGGTTTTTAAATAATTGCGTTCGCACTTTACTGAAATAATGATTTAGTTACTTTCCTGAAGTGTAAACGCCAGCAAAATATAGTTTCGGAAAATTTAACTTGTGTTTCATCAATAGATGCAAATTATAGTTTCTGCAATACCAGTATATTATTAATTGTTAACAACTATTTAATATCAGTTTTCCGATGATTTGTAAATATGCCGTACTATTTATCATACATAATGTTTTAATGTAATGTTTGTAATATTAGAAATTTAAAGGAATACCAAAGAAATTCGATGATGCAGTTTCAATAAAGGATAGCAGAAAAAATTTGTACATCTCTGATTACCATCATTTCTTAAAAAACAAAATATTAAAAAAAGATTTACCGCGATTGTCTAACAATTCTGCTTGTTAAGAGTTTGTTCTGAAATGGATTACCTGTTGTTTGAATAATTTTTAATCTGTATTTAATTCCATGAATGCCGAAATTTGTTTCGACATATTTCATATGGGATATATAGAATTCTTCAATTTGCGGAGTAGTTTGAAACTAAAATTTGTTATTCTTTATTTGAATTTAGTGTTAAATGTGTAATTCATTCCCAAACCTAATTTAAAGTCCACACGCGGAATATTTAATTTAAAAAAATCTAGTCTGACATTAATAAAACAAAAAAGAAGAACTATAATTTAGGAATCGGAAAGAAATCAGTGATTTTGATATCAATTACAGTAGTAATATAAGTTATTTTATCGATGGACTTGAAAAATTTAAACGTACTGTTAGGAAACGAAAGTAATGCAAGTGACTAAAAATTATTTAGTTCTGACTTTTTTTTTTTTTTTTAAAATTGCATTGAGCACTTACGTAATATAAAAGACATCAGTAAACATATTGGTTCCGACTAGCGTCAAGCATCGCCTCGCGCCGCCTAGCCTACCTGTTGGATACCGTCCCGCTGAGCGCCTGCTTCGCTGGAGGCTCCAGTGATTGCCCGTCGGCGTCGCCACGCGGACTGTGGTGCGGTGGGCGTCGCGGCGCTCCGAGATACCCGCTGTCCGGCCCGTCGCGCCGGCGTCGGCGTCCGGAGCATGGCGCATGCGCGTCTGGAAGCTCTGGCAGGCACATCACGTAATTAACTGACCACGCTAAGTGCGCGCTTAACAGGCAATTGCCGGCGCCGTATTTCAGTTAGAATGATTATTGCCGCCGATAGAGAAGAATGGCCGGACGTTCCGCGACAATCGAATTTTGGCAACGACTGAACCGTAGCTGGAAAAAACAAACTGCTCTTCTGACAAACTCGGCATATTTGTACTGCGTAATACAAGCATTATGGGATTGTATATCAGTGCTAATACTACATTCCCTGCGTAGGAATAAAATAAAATATGTTTATGAGAAGACAAGTGTGATGACAAACTAAAATTTGTACTTTTTTTATTTGATTTAGTATTTAAATCGTATAAATTCTAACTGCTAATACAGGCACTAGTCATTACTTAATTAAAAACCAGTGTCTTATACGACGGTAGGCCAACTTGCAACTGAGCACTGACTAATTTAAATTTGGATATTCATGTCTCAAAATAAGTGTCATTGGTGCATAATACAATGAAACGCATTTTAATGATTACCGAGATCCCCACATTTTGACTCAAGAACATTTTAAAAGAAAAGAAACACTATGAGTGTTTTTAACTCTACCCACTAAGTCTTCTTGAAACATAAAGACTTTTTCTTCATTACTCAGTGTAAAAGTGTCTTTCATATCATTAAAACATCATTAAGTAAGAAGCAGTATGGGCTTAGGGAAGATATGAAATTACTAAACAAGCAATTAACAGCAGCGAAATGGAAAAGATAAGGATGCGTTCATGAAGAAAGCAACGACAAAAGGGAAATACTGAATAATGCTAGTAGGAATTCGGCGAACAGAGTACGCTCACGGGGGAACGAGTAGTCAGTTACGGAAAGTATGTGGAAGAATTTACCAAGAAGATGAAAAGTCAAATGGTCATAAACAAATCCGAATCTATTGTGGTTCTCTGCGTCTGGATATTGAATAATCCTCTTTTGCTTTTGTCTGTTTTTCCAAAAGTCCCCATTCATTCTCTCTTCCCAGGTTTTAGCAATTTCTTAAAACTCTATTCCAACAACATTTTATCATCTTCCATGTAGAGCTTTTCCCTTAAATCTGACACTCTTCCATCTATCTTAAAAGTTTGGTTCATGACATAGTTTTGTCACTAATCAAACAATGTAAATACTCATTCTGATTCTCTATATCAAACTACTTACTCCCAGTTTCATTTATGTATATTCCTTGCTGTAACTCTTGTAATTTTATAAATCATATGCCTCAGAAATCTCATTGCAAACCTGCGCCCTAATTCAGTCATTATCTGTTATGGTTACATCTCCGCTACATTTATTTCTGTAGTTTCTTTCGATAACATCTTTTAATCAATTTAGAATGAAGTTGTTAAAAATTTTCTGCATTTCGATTAAAAAATTAACCCTCTGTCTTTCTTACACCATACTCAATTTCCATTTCTTTTTTTCTGTTATGTGTTTCGAAACTGAAATATCTCTAAATGTCCTACAGAATCTGCTATTTTTATCACATCTACTGCCACTTAATCCTGTCCTGTGGGTTTCCTAGTTCGAAATAATTTTCAAAACTTCCATTCAATCTTCCGTTGTATTGTGCATAAAATCCATAACCAGAAATTTTTTCAAAAGTACACTGTTTTAATATTCTCCAGTTTTTCTATAGTTCTTCCATCTAATATGCTCTCTCTATTGTTTATTCCAGTCATCATTGTCCTCCAAATTATGCCTGATTTACTTTGTTCCTCTTATGTCAAATCTTGCTATATCGGGTTCTTTTCTTGACACATTCGTCTTCACTTTATCACTCTTAAAAGGTGTCATAACTGCTTGAATCTCTCTTTCACTATTTTTATGGTCCGGCCGTTCCATCGGAATGGTTATGAACATTAATAGTTGTTGGTGCAAGGAATTGGTTCTCAATAATACTAGTATGGAGTAGGGGCTTCAATACCACCAACGCAGAAATCTCTTAAATGTTACAAAACACAAATTTCTTTAGACTATTTGCAGCAATAAATAAAGAGTCTGAAAACCGAGGACATGGAAAATCATAAGCATTAAGTACCTGGTTAGCTGGGATCATTAGGTTTTGTCAGGGCAGTGTGGGAAATCCAGAATATACTATGTTGCATATTGGTATAAATAAGGACATCAGGATTTTAGAAATAGATTCCGACGTTATTATCATAGACGTAAGCACGTTTAAAAATCTTAAAGACGCTGATATAAATAGTATTATCACAAGCGTTTTGGAGGCTACCTCATAATATATCTTCAGGATTAGTCTTGAGAAATTCTGTACAAAGAAGTTTGGATATATTCTAAAGTAGTGTCAATTCACAAAAAACAGAGAACTGTAGATCGAATTGCTGGAGTTCATTGGTATGCAAGCTGAATGAGAGCAATTTTATCCCTGTACAACAGGAATTGTTCTGAGAAAAGAAACTGTTTTGTAAAACAGTAACAAGGACTGAGGGAAGATTATTCAAGTGAAACTCACTTAACTGGTCATATTAGTACGTTTTTCCAAAATGAACAGACAAGCGGGATGCTGATAATGAGATATCTCTAATGTAAGTATCAGATTTAACAATAAAATTTGAGAAATTAGCTTAAAACTACTAGAGTGAATCACAATGTGACATAATTGACGGAGAAGTTATGGGGAGGTATGATGAGTAATAAGTGCAGATGTATGAGTTATGGTATCATGAAGATGAAAGAAAGGACACGGGTGCCACAGGTTATTGTAATGGGAACAGTGCTATTTATTATTCCAATGATTGATTTTGTTGTTTGTTTGCAGTGAGAGGTGAGAGTGATAAAGTTGTAAGGAAAAAATAAAAATAAACGAGAGGATGCTGTGAGGAGTCTGAATACTATATCCAGGTGGGAAGATCAGTATGGAATGAAGATAGATACAAGGAACAGCCAATTCATAAGATACCGGTACACTAATACAAGAATTTTTTTCTATAATATAGTGGAGCGGAGATGAGAATTGATGGTATAGGTATAAAATCCAAACATATCGTTTAGTAACAAGCTGAGTTAATTACCACATATTTGCTTGATGCTAAAGTTCAACGTTTTTTGGAGAGGTTAACTGGTGTAAATTGCAGTGAACTGAGAATCCTGGGTTAAGAAGTCTTCCTTGATAACGCCCTGTTTTTTTAGTAAGGTAGGTATGTATGTGACCCACAATGTGGGTATCAAACAAAGTATTCTGGGAATACAGAAGATAAAAAATAAGTTTCTTTGAGGAAATTATGGTTGAACTAACTCGATAATTAGTAAAATAGAGTATCTCGGACAGAAGTCACAGGAATACAGGGGATTGTAAATAAAGTTTTATGTTTAATTTATATGTTGGCAATGAGATCTGACTTGATATATTTAGTATGTGAAAAGGAATCGAGCTCCTGGACTATAAAGGACCATAATGCAGAATAACGTGCAATTACTTCATTTGCAGGTAAAAGAGTCAGGAAATGAGAGCAATCGTTATGGGGTGTGCGGAAAACGCACTGTCCTGGCCTCACATTCTAAAAGACGCGGATTTGAATCCCCGTAAGGACGATACAGATTTAGGTTTTCCATGGTTTCCACAAATCGCTCCAAGCGAATGCGAATGCCAAGATGATGCCTTCAAAATTCTATAGCTGAATTCCTTCCCCACATTTAATGACTTAATCGTCGACAAGCCGTAATTTCATGAGTAAAAAAATAGGGGGAATACATTAGGTATTTGAATGCTGAAAAGTATATCTGCAGCAACGAAAGAAGTTAAAATGAAAAAAAAAAAAAACCCACATAAATATGTGCATATCGAACGTGACACGGTAAAGTAAGCCGTATCAGAAATTAATATCAGTAACAATAAATAAGACCTGTGAAAAAAAATATTTTTTCTGCTTGGCGATAAGATCTTCCAGATTCAGTATCCTAATCAAGGTGTAACTACACATCAAAATTTTTTGACACATTACCCGAGGTTAATGTTTACAAAAATTTTAGTAAATCGTGAGGGGTGAATCCGGAATCCTTGAATTCAAGGCAGTAATCTTTCCATGAAAAAAATGTGAATTACAACATCATTCCAAACGGTTTTATTTATTAAAAAAAAATAAAAATAGCCGTGGACGAAGAATGAGAAGAAGTCTGAAAAAAAAACCTCATAAATACACCCTTTCAATTATTTTTTTTTTTCGTCGTAATGGATAAAAATTAACGATCATCAAGTTGTGCACAATTTTGTGTATACTTGTTAAAGTTTAGCAGATAGGCACAGTAGAGATTACGAGTAACTCTAAATTAAAATGCCAGACTGTAATAATTCCACTGGCGGAACTAGAACCATTGAATCGTACCGTAACAGAATTCTCAGATTAGCTAAAGGCACCGATTCTGTAGTGACTATTATTGGTATTATTACCTTTCTAGATCTGCTTTCTTTTAATGAGTCTGTTCTAGAGAACAATTTTAAAAAAAAGAAGCTAGTGGATGAAATTCAAGGCAATGGAATTTAGAACAAAAGCATATTGCTGCATGTTGCTGTATCAATTCACAGACTCGATATACATTTGAGAGCAATTGATCATTTATCACGGTTCGACGCGTATATTTGTTTTGCTTTTAGCTCGTATTATATCCATCCATCTATAGATATATGGTGCTCACTGGTTTCGAGTTTACGCATGGAGACAGCTTTGTTAGGTGATGGCTATCAGTTTGTAGCGAGTGTTGTACTGATGGCATTTCTATGAATATTAATTGGTGAACAAACTGGCAGGCTATTTTCCAACAGCAGTAATTGCGATTATAATGAATGAAAACACTGATTTTTATTTCTATCAGTGCAAAAAAAAAAAAACTCTCATAAGTTTTTAAAAACCACCGCCCCCAGAAATTTGACACTTAAAAAACCATCCTAATACACGATTACGAATATTTATATTTTTCAAAACAAAATAACGCAATGAAGAAATTGTATCGTAAGCTAGTTCAAAGATTCCCGGATTTTGTGAGACCTAGTGAATTTAAATTCTTCTCCACGTGGCTCTTGGGATTAAAGTGTCCATCGATTTAAACGCAATAACTCGAACATTAAACGTCTAAATAATGAAAAAAAAATTCACTTAATTGTCATCTTTTAGGTGTTCGGCAAAAGAGTGATTTAAGACATTATTCTTATTCAGCTAAATTTGAAAACTTTCTGGTTTACAAATGTAACACAAGAACAGACAGTATGTTAAGTCTAACTTGTATGATTAAGCAATAGGTTGCTTAAGAAGTCCAAGCTGTAGGTAATTTCATGATCAATACTTCCGCTTGAAGAGTTTAATTTAATTGTTTTTATAGCAGTACTGTGGAAAAAAAAATCGGCTTCAGCATAAAATTTGTAAAAATCATTCATTAAGTTATTTTACTATGACCATAATCTCCAGAAAGTTAGCAATAGTTTTCCTATAACGTTTCGCTATAATTTTCAGATCAGTAGTTTCGAAAACAAAGATAAGGAATAGTACTGTTTTTTTTATTTTTTTATTTTTAGAAAAATCATACACAAGACGTGGAATAAAGAATGAAACACAAACCGTTTAAGAATCTGCGTTGCATCTTTCACTTCTTACCCATGATGATTATCTAAAGGAAGTATTTTCCTCAGCTCTCCACAAAACCACCCCTGATTTTTCGATTTTTTTTTTTTTTTTTTTTTGTTTTAGCGGCGTAAAGTAGTGAGTAATAACAAATTTCTATGTTAAAGGTTTCAGAATTTATAACAATATGATGGACGGACAAATAAGCTACATGGACCTAAGGGTACTATTCTTCACTCTGTAGGTACGTAACAATAAAAAAAACCATTCTGATATCTGCACAACTGAAGCGGGTTAGTACTTCTATTAAGCCCTACATCTGAATTATAATTTAAATTTAAACCTCCACAGAAATTTTAAATGCTCATAACTGAGCGTGTGAACTACTTTAGTAAAATGCTTTGTGACTGGCGACTGGACAGATTGCTGGCCGTTACCTCAATAATTCTGTGATGTCTAGCGCTGTCCTTCGTTGGTGAGCTAACAACGACCGGAGATATTTTCACTTTATATGCATAAATGTCCATAAATAATGGTATATATATTGCTTAACACTATATATCGCTATCCTGTTTACTTGCGATGACAATTAGATGCAGTGAGAAGGTGCGATGTTTTCGAACTATTTTCCCTAGCAGGTAATAGAACCAAATATATATTATATATATATATATATATATTTCCTGAAAATGCAAACAAAGAAGTTTCTTAAGGCATTATTCGTTTTTTAAATCATGCTTTCCTTAGAAGCTGTTCCAGAACAAATAATATAACCATAAATATTATGGGATTTGTGGAAGTAACTGCAAATAATAAAAAAAAAAAACCCTTGAACTAAAAACGGAAAAGTTGTAACCTATTAAAATTAAAATTTAGTCATCGTTTGACGTAGATATTGTACTAACAAAGATGGATGGTAATAAAAACTATCATTTAAATAAATTTATCAATAGCTACGCATGCTGTCTTTTTTTATCTGCTTTACGTCTCTCTAACAGCGAGGTCTTTAGAGACGGGAAAGGATGGGGGGTAAGGAATGGGAAGGAATTCGGCCATGGCCTTTTGAACGAAGCATCCCGGCATTTGCCTGGAGTGATTTGGGAAACCATGGAAAACCCAAATCTGGATGCCCGGACGGGGATTCGAACCGCCATCCTCCCAAATGCCAGGCCAGAACGCTAGCCGTTACACCACCAAGCTCGGTCGCATGCTGTCCGTTTAGCGGTTGTCTCCTTAAAAAATCTAATCTATGACATATGTTGGTACGTAAGGAATTCCTCGAGATGGAGATATTTTAAGTTTATTTGGAAAGTAATTAAGTTCTTCTAAATATGTCACTAAATTAAAATTAACTAATGGCGTAGAACGGATTTAACCTTCGAGTACATTTTATTCAACACCATAAAGAACACAACTGACAACATACAGTCGATAGAAGCATGAAAATTCATTTTCTAGAGCTGAGGAAAGAAGTCAGTCTGTAGTTTCAGTTCGCTTGCAGTCCTTATCAGGCTGAAAAGCTGATTGTTACTGCACTAATATTTTCTTTTAATTAAATATTCATTGCTATCTTGAATTCCTTAAATATTCAGAGATAAATAATTTTTTAAAAAATTATGCACTTTAGGAAAATCATATTTTCTTTTTATAATTAAGGATATTGATTGATATGGATTATTTGTTATTGCTAACACACATAGCTGTTTTGGCAATTAATCCGAATGATGCCCTTATCTTATGTTTTTCCTGGTCATGCAATTAAAACCTTTGCGGCAATGAAATCTTTTTAACATGTGATTCCCGACATTTAGTCACTACAAGTGAGCAGTTATTCATAACGAATCCACTGTGGGAGTTTCAACATTGTCCCTTATACTCCTTCAAACGGAGGGGGATTCCATTTTGAACAACTGTAGTAAATATAGCCTCCTGTGAAACTTGTTACGAAACTTGTAAATGGAATTCATTATTATTGTCCCGGTAGACGTGGGATTTTCTGTCTCTATAACTCAAATCACGTGCGCCGTTACTAATCCATCATCGGGGGAAATATATGAGGGTATTGGGGAGTTTCCAGCGTGAGTTCTGTACGTCACGATCAGGATTCGGAAGCTGGTACGCTTAGTTTGAGCGCTGCGCGTGGATAAGGCAGAACTTGAGTAGAGTTTTACTTATAAGTACCAACTCTATCGATTCAGGGACTTATCCTTCTGTATAACCCCTGAAAGTTTGTAACATCATCACGGAATCACCCGTATTTTAAACGCATAGTTTTCCTTGTTTCTAGGTGTCCAGATATTCAATCATCGATTCAGTTCGCGGTGAACACACAAGTTTTAGATTTTTTAGTGTTATTCACAGTAGTACGTTACCATTTTTAAACATATTCGCTCGAATTTGACCGAGCATGGTGGTGTAACGGTTAGCGTTTTGGCCTCGCATTCGGGAGGACGCTGGTTCGAATCCCCGTCCGGGCATCCAGATTTGGGTTTTCCATGGTTTCCCAAATCACTCCAGGCAAATGCCGGGATGCTTCCTTCAAAAGGCCATGGCCGAATTCCTTCCCATTCCTTGCTCCCCATCCTTTCCCGTCTATAAAGACCTCGCTGTTAAGAGACGTTAAGCAGTTAAAAAAAATATCTTAAACGTACACCAACGGCTTTGAAACATTGTATACTATCATCTTTGAAAATTGTAATAATAACATTTTGGGCTTCATTTAACATTTTGAGTTACGTAGTAGTGTTTCAGCTTTGGAATACATATATCGTAATATCCGCCAAATTTTTAATGTAATTCTTTTTCTCTCATTACATTTCTGCTACCATTCAGATTGCATCAATAAGTTCGAATCAACTGTGATTGGCAGCGTTAAACATTGTTTACTTCCAGTGGAATCAACAGTGATAAAAAGCAACTAAAATCGGTCAGTATAATATACTTCTATTTTGAATGGATCGGGTAACTTCCATAAGTGGTCTAACTTGAATCAGAACACTAGAAACGAAAACAACGGCGATAAACTGTAACTAAAATCTGATAGAAATAACATACAGGGAACCAGAGAATAAAGATTTAATACTGCAAGAATCAATAAAGCTGTAAAAATGTTTCCCCTGGCTCTTTGCTTGTGATGGCAAAATTGACTTATAATATTGATTAAGAAATCAGAAGAATTTTCTTTTGTGACCATTGAAGACTTGATGATTATTGAGATAACAATTAATATCTACATCAGCTAGAAAACTTATAAGGCCTTTAAGCCTACAGAAAAGGATTTTTCTTGGCTCAACACTCTTATCATACTGAACTTCTATTGTTATATAGAGATTACAGGATCAATTTATTAAATTACAAGTTTGTTAGTGAGGACAGTCAGAATTGGAAGAATTCCAGCGCGTATTATTTGCAATGACACATTTTAATAAGTGGAAGAAACTTATATCATTTTTGGAAGCAACTCTTAATAATTTCATGAAAAAATTATACTAATATAAAAATATGGAAACTACGTTTGGCTAAATATTTTAGTACTTTTTATCAAAAGTCTGGATAGATTATAATTTTATGATGAATTTTGTTTGTGTTCATTAGTATCCTGTACTAACAGTCCTGTATTGGAGCTGCTTCGAATCAAGTTGTTCATTGAGCTGATTGTTTTATTTTCTAATCTCATAAAAAATTCAAAGACAAAATTGTTCTCGTTTATCAATGTAACACCGTTCACTTTAAATTATGATCCGTAAAACTGAAATAAGAGTTAAATTTAGCAGTGACTGAATTGTTTATTTAGGCCTATAACATTCTGGTCCTGCCTCCCGCAGTGAAGTGAAGTGCTTCACGGGACAACAGTCACTCATAGTTCTCTTGTGATTCTGTGTTAATTAGTCTATTATCGTCCTGTTGGAATTTTTTGAGATAAGATTGTAACCAATGATTGCGAACAGTAATGGAACATTTTTCTTATTATAGCACTTGCACGCGATTCAACTTTAGCATTCCCTCTTTTCTTTGACATAATCCTCAGTGATTTTCGAAAGCAGTGATTTCTTGCTTATTGATTTAAAGAAGTTCTACTAAAGAATTGAACGGAATGAATTAGTTAAATGTAACATTTCATTGCAATTTTCTAGATTTCAAGTATTCTTTTCAGAAAATGCTTGTTATTGATTTATATTGGTTGCTGACAAAAATATTCTTCCTGATTTCTCCATGTTCAAGTTCCAGCAGAATATGGTCGCATACAGTATCATTATATCGGAATTAATGTTAAAAGTTTGCGCAGGTGGTCACCGTTGCTTTTCTTTGAAGATATGTTAGCTGCACTGATAACAAAAACGAAAACAAGGAAAAAAAGTATCTCCTTGTTAGTTCATTTAAGGGCAAAGAATTTTCTCTGCTACCCATGAAGGGTGGGCGGCGCGGTTCCCAGAGAAGGAGTTAGCAACATGTTGCAAACTTCTCTGTTAAAAGGTCGCAAGAGACTAGAGGTTGTTTGAACTTGGCGATGTCCTTTAATAAAGGCGAAGTTTTTAATGTATGTATATACGCACTTGCCGCTGCTCAGGCGTATCCCCGTATACAATATGTATGCAGCCCCTACTTTGATGATATTAGCGCTGCTAATCAGAAGTTGCGGCAGAGACCGTCGGGTCACGTGGTTCGAGTATTCCGCGATATTACTGTGGAATATGTAATCTACTAGTGAAAATAATACTGTTCAAATATTATGACATAAAAAAATTGTAAAATAATTATGGGTTTGACATAAATCTTGACAATCAGTTTTATTTTTACTACCTCTTCCAGTTTATCATCTCTCTCTCTCTCTCACACACACACACACACATATATATATATATAATTATTACTACAGATTTATAAATCCCTATTTCAGGATGCAGCCTCTTTAAGCCAGTGAGCTATATAATACTATTTATTTCTAAGTAGTTTTTGTTGCAGTTCTCTCCAGGCTGAGCAGCCCTCTTCCAGTTCACGCCTGTAACTCGACGTATGTCTTTATCCCAGGGATCCGGGGGTCTTCCTCTAGCTCTTTTCAGGTTCCTTGGTATCCAAACCAGTACTGCCGTAGTCCATCTGTCATCTCTTTTGCGAGCAATATGACTAGCCCATTGCCATTTTTGGGGACGGCCCTTTTCCTGTCTCTTCTTGTAAACACCAGCAATGCTCTTTCCATACTTCGCTGGGCAGTTCTCAGTTTTTGTTTCATGTGACTATTTAGGGTCCAAGTCTGGCAGGCGTATGTGAAGACTGGTAATACACATTCTTCAAATATCTGTTTTTTTAAGGTGTACTGGCATGTTAGATTTAAAAACTATGAAATTTCTTCCGTATGCTCTCCAGCCCAGCTTTATGCGTCTGTAGATATATGGTTTTGAGCCCCCATTCATGTAGATCAGCTTTCCAAGGTAGATGTACTGTTCTGCGGACTCAATACCAGCATCTTTCGTGTCGGCCTTGTCTTTGTCTGCCCTTTTGTTTTGCATGATTTTGCTTTTTGACACATTTATTTTAAGGCCCACTTCACTGCATGCTGCCTCTAGTTCATTTATCAGTTCTTTTAGCTCTTCCAGACTGTTTGAGAGTAAAACTATATAATCATCGAATGTTGAGACTTCTGCCATTTATTCTCAAGCCTCTGTTTTGCCATTGGATTTTTGACATTGCCAACTCCAGGACATTTGTGAATAGCTTGGGGATATAGAGTCTTCTTGTTTTACCCCTGATTCTACTGGAAACTCTTTGGTGACTTCAGCAACGTTGACAAAGGCAGTGGAAGTGCTGTAGATGTTGTACAGTATGTTGATATAGCCTGGATTCACTCCTTGTTCTAAAAGGCATGCATGATTTCAGAGTGATGGATTGAATCAGAACCTTTTTCAAAGTCGATAAAGGCCAAACAGAGTGGCATCTGGTATTGATTTGCTTGACTTATTACTTCGTGGATTACTTGAATGTGATCTACCGTGCTGAATCCTGAGCTAAATCCAGCCTTTTCGATTGGTTGTACTATGTCCAAGGTAGAACTGATGCAGTTATTGATGACCTTCGTAAACACTTTGTAAATGATGGGAAGGAGGCTACTAGGGCGGTAGTTTTTAATATTGTAATGACTGCCTTTTTTGTGTAGGCACACAGTCATTGGTTTGTTCCAGCTGGATGGGATATTTTTCTCTTCGAGGCATTGTGAAACTACCTTAGCTAGGTATCTGTAGGTTTCTTCTCCAGTCAATTGGAGTACGTCAATGCATAGGCCGTCATAACCACTAGCTGATCCTTTTTTCATTTCATATACTGCCCTTCTAAGTTCAGTTGGGAGGATTTCAGGGATTGGTGATTCTGGGATTGATGTCATGATGTCATTAAAGGATTTTCATCTCGTTTGCTGTATAAGGTCTGATAGAAGTTTCTGATGTGGTCCAATATTGCCGTTTTATCTGTAATACGTTCGTTATCATCGTCTAAAGCTATTATTTGTATCCATCCTATCATTAATCTAGGATGTTGGATCATATACCTTTGTTTTCTTATAGCTTTTCTTGTTTTCTATAACTAACCTAACCAGGTTTTCGTTATATTTATTGATACCAGCTGTTATTTCTTTTCTAATGGTCTTGCACAGTTCAGCATATTCAATTAGGTCTTTTTCAGGTTTTACTTTCATTTTCCTTCGTTCATTCAGGAAGGTTTTTGTGTGATTGCTAATTTTACTTAATTTGGTGGTTTTAACAGTGCCTGAAATTTCAATGGCTAATGTGTTAATAGTTGATACTAAATTTCCATTGGCGGTGGTAGTTAATTTATCCGATAGTGTGCGGTGGAAAATGTCTTTCTTTTCGGTGAGATTGATTATATTTACTGATGTCTTATTGGTTCCTTTTAGTGGCTCCAGCCTTTCCTGTTTTATGCAGATCATAAGTTTCGTTCGGACTAGCCTGTGTTCGCTTCCGGTGTTGGATTGAATTAGAACAGTGACGTCTTGAACAAAATGTTGACTATTGGACAGAATGTAGTCTAATTCATTTTTAGTTTTATGATTTGGACTTCTCCATGTCCACTTTAGACTTTGATGTTTTTTTTAAAAAAATGTGTTAATGGCAAGCAAATTTGTTTGCTCTGTAAATTACTCAAGCCCTTCCCCTCCGTCATTCGTTGTTTGTATTCCGAAATTATCGATCATAGCTTCTCCTTGTTTCTTGGTGCCTACAATGGCATTGACGTCTCCCATGATAATTTGGAAATGGCAGTCATTGCATCTATTGTGCAAAGTCATGGCATCTTCGTAGAAAGATTCTACTTCATCGTCTGAGTGCGAGGATGTTGGATCATATACCTCCAGTAGTACTTGTATTTTGTAGCGAATTGATAGTTGAAACACTACTCTTGCTGCTCGATCTGAAATGCTTTCTATTAATTTAACTTTGTTTTTCATACTACGGTTTATCAGGAAGCCCACTCCATTTAGCTTTCCCAGAGAATTTCCATAATGGTACAGGATGTGGCCTGATTTAAGTTCGATACATTCTTCCTCTGGACTTCTAACCTCACTGAGGCCCACTATACTCCAATTTATTTTTTGGAGCGCCTCTTCCAACTCTGTAAGTCGGCCTGCAGTTGTAAGTGCATATTAATTATTTGCTGTTTTTCTATTGATGGTCTGGTTTGCTCATTAGGAACTTTGACTGCTGTCATTAAAGTAGCCCCCTCCCGGACAACCGAATGGGGGGCTGATTTACCTCCGGATTGATTTCCAATAATGTCGCTCATCATAGTTTTTTAAAGGGGAGAAGCATAATCACGACGCTTGATTCAGAACGGATTGGCGATTTCTTGAACAGCCGCCCACTTTGGGTCAGACGCTGGGTGTAGCCGCTCGTCTTGAGGCAGAGGTAACGATGAATGCAGTCATATTAATCCCTGAGTGCCGGGCTGCGTCTTCCGCATCCCTTGCCATACTGAAGTCCTTCTTCTACGCCAAATGAATCGTTGAGGTCTTCTCTGTAACCCTGGTAAGGAGCCCTCACACCGAGCGTGGTGGTGTAATGGTTAGCGTTCTGGCCTCGCATTCGGAAGGACGGCGGTTCGAATCCCCGGCCGGGCATCCAGATTTGGGTTTTCCATGGTTTCACAAATCCCTCCAGGCAAATGCCGGGATGCTTCCTTCAAAAGGCCATGGCCGAACTCCTTCCCATTCCTTGCCCCCATCCTTTCCCGTCTCTAAAGACCTCGCTGTTAGAGAGACGTTAAGCAGATAAAAAAAAAGGAGCCCTCACAAGGTTTCCACACGAAATCTTCGTTATTTTCAAGTTCAATATAAAATACCCTATTATACATAGAACTTGACGGTTTACACCATCCTGTAAAACAACTGAAAACGTTTTTTTTTGTGTAATTTTGAGCGCTATACGTGGTATGGTATGCTGAAACACAGTCACCAAACACTATCCGAACCAATTTCCGAAATGTGTTTGAAATGAAAAAAAAAAAAAATGATTGGTTTAAAAAAAATCAGGTTCGTGATTCCTTGGATAGAACAATTCCACAGCAATAAATAGGATGAAATGGACCAACCAAGTGGCCACTGTGACCTCCAGACATAACCTCTGTGGAATTTTCCTGTTTGGTTATGCGAAACTACTGCGTAAGCGTCACATGTACACTGTTTGGAGAAAAAAAAAACTGGTAATGGGCGTCAGAGACAAGTCCCTAATTTTAAAAATCTGACAACCTCGGACACTATGTCTTCCGAGGAAACTAAAGCGCCTTTATTAGCTCCTCTCAACTTATGATCCCATTGGTGAGTATTCAATTCAGCGCCATCTACAATTCTTTTCCTTGGGTCAATGCCCGGAATGAAACAGGGAGACTCCGTCCACTGACGATTCTTATTAACAGGGTAGATCATCAATCTTCCCCTACTTTTCAGAAAACGCTACTGACCAATCCCGAGACAGGTAATGCATTTTCTTGTCATGGGATTTGTTGTCATCAATCAGACAATACTTTTTCTAAATTCAGGTCGTGAAACATATCGTTAAATTTGTAATTTTGTAATTCACAAGACTATATTAAAACGCGGCAAATAAGAGGCTCAGTGCTACATTTTATTCCAAATGATTAGCAAAAAAACTACAGCGATATTTATTAATTTATATATTTGTTTTGCTAATTCCTTCCAATAATATTACACTCATTGCGTGGTCAACATTCGAGGATGTATAATATTTAGTACTGCCCAACTATAGAAACTATCCTAAACAGGTTATTTCGGAAAAGTGTCTCTCAAAGACAGGTTGAACGAAACTGTCTTCTTAGGCACGCGTTGTTTACCCATTGACGAGAAGCGTTGCACCATGAGTTGCTTGGACCTTCGGTTTTTTTTAATGGCAGCAAATAGGAGCCATAATGTCAGCTCAACTTGAATATTACACACCTTCTAGTGAATCAGTTTCTTCAGTATATATCGTAACTTCTAAATATGGACACCACAGGACGGACACGACATTCACACACACAACACTTAAACACCCCATGCAAACTTCGGCACGCGGGTCCAGTACTGTAGCCACTACGCTACCGACGTCGGCAGACCTTCGGTTAACATTCTAGTCCTACAAGCGCGCGGTCCTTGTTTTAAGTCTAAGTATGCATAATTTCTTTTAAATAAATTTTTATTTCCTTTTAAATTGTATGGAACCTACACATTGCGTATGCTTATAATTTATCCACGATTCTTACCTACTTGTCTCAGGGAATAATATACTTAAGAATGTCTCATAAATGGGAGTATCAAATGTTTCTTAATCAGCTGCTCAGAAAACTATAAACGCTTTCACACTGAAAGAAAGCTATCGGTTTCCTAGCAGCATCAAAGTCACATCGTCTGTCAACGTTCAGAAAGCTCACATATTTAGAAAATTATTATTTTACGGTATAACTAACGTCATATGTCAGAAAAAAGAATTTATTATTCGTATTTTTCTAATTATAAGCTATGTGGAACATTAATCCTATAGATGGGCTATAATATTTATGCGCCGTCGTCATTGGAAACCAAAAAAAAACTTTACATAAAAACATGAGACGAAATCGCATAGAACTAAATATCAGTACTGTAACAAATTAAACGACCATTGTCACACAAATGTTTAAAACCAGATTAGTATCATAGGACAAACATAAATCGTTCGGGAAAGGCTTGAGAACAAGGAACGTGAATGAATTCTGCCATAGTCATTTTGAATGAAGCATCTCGGTATTTGGGGAAACCATATAAACCCAGATATCCATGCCGTGAAGCGGACTGGATCCGGCGTCCTCCCTAATGCGAGGCCAAAACGTTAAACTCTCACCAACCACGCTCAAAAAAAAAGTGATTTTTGAGAATCGCGGTTAGAAGCGGAGAGCTCTTAAATTACCATCCATTCCATTTTCAATATTACAGTTTAGTATTTTCTGTACGCAATTAATTTATGTGCTATACAGCTTTGTGATTTGGAGGCTACTGGGGTACAATAAAACACTGGGAAAAATCTCAGAAAGACAATTCGAAACCGAAGAACAGGCCCAGCAAGCTACTCTCCCAAAATTCCGTCGCGCAGCTTTGTTAACAACTTCGTCGAAAATGATAAGCTCATTGCAGTTATTTATTTAAATTTCAAAATTTAGAAAATTCTGAACATTTTTAGATGTTTAAGCGACGGTTGAAGATTATTTAGATAAAACATGCCTCTAAATCAATTTTCTGGAAAATATATCTGAAATTTGCACGTTACTCCGCTTAAACACCAAAGCATATCGGCAGTCTGTTAACCCGCTGACCTGGCAGTTCTATACGCGCGGGTAAGAATCTCCTGCCTACTGAATTTCTTTTCTTTTTTCAATTTATATTTTCTTTTCACTTATTGCAAAATACAAAATATTAGTATCAAAAACCCCGTACATTTAATAATTAAAATACTTGACTAAAATAACAAGTTTTACTTTTGCGTTATTCACCATGTACTATGAAAAATGTAACTCGTAGCAATACGTTGACCTACAGTATAAAAAAAAAATTCATATTCCTTACTGCTGTACAACTGCCGATCGACTACGGTCTGCAGAAAAATAAACCGTATATACAACTTGTACTGTATTTCGTAGACTTTCTTTGGTAAAGAAAACTCTCACTAATAGGAGAAATTATATGCTTGTGCATGCACGAATTAATGAAAATAAATCATAAACATACAGCCATGTAAGTATTACTAAAACAATCATCTTTATGAACTTTCGGTAAGTCGACATCCCTCAATTTTTTAAAAGAAAATGAAGTTATAATTGGTTTCATATAACTTCTAAACTAGGAATGAAATCGTGTGCCTTCTCCTTAAGATCCAGAATGATTCTTCTTCTCCTCATAAGAAGACACTCCTCCGACTATACTGAGCTGGACAAATTGTCTTTTTCTACTGCTAGCTGCAATGTTCAGTCAAAGTTTGATACAAAAAGCTTTCACATTTTGAAATTATTTTCAGCCTCGGTTTATATTGCGATAATGTTGTGTTCCTACAAGCTCACTTTCTTCTATTTCATTTTCAAAAATATATTTCTTAACAATAACACTAGATCGTGTAATTCTCCGATTGTTTCTAGAAGACAGGAAATATATTTCATTAATAAAAGTAAAGCGATACCGACTGACTCGAACACGCGACGTTTGAACTGTGTAACTAGTACCGACGTACTTACCATGGAACTACAAGATCACATAACGTGCGGTTGGAGATTAGTGGTTTATAAGCCTCGGTCGAAAATCAAGATTTATTCTATTTCTCGCAAACTTATGCTCTGCAGACCTTAGTATATATTTATATAAATCACTCATATTTTGTTATTTTTCGGTTCCCCTTACTCTAAACGAGTTGAGGCGTCATGTTCTTTGAGTCTTCCGAAAATTAGGGAGAGTTGGCCCAAATCCATTCACAAAACACGATTTGGTTTGTTCTAAACCATAGTTATATAGCAGCTGATTGAAATATGTTGACCAGAGGTCGTGACCTCCCTTTGTAAGTAATGCAACCCAATTCTGTGAATACAGTGCTTCATTTCGTTGAATAGTTATCGGGACGAGTGTCAGCGGATACGAAATATAACAACATTCAACAAGAAAGAAGCTACTTGTTTTTCTGGTGCCGCTCGAACATGCTATGCAAATCTTCACGAATATTATAAATACGTAACTAACTCTGTCTGACTATTACGTTATCACGAGCAAGCAGCTAATCCGAACTCGATGAAACTGAACAATGAAATACTATGTATCATTAGAAAGGATACCATACTTTGTACGTGATAAGTAACATATTTTGTGACGAAATTTTGAAAAGTATCCAAACGGCGACAGACCGACGGAAAGCAAGTACAAATCTCAGTAATCTTATATCGGTCACTCAGGCTTTCTGTCACTCGTAGTTAGTTTGTTTATGATCTGTTCATAAATTTCACATACAGACACAGTTCATTATGAAGTGCAGATGTAGGTTTGTGTTGCATGCGATGACTATCAATGAATCCCAGGGTCGGACACTGAAAGTAGCAGGGGTACATTTAAAAAAGACGTGTCTTTTCCATGGGCAGTTAGTTATATTTTGCTGGCTCACGAATTTCCAACCCAGAAAGACTATATACCTTAGCAAAGGGCAGCATATTCAAAAATGTTGTGCATAAAACGATACTGACATAAAATATCTTCAGAAATTAACACAATTTAAAACCACAAACAAAAATCTGTCGGAGGAACTGTGGTAGGTAGGCTCCCAAATTTAATCCCATCCCGACATTTAGTTTTTTGCTATTTTGAAACATGCTTCAAATTATTTTCATGAGACAGGTTCAGTAGTAGAATGGTATTGTGATGACTTCCCCGTTATATTACCCGACTCCGTGTTCCTTGGAATGCCTCTTAACGTAACCTACACCTGTCTACGTCCATTTCTAGCATAAAATTCTAAGTCCACGAGTACGAAGACGCGAGTAACACATATATATTACAGTTCTGCCCAATTAAAAAAAAATCTAAATCAATTCATTAATCAGCTTTAATCAGAAGGTAGAAAGTTACCATTTGTGTGAAAAATATGAAGCATCTACATATATGTAATACGGAAACAAATACTTTTACTTGTGCTCTAGTAAACAGGACTATAATAATTGTAACATTCAGCCATAATAAGTAGCTATACCCAAAATTGACCTACGATATAAAGAAAACGAAAGATCATAGTTACCAGATGATTATAGTCTGCAGTAAAACTGTTCTCTGTCCAATTTGTGTTTGTATCTCACAGCAATTTCTTCGGTAAAGAAATCACTAACAGCATAAAATATATTACAAAGGATGGCTAAGCTAGACAAAATGGGATTACTGGATATCGTGATTCCGTAGAAAGTGGCGTCTTAATATGCAGTTGTCAAATGTTAGAAACACGTTCCAAAGTAATTTCAGAGTTTTCATGCTCGTCCAACGTGTATTACAACCTAGTTACTGCTTGAAAATAATGGTTCAGGATGTATTACAACCTAACTACCGCTTGAAAATATGACCGACCTCTTCCTACTGGCTACCACAGTATTCTGACGTTATTAGTCAGCGCAGAAGAATGTTGTTGGAGAGGAATCGCAATCTACGGAAGACCCGTCAAAATATACATACATCCAAGCATGAATTATTAAAACAATCATCTCCTTAAGGCCCAGTACAGAATGATTCTTCTTCTCGCTGTCAGTTGATACTCCTTCATCTCTTTCTATCCTGAGCCAGGCAAATCGACTTTTCCTACTGTTAGAAACAATTCCAAGTCAGAATTTGAAACTAACAGCTCTCACAATTTCAAAAGATGATTTTCAGCCGTGGCGTATATTCCAACGACGTTGGGTTTCCTGCAAGGATATCCGTATTCTCCTGATAGCGAGATAGATCTAGCGACCAATAGGCCGTAGTATGAAACCCACCTCAATAGTCTTTCTTGCGAAAAAATTTTCTAGCTAATCTTACCTTTTGGTTTATGGATATTATCTGCGAAAATAACAGCTATACTCTTAAAATAGATATTTGGTAACACGAAGTGATCAGAAGGAATTCTTCCACGACAATTTTAAAGAACCGTATCACTTGAGGGACCTGTAAAACATATATTGCGTTGTGTTGTGACTGAGCAGTTCAGGTTTTGAAATGATTTTACCACAAAATTTGTGGTCCCTGAAAACTTTGCTAATTTGAAACCACACTAGAGCCTGTCGCAATTTTGATTTCGCATAAAACTATAGACAAACTTTTGCCTGTGTTATATTAAGATGTCCAGGACATAAGCGATACTTGGAACAAATGGCAGTTTCACTTACCTTGCCAAAGGTACCTTCGGGGCATCTGGGCCACTAATTCAAAAAGCATTTCAGAATTTTTACCAAGAGGTCCTCCTATTTGCTACGCAGATAAAGCCTGTCAACCAATGGTGACCATGGTTCTGAGCCACAAAAAGAGCGAGTGAGGCTGCTTTACGTGTTTTTGCGGAATTCAGAAACTTCTTAATGTTTTTGAGCAGTTTTAAATGGTTAAACATTATTTTGGTAATACGCCTCTTTAAGCAAAGAAACTTATGTAGCAAATTTCTGCGTTACACTGTTTATATATTAAATGATATTATTTACTCACTAGAATCTTGGGTAGAAAGATAATGTCATGACTTCGTAAAGTTCCAGTCAGCTGTTCGAACCAGCATTCAGTTGTAATAATTTCTAAATTTCTTTTCCTTTCATTGCAACATACATATCATTAATATGCAAAACACTCAGTGCCAATATAAACGATAGGTTATAATAAAATATTTGAAATAAACAGTAAGTGAGGCTAAGCAGTGGATGAATTTAGTACCTTTTTCCAGGCATACGGTATTACTGTGTTTCATAGCTTATTACAATAACTTCGTGCATGAATTAATTTGCTAATCCTCCTCCTCGTTTCCGCATCCCAGCTATTATACAATTTTTACGTGGGTTTTGTTATGTGGCCAATGTATTATCTTACTTGCCAAAGACTTAAAGGATAGTTTAGAAGATTGTTGTAGTATTTCTTTAGCATCTCACAACTACCGGCGATGTTGGTAATTAGTTTTCCAATTGAATCATTGACGTGTAGGCTCTAGTATATATGAACATGTGTAAAAAATCTAACATTGTGCAATACCAAATTTTTGTATGAGAGGCCTCGAAACTGTCACAGTGGTGGTTTATACGTCTTATTGACTTCAAAAATCCTGCGCTGTTCAACGTGTGTGTGTGGGGGGGGGGGGGGAATTGGAATGTACAGAATCGATACTAGTATCCGTTCATATCATCCACTATCAACCGCACTTTTCTATGAATTGCAGAGTATGGATATTATGGATGTTTTCTGAACAAATCGGAATGTTAACTTCTCCCGACAAGCATAGTTCGACTTAACAATTGATTCAAGGTTTAAACGATTTTTGGTACTTTTCTATTTATTAAGTTAGAAGGTATGTTTGCATGACATGAATATATTTTAGACCGGACCTTAGAAATATGTTTTAGACAAGAGAGATGCGATGAACGTACTGGGACTTACTTCTCATTTAAAAGTTGTTTTGAATAATTGAAAGAAGCTTAGTGCGAGAGTGTAGTAGTTTGTTTATAGAACGAGGAAGGCAACGCTGTTGCCGGATTTCTAAGCGGAAGTACTTTTACGTTCGCCAGCAAGCACACCATGTATTAATTAGTGCAGGCAGAGAAGATTATGTATATTGTTTCTACATAATCTTTAGAGTATTCAGACGTATTGTCTCTTTAAACACGCAAGGTTTGGTAGTGAAATTCGCAAGCGCTTATAGTTGACCATCTGTACAGTTCAGTTACAATTTATCTTTAATATCGTAACTAATCAAAACAAAATTTACTTTATTTTAATCTGACCTCAAATATTAGTATATATGGTTGGAAATCGCCTGGGTTTCACTATTTAGAACGCACTAACGCGATTCCGTACCGGATTAAAGCTACAATCTTATTTTTGCTGATTAAGTTTTTAATTTGCCGTTTGTCATTTCATAACGGATTAGTGAATTTTAAAGCACTGGCACTCATGGAAGTTATTGGTTCGTTAATATTTTAGACTAGCATTGGCAGTAACAAACACCTGTCGCTGTCTGTCAGCAGACCACTACACATGATAAGCAATACTGCTAAGATAGTCGTCGAAAAACCATGTTTTATAACACAATCCAGCATACACCCGTGAAGACTTCATTGCCGGGAAAGTAATAACAAATTTACTAAAAAATTTATGTCAAGAGGAGAATGATTTTTAGGCATCAAATAATCGAGATATTTATCAAGTATATTAGAGGAACAGCTGGCCAACTACAGTACATTTGGTGCTGATTACTATAACAGAGTTGGACTGAGATATTTCGAATGCGACGGGTGCAGATCGGGTTGGCCAGAAAGCCTTTTTGTAATACAACTTGAATTCCATTTTGTGATGCACGGTTCTAAAATAGCATTTTCTTCTTTCGTAATTTATCCACCTGTGACCAATAAAAGACAATATATTTCAATATCAATGGGATAATTTAAAAAAAAAAAACTTATAGGATTTGTTTGTTACAAGAAACTATAAATGCTGACCAACCTCATGATCTGTACCTTCGTGACTAACATGAAGTCTATAGTCTCAAGTTTGAGGCAACTGTGATGTAACTTGAATTGGAGGTAGGGTGGCCAATTTCTTTGCTCCTTACCTTACTTAAGGGCACCTAAAGTTTAACGTGAAATCCGAACCATGGAAGCTTTCAGAAAAAGTATAGGAAGCCCGGCACTACGAAAAATCAAGAAAATAATTTGAATAAACTTTGTAAGAGACACTTATTTTGTAATGCAATATGTGCAGTTAAAAATGTATTTGTAATTACCCAACGGTGAATGAATTAAAAAGAAATCAAATTAAATACAATGTGTTTTTATTTATACCTTCACATGCAAATACCCAAATTTATTTATCAACATCAAACTATTAAATTTGAATTCATGGACTGGTAAGTCACTATGTAGCACATTACTAGCCAGAATGTCCACAAACATCATATCCAGGAGATTATTCCTAATTACTACATTACTAACATCATCCGATACTAGTACATTTTAGTGTCTTAAAATTGTATAGTCCAATGATGAACTG
This sequence comes from Vandiemenella viatica, assembly GCA_031002005.1. NCBI lineage: Eukaryota > Metazoa > Arthropoda > Insecta > Orthoptera > Morabidae > Vandiemenella > Vandiemenella viatica. The sequence continues at coordinate 303,475,248 of JARYHS010008074.1, forward strand.
GGATTGTATGTCACTTGAATCACATAAATATTATTAATAGTCCAGTGATGAACTGGGATTGCATGTCACTTGAGTCACATTAACATTATTAATATGCACATCAAACAGTTTTTGAACCATGGTTATATGATACTCATGTAGTACTTTACTAGCCAAAACGTCCACAAATTCCTTGTAGTATCTTGAAACTTGGGAGTACGACGTCTTCTTGACGGCCAAGGTGCCATTCACAGCAGGCAGCGCGTCCGTGAGTTTTCGCCATGTTTATTCTCTATCGAAGACGCCGCTGGCAGGATCGGTATTAATGAAGAAACATATCGCTTTCGCCGTTAGGTATGCGGCGGTGTGCTCACTGTGTGGTATATCGGTCTGGACACTGCCGGCGTTGATTAAATCAGACATTACATACAATACTTAAATCAGTAAGTTCCATTCTTGATACCTTATTGTGACTTTGTTGTTCCCCACTTTTTCGAGCACTACAACAGGTTCAAATTCGTGCTTAGATGATTAACATATCGTCACCAGCGTTCAGCTGATACACTGATGGGAACAACAGTACTGGACGAGGCATGACTGCAGAATGACGCTAGGTCCGTTGCCCGAACACCTGCGTGATGATATCCATTACAAACGATTGCTTGCGCGAGGCTATGTATTACAAACCAGTTGCCTGCGCGGGGCATCTATTACAATGTGCAGTAAAGCGTTAAGCTGTTTGAGTTTATAGAAAATACATTTACAACTGGGTATAAATTACAGTGTTGAGTGAAGTGTTAAGCTAGTTGAGATTATAGGGGGTATTGATACAACCAGGTAATGCAGTGTATAGTGAAGCGTGAGGTTATAGGGGTATCTATTACAAACCGATTGCCGGCGTGGGGTATCAGTTAGAATGTACAGTGAAGCATGAGGTTATAGGGGGTATCGATTACAATGTGCAGTGTAGCATTAAGCTAGTTGAGGTTATAAATGGTATGAATCATAGGTTTTTTTTGTTTTTTTTTGAGAGTTTAGGCCGTGATGGCCTTCTCCACTAAGGCTCATAAGAAGAAATTTAAGAATTACTTCCTGATACAACGTTGACAAATATACTTCCATTCAATGTTGTCATATTTCCGCCTGCTAGCAGTGCTATAGGCATTTCTGGATTCAAAGAATCATGTCCCTTAGCTAGACTTAGCAACTGTTCTAAGGCATAGGCGACATTAGAAATTCGTATTCTTCCAGTTTGATCCATCACATTTTTATCTAACTGCTTATTTCTTTTATAATAGTTTGATACTTTATACTGATTATCAATAACCATTCAAGCACTAAATTTTATATGTTTACTTCTTTTACACATTGGACACGGTGCTTGTTTCTATAAGTCATAGCTGTTGCATGAAAATGCGTTGGTCTGGCCATGCACTGGTTCTGGGGCAGAATCTCCTTCCTTTTCACTACTTACAAAATACAAGCCATAAATGTGAATATCATGAAGTGTCAATATGCAGAAAATTATTATATTTTACAGGTAATGCCTGAAAACAAAATCTATATTCAAATTTGAATAATATTTGGAGTGAAGAAAATGTAATTGTAAGCTATATTTGAAAAAAATTGATTTTAATACAGTTTATCAATAAGCATTATTTTACGTAGTTTTAGACTATACTTCTATAAGTATTGACCAGCAATACTGAAACAAGTATCTCATTCCACAAATACTTAGGATATATCGTGAATTTTCTTACACAATTAATCTACCCAATGGAGTATTGTTGAACGTATTTGATGGATAACAACCTTACCTTCATAGAAGCAAGGTGCTCGGTTGAATAGATGTTGCTTCGATTCATCTACATTTATATCTATACTCTGCAGTTCACAAATATTGTGGGTGGCAGAGGGTGCTAAGCACCAATCCAAATTCTATGCATACCAATCCCGAACAGAACGAGGAAAGAAAGAATACATAAAAGTATTAGTACGGCATCTTATTTCTCGAATCTTATCCCTCCTATCATTGCTACCTAAATGGGTTGGCAGAAGAAGTATTTCATTGCACTCGTAAATGAAAGATTTTCGCATATTCTCCAATAAATTCAAACTAAAACGACGTTGTCTGTCTGCCAAACAATCGTAACCCAATATATGTAATCAATTCTGTGACACATTCGAAAGGACTGTAACTACCAGTCACGAATCGAGCGGCTTTCTTCTGTACTTGCACTAACCTGTCAATCAATCCCTTGCGATACGGAACCCAAACTAAACACCAGTAATCCAAATGCAGACGCACTAGTATTTTGTACCCTATTTCCTTCGTATGAGCATTAAGATTTCCCAAAATACGACCTATGAATCACAATCTAAAATTAACTTTGCCTACGACGGAAGTTATGTGCAAGTCCCATTTCATGTTGCTTTGTAATCTTACGCCTAGATACTTCAGGGAATCCACTATGTCAACAACTGAATTGTTAACTTTGTACTCGTGAACAAATGGAGCCTTTTTGTTACTAATTTTCATTGCCTTGCACTTTTTGCAGTTAAATGTGAGCTGCAATTTATGGCACCATTCCGAAATAACATTCAGTTCACGCTGAATTTCTAAGCAATCGTCAGAGCACCTTACTTCCCTATAGATAAATACATCGTTAGCAAACAATCGCATCCTGCAATTAACGTTGTGACCGTTACCGTTTATGAAAATTAGGAAAAGAACGTTTATGCCTAAAATTTTGGAGTTAAAAAATATTTTTTTTTCTGCGAAAATTCCCCATAACATAATTTTACAAACTTTGGGTGAACGAAACAATAGTTTGTGCAAATTCGATGCCTTCAACTTATCCGTTTATGTGTTATCATCCTGTGACAGGCGGTCATAATGCGTATTGCCAGCAGTAGGGATCAGTTTCCCTGTGGGCACTGAACCCACAAATTAGAGGTATTCAGTCAGAAGAATAAATGTTCAACCAGACCTCTCTTCCCTTATATCCATCCTGTAACTCCACTCCATCAACGACATGACGCGCAAGAAAAAAGAAGATTAATGCAGTTACAGCCACAATTGATAATAACATAACAACCAAAGGCCTGTTTAGAGTTTTATGACAATTTGTTTGAAATACCTCCCTACAAGAGCGTGCGTCTGACTGCAAAACCACATCAATTTAAAACTCAATGTATATGTCAATGTGGTCACTAATATTTTTGCTTTGTAGAACAGTTATTTCAATTTTAATTTAAGCGTTCGATCACGCAAACACATTTAAACCTTTCTACAAAGTAATCATTGTTTCAAAAAAAGGGTTCTAAATCGTTCCCTTCCTTCCATAAGCAGTAACAATTTTAAAAGTACTGTACAGATGTTTGACTGGAAATGGGCAGAAATACTTCAGTTACTTGTTAAATTAATTATTTTTTATTTTTTCTATCCCTGTTTTCTCTTCTTCATGTAAATATATGGAAACCATAAAAAAATTATTTTACTGGCATTATGTAACGCATTCTTACAAAGAACGACGCTGTGACCAATGATCAAACTTACAGGATGAAGAACTTTGTCTGTTTACTATTGACATTCTATTTAGTTAGAATATTGTTTCCTTTTTTCAGTTCGGTTAATATTTACGGTATATTTCGGATGAGTTTCTTACAAAAAAAAGGACACTTATAGAAAACAAGAATAAGTGTTTAATTTTTCATAACAATCAATTAACTATTGTTTGTGATTTCAGTTAGAATCTGTAACAGGTAGTTTCTGTTATTCGCTAAAGTAGTTAATGATGCAAGTTCATTGATCTTCATATTTACCATTTCCTTATATAGTTTGATGATTAATTGGTACGTGATAATTATGGGTAAAATGAAAATCTACTTTTCATTTAAATTTCGTTTATTTTATGGTAGTTCTACACGATCTACGACCGATTTGTGTCTTTACTAGTGTTTTATGAATTATGGGAATATGGTTACAACGTTTAAGTTAGTGACGTAACAGAAAAATAATTAGATAATTGGAAAACATCATTGTAGAAAAATCAAATGACCTTCTGGAGCACATAGTAATATAAATTTCATAAACGTGTAAATATAACAAAACAAACGGTTGAGTCGAAATTATGAAAACGTAAAATATGTAGTTGAATACCATATACCTTGCTACAATTTTTCCAGTTTATTTTATTAGCTAGAAAAAAAAATTTAAATCGTTTTTGGCTATTAACTGGCTAGAATCTACGATAGTATATATGCCATCAATTTTTTTTTTAATTTCAGCTCTAAGTTTATATCGATAACACCCAATAACAACAAATCTAAAGAAAACTTAAAAGTTGGAAGCATAATACAACTTGCGACTCGATGCCAGTTTGTCCACTGGTTTATTTTCTCACCCTGCAAAACTTCACACATTCAAGCTGTTTCTGGATCAAGCAGTTAGCGTATCTGTCATACCGGGGGACACAGCTGCCGACAAAACAAACCACGTGAGCCAAAAATTATACGAATGCGCGGGACAGGAATTAGTCGCGCGTTAATTATGCATTCACCTATTCGGGACATAAATCGCGCGCGCGGATTTCGGCGCCACTGGCCACCTCGCCGCAACCCCGTTATGGGGCTTCGCGTACAATGGACCCGCCGGCTACAACGGGATACACAGATTTTAACGTAACTCAAAGGGATTTAACGCTATGAGTGCTCACGCCATAAAAACGACGTGTCCTCCCTCTTGTTTAGGGATGAGGCAGCGAAATAATAGCCAATCGACAGAATCTGCAGGGCCAGGGAGTTATATCCGAGTATAAATTGTAACATTTCTATTTCGAGAAAAGTATATGAGCTCGTGGTAGTAGAGATTTTTTGAACCATCACTCCGTATTATTCGTCATGACGTCAGAGACAAATCTAAAGTCTTAATTATTTAATTAATTCAAATAATTTATTACAAGCTTACCACGTTAATTTTTTTTTTTTTTTAAGTCAAGTAACTACCTAATACCACTCATGAAATCGTCAATTTGATAAAATGTTGAACCTGAACGAACAGCATTAGTAATCTTTGGCCTCAGTACAATACAATCTTCATGGCCAGTAATGAAGAAAACTCAATTATGCCTTTTAAAAAAATGAGAGAAAACTATTACAGCAAATTAAATTGGTTACTGAACTGCGTTATACAGAAGTAGTGTAGTCGAAACGTATGGAATCGATGTCATTTGGGTATCAACCATTTGTTACGTTACCTGATTAGTTGAAGATTATTAGGTCGGTAGGTGATTTATACTTCCACAAAGAATTTAAATTTTCCTAGTTTAAATGACTAAAGTAGCTTTTTAAATGAGAAAGTTTAAGATGGAATTCACTTTACACCTATTGACTTCGGACTTTCCTTCGCATTGTCAATGGCGCAGTAAACAACAAAGTTGTTTAGCTACCACTTAATATTCCGATGGACTCTGCTGGGATTTCGAAGAGCCACATTTTATTTTCCAACAGCAAAAATTCCAGACAGCTACAAAAACGCCGAAAAACGTTGCAAAGCTTCCAACAATGGTAAAAACAATAGCTAATTATTAAAAAAAATATTAATACCATTTTTAACTAAATGCACATAATTTTAGAAGGAACTACAAACAATTTGAAGATTTTTCACATTACTTTGGACATATAAGAAAATTTCTAAATCCTGAAAATCTGCTTAAATTTAGTAGGTTTCACATTATCAGTAAAATACTAAGCATAAAAATCAATTTAACACAATTACAAAGTCTGTTAAATGTCTACTCATTCACCATTTTACTTACAGATCAAAATACCTCATACTAAAAAACCAAAATTACATAACTACAAAAATAATAATTTTCTATAGTTTACACAGATTTTATTAGTTGAAGAAAGGAAATAGTGTTACAGTAGCGTTACAAATTCTTAGGATTGTGCTAGGTCTTAATATATATTTGAATTTTACAAATTGTGTTTTACATAAATTCTTCTATTAAAAAATGTGAGAATTTCTTAAATCTCTTAATTGTTACAATTTTTGTGCACAACGTCAGTTAAGGATAAATGAATACACAATTAATTTAGGAATAAAGGTAGTTAAAAAAAAATGCTAAGTACTTCTGTTATTGAAGTCTCACGGAAAAATCCCTTAGATAGTTTAAATACTAGTGGTCATGTCAGTTAGTTCAAGGATGACTACTTGAAGTAAAATACTTATTAATTTTAACTGAGAAAAAAAAAATAAGTAAAATAATTTTATATGACTTATCAACAGAGCTCGCCTTATCCGTTGTAAAGTCTCGGACTCCTAAGTGTTTAGTTGTAGAGACAGCCCATATAATTTAATGTTATCACTGCACTAGCTGATTACCGCGTGTTTGGTGAAACAAACTATCCTTGTTTACGCACACCGAGTTGATAAATGAGTATAAAGCTTACTTTACTCGACTGGATGCGACTGGTCAATCCCTGGTTCCATCTCGCCAGAGGACAAATGGCTAACGTAATTACAAGCTCTACTGATATTTCCAAGACTAGGCAAATACGGAATTTATCCTCACACGTTGCCTCAGAGCTCGCACTGGACGATACCTACACTTATGTTTGATCATTGCTTCATTTTGTAGGAATAACATTCAACACTTTTTTCGGGATGAATAATATATTTGTCATGAAATTTTGAAAATTAACCGGTGACTTACAGATAGATACTAATTATACATCGGCCGGCCGGACTGTTTATCTTGCAGTCAGTTTGTATAGTTTTGTGAAGCTAGCTCACGGGTTTCAAACCCCCAAAGACTATATCTCAGCAAAGGACAGCAAAACCAAAAACGTTGTGCACAAAACGGAAATGGCATAAAAAAGTAATAGTTTTGAATCACATTTAAAAATCTGTCGGAGGAACTGTGGTTGGTAGTTTTCCACAGTTATCCTCCCCCTCTCCCTTAGTTTGTTGCAATTCTTAAATATGTTGCGAATTAGCTCACTCCATGATACAGGTTAAACGGTAGAATGTTATGATGATGGCTTCCCCATCGTATTATCCCTGTTCGGTGCTATTTTTAGGACACCTTTCACATAATTTACAAATTTCCATATCCAATTCTAGCGATAAAATTATAAGTCCATGCCCACTAAGTGGCAGGTATCAGTTGGTCCACTATAGTTATTCAGAAATATTCTAGTAGTAAAATTAATAATAAAATAATTTCCCCTCTCAGCGAGTGTTCTAAACGCCCAACTAATTATATCTCTGATGTTTAATAAAAATATTCACTATTTTCTATTGACTGTTTCAAGATTAAAATAAAAATTAAAAGTAACAAATATAGCAAAGATATCAATTTGTTAGTAGTTAATTTTATAGTGATTAATTTTATGAATGCTAAATCACATCACATCAAAATCAACACAACTACAAACAGTCATCAACTTATTCAACTAAAATTCTCCCAAAATTAATTTTAACTAAAAATAATTAGTGAAGCAGAAACTCAACAGGGAGAGAAATTTAGCATTTGGACATTTTCAACGTTATAAAATAGGAAATGTTGGACTAGCTTCCACTTGGTGGTCAACTATAGTCTGCCTTTCATAAACCATTTCTAAATTGGGCATATAGTTGCAAAAGACTGTATCTTTCCACTACTGGAAAGATCAGATTGGGAATCCTTTAAGTGCCATTCCTAACTCAACCATGGATTTTCAGAATTACAACCAGTTGATCTTCGAAATTAACCTCTGTAAGAATATGGTTGTGACTATGTGTAATAACTCCATATTGAAACAAAGTGAAGGAACATTTACATCTAAGCAGACTTGTTAATCACACACAAGAAATGTTTACTATTGGCTGTGTGGCCATTAATTTCACTAATGATCGCATACCGTAGAAATGAAACCGACCGACCAACTTCACCATTACTGAAATTGATGTGATAGTTAAGGGTTTAACGTTTCCTGTAAGAATCGGTGATAGCCAGCGAAAAATACTGCCGAATTAATAAAACATTTTTCGGAGAATGGAAAAAAATCCTCGGACTTTATTCCACACCCTATGTAAAAAATAATGATCGAATAATTTGTGTCAAGGGGAAGGACATAGATTTGACTGCGCAAATTATATCACTTTCAGTTTAATAGTAAATATCCGCTGTGGATGCCACTCTCAGCCACAAATATTTTAACTCTTAAATTGTAGACAACGGTTCCGTCAGGAAATATACGAGCATACTGAGGAGTTAATAAATTCCATATCAGTCTAATCGATTCAGTGTAAATACATAAATAAATTTACACCTGTTAACTAGAAAGGTAACGTAAATATGGAGTGAACTGATCTAGCGTTCCGTAGACAAAATGGCAAAAAACTTTATTCTTACTATTTCGTCTTATCCTTCCGTCAGTCCATATGTCACTTCCTGATAGTACCGTTCCTTTTCCGCGATAGTTAAGAAATTAAATTCGAATATGTATTTTATTTACCGCAAGATAGATCCAGCCAAAAATAGTAAACAACGGAGCATTTTATTTTCCCTCCCCCCATCCTCACAAATTAAGAGAGATGAGGTTTTTTTTCCCTTATGCTATTGAATGTGACATGAACCATTGAAACGGGGTTCAATAATGCAATCAATATTGGTTATGAGCATTTTTGTTTTGTTACGTATTTAGAAAATACAAGCTTCCTGCTATAAGTTTCCAGCTGCGTGTAAGAAAAAGTTTGTTGATTTTTCTGACGAGTGTAGCTCACTCGTTAATGTATCCAACACAAAAACTCAGAATCCTATTATAGAATCACTGCGAAGCATTGAGTTTTTACTCAACCTGATGTTCACCACTGGCTAAACTTTGCTTTATTTATGTGAAGCATGCTCGGGTGCTCCGTCGTTAGAATATAACCGTAAATTGTAGGCCCAGTCAACAGTCAATGGTCGACAATTTGTTACTATATCCCCAGGTCGTTAATCCACAAGGATTGAATTTATATATGTAATTAAAGCGCACCAAAAGAACACATATTAAAAGATTAATAAATTTTATAATTGAAAAGAACCAAAACTGATGATATTAACCACGAAATTATGTAGTATAAGTTCCCATTTTTTTATCGTGGATATGACTTGGAATTTCTGCTAACTTTTGAGAGAGATTTCATCTTGCGTTTCCTGAGAACACTGTGTGGCAATGTCAACCCTATAAATAAGATCAGTGATTGTGTTAACAGAGATTATTCTGGTACTGTTTACTGTAACACACGAACAGTGGGCTCTTTAGCCTGTGTATAAGCACAAAGTTTTACATCTTATTTGAACTTGAAGTAGAAAACTAAAATCTTTAATGTCATAATAAAATTTTTACTGTAGTAAACATATTTCAAATAACCTTCACCACTATCAGGACTTTCATATTATGTCGTTTAATATTTAACATAGAAAATATTAGGTTAAATGGTATAACATATATGATTATTTACTTCGTAACACATGGTTTTTCAATTCTGTTTACTTTTATATGTAGTTCTATTATTCTCAAGTAAACACAATGCATATTTCGTTCACGATTTTCTCAGTATCGTTATGGTGGAAATAAGGAAATTTTTACTTCCATTTTTTGTTTTATAAATCAGTTTCTTTATCATTCTCTGTTTTTATAGCAGCTATGTTCGAAAATGTCTTTCAAACTGCGGTATTGCGGTGTTATTTGAGACGTCTTTATAAACACAAAGCAGGAAGTAATTTTTTTTTTCACACTACGCACGTCTGAGTTCAGTTGAGAGAGAAATGTGATAATATTAAATAGCACTTCGTTGAACGAGAACTGATACGAGCCACTGAATGATATTTCACCCCTTTGAGTAAACATTTTTTCCGATCCAGTGCAGGTATCAACGGAATGTGGAAGCAATATGCTGTCACAGCAAGAAATCGAATTCTTTTGCCTCGTATTGACAGAGTCAAATATTTATTCATTCTGTAAAGCTAACAACTTCCAAGAGAATTTCTATCTCTGTATGGAAGTCTACAAAAATTATTTTTCCACCTTTAGCTTACGTACTAAAGACATTTATGACATAGTGATATCTGAACTGTATACATCACGGAACAAAACAAATTGTCTTCCGTAATTGAATTTCACCAAAATTTTCTAAAGGACATCGTTCATTAAGTGCGAAATTTCATTAGCAGTAAAAGATTACGGCGAAAATTAAATAAACGTACACGCAATGCGGCCCAGTTCTTTATTTTTTTGCAACTATACGTGAAAGTGATTTCGTATTTTATGCTCAACGTACTAAAAATCGTCTTTATGCTCCTACTTAGACTGACATGGTGACGGAGGTTCAGCCTCATGAAGCTAAGCAATTTGAAAGAGGCGAAAAAATGACAAATAAATGTGTGACGTATTTCCGTCACAACACACAAAAATAACTTATTGACACCAAATGTGAATGGACAACATGCTGTTTCAAAAAAGAGGAAATATAATTAATCATTCGAAAATATGTTCAAACCAATTCTTACAGTGTGATGTTCATCAGAGTATATTTTCTCACTAAATTGAGATACCGCTGAAAGAATTACAATTTCTCAGAACTAATAAATGCAGTTATCATGAAGGGGTGGGTATGGGAGGGAGATGTATAAAGTACCCAGAACTTCCCAGATAAACATTAAAGTGAAATGTTCGGAATTTTACGCAAATTTTATTCACAATAATTTTTGCAAACCAGTTTTATAAGACAGTGGAGAAAAATGTTTTCAGTTAAATAAAAATCTATGCAGAGATAACTTTTTATTTATACCTTTTCTTGTTTGAACTACATTCTTTTGGTTTATGCTCTTCTTAAATAATTCAGTATTTATCGCGATTAACAATAATAGGAGGAAGACGTGACTCGCTGATTGGCTATGCGAAAATCTGGCAGGCGTGAAAGGTTACTTTACAAAAGTTGTGGGATTCCATGGCTCGTTGGCAAGAGGTCATTAGAGACGGAAGAAAACGATAGGATTGTGTGAATAGAGCTGACCTTTATTAAAGAACCAAAACGGCGTTCATTCAGAGTGATTTTGGCCAACCAAAGAAAACCAAAACCCGGAATCCCGTGTCTAGAATAGAACCCGCTTCATCCTTATCACGGTACTAAAGGCAATAATCACAGGAGTCAGTGATAAACATTGGAATCAGCGATGACGCAATGCGTAAGGTGTGACGAAGAACTCTCATGTTTACTAAAACTGAAAAATTTGTTAACTTCACGGTCTGTATTTTCATTTTGACAACGGAACTGAAAAACAGAAAGGCACGAAATATGTGTAACAGCGCGGTTTTGAAGGGAGAATTGAAAGTGGCTAAAGAATAAAAGGTACTTAGACATTCAGAATTGTGAAGACAATCATCATTCTGGTCTCGTATGCTGGAGGGCGCCGGTTCGAATCCCCTTTTGGGTGATCCAGATTTTGGTTTTCCATGATTTTATAAAATCACTGCATTGAATGTCGGGATCGTTCCTTCAAAAGGCCATGGCCGAATTCTCTGAGACCTTCCCTCCTTTAATGATTTCGACGTCGACAAAGAGAAAGATATAAGCAGAAAATGATTATCACACAAACACAACGTGTTTTATGAGTACGGCAGAAATGTGCAGCTACGGAATCTACTAATGCCAACGTAAATGATTCTTCGCTGGAAATTCTCGAAGAAAGGCGAAACCTATACAACAGTAAAACATAAGAAAAAAACTTTAATTAGTGAGTATTTATTAGCAATTAATTAAAACCTATTATTTACTCGCAGCTAATTCGGTTAAGGAGGGTTTTTTTTTTTTTTTTTTTTTTTTTTTTTTTTTTTTTTTTTTTTTTTTTTTTAAAACCATAGAGGGGAAAAAAAGATTGTTTACATTTTTGGTAATGTACAGATTATTTCTGTATGTTTTATTTTAGTACATTTACGTTACAGAACTTACTTGCCAACAAATACAAATATTCCATTATCTTGCACCTGAAATTAAGATAATTTTTTGCTTATCTATTATCACTTGTGTAAACGATTCACGGGAAGCTTACTAGTCCACAAGCAGCATAAACAACTACCTGAATATTTGAACATTTAGATATGATGCGGGCAGTACCACTTTCCGTTTCACAGCCTGTTTTATTAAGCCATTTGGCATGCCAATTTACCAGTGCATAGCTATAATACTAGGAACATAAGTAACATACATATTATTACAACTCACTTTGAATTTTATGGAGATATATAATATTCTCCGGAGCTTCTTAAATCAGTGTTATCTTACAAATAATCGTATATTATGTTTAAAACTTTGATTATTTAAAATCAAAATAGGAATATTTGATTCAGAATTTAATTTATGGTTTAGTTAATACTGGAAATTGTGGTACCTCAGGGCTGCTAAGTAACCATTAGATGATAATGTTATTGCTGTTCCATGGTTTTTTTTTTATGTAGTGTTCCACATCAGCGATACAGTTCTCACGGGATCAAAGACAAAGTTTTTAATCTAATCTGAAACTCAGTGTTTGAAACTCGGACTTAAATAAAATAAATTCAATAAAATCTTAATTAATTAAGATTGTTTTGGCTCGATAAGTTCAACAGACTCCAGCACCCCGGATAAGCGATATATTCACAGCTAGCAGAGGAGTATCTGATTGTGGTATGGGATGTAAATATTTAGCGTGTTAAAAGATTTTGATTCTATCATATTTTGTCTAATAGTTCAGAAGTTTGTGAAGATATAAAACGCTAAATGTAATATACCGGTATTACATATAAGGGAAAGGGTGTATGGATAACCGATCAATTAAATTAGATTAAGTTAATAAGAACTTCGGTTAATAAGATTAATTTAAAGGAATTAACTTGTAAAATTTAGCTCATCTGGCTTAAAGAAGCTGCATTCTGAAACAAGGATTGACAAAGCTATATAAACAAATAAATTTAATGACAACGAGGGACGTAATAATAAAGCGAATACAAGTAGAGATACCAAAGGCGTAGATTTAACTACAAATTGATAAATGCACTTTGGAATATTTCCAGAGGAAGCAAACCTATCAATTAATATCTTCAGAACGTATAGATACATATTTTGGAAATACAGACACTAGGTAGAGAGTATTTGTAGGCCTAGCTAGTTGACGTTGTGCCTGGATGGCACCCACAACCTACAAAACCTTTAGGAGAAAGGTGAAGGCTAATGTCTCAGGATTAGTGCACAGAGGGCTATAAGGAAGAAGTGGAATTCCAGTGTCATTCAGTGCCGTTTGTTACGGATGTAGCGCAGCCTAGAGTTTGGAAGAGGAAGAAGTCGAGCTCAGTGGTAATGAATTAGTATCTGTAAATATAAACGACAATGTATAAACTGCCAGAAGATGGCGGCAATGAATCTAGTCGCCGAAATATCGTGTGACAACGCACTCTTGACTCGGCTAGTCACTCGAGAGCAGTTTATACATTCTCAACGCCGAGAAATACTTCGTTCTTATACGAGGTTTGTCCGGAAAATACGTATAAAAGTTGAATAATGTCTTTATGTTAAGGTTGCAGTCGCCGTCAGGTGGGACTACTGCTGTAATCAATCCCATCAACGCTCAGTTCGAGTCAGAGCACTCTGCGTGAAGGTGGGAGTGGGCGGCAGCTTGTTGACAGTTACCCTTTTTCACCTGCCGTCGGCATGGAGATCTCTCCGATTAAGGAACAGCGCCTCAACATCAAGTTTCTTGCAAAGCTAGGCAAGAATGGCCGTGAGATTTTTGAGTGTTTGAAACAGGTTTACGGAGACAATTCTCTGAAGGAACCAACCGTTAACAAGTGGTTAAAAAGGTTCCGGGATGGCCGAGAAGTGAACGATGACCCTCGCCCAGGAAGCCCGTTGACATCGAGTTCCGATGCAAATGTTGAACGAATTCGAGCTTGTGTTCTTAAAGACCGTAGATTGACAGTCAGAATGGTGCTTCGGGGGCGGCACTTGGGAGATGTGGAAGCCATCAAGGCGGAAACGACACGGCAACTGAACAACATCACAACTGAAGACTTTCAGCAATGTTATCAACAGTGGAAACGGCGTTGGCAGAAGTGTATCGCGTCTCAGGGCGAGTACTTTGAAGGAGAACATATTGTAATACCTGAGTAAGTGTAAAATAAAGTTATTATTCCACTTTTATACGTATTTTCCGGACAAACCTCGTATATAAACGACAATGTTCCTATGTGTAACCGCTATATACTAAAAATTTCTACACCGATTGACCCGCGGTTTTTGCAAATTGATCCACGTTTCCCTAAACCTATTACATCTTCAACCTGACCAGTAGAAAGGAATCATTACTCACACTCAAGAAGAATTGGACAGTGTGTACGCCAGGTGGAAAAACATTTCTTATTTCATTGATACTGGCAACCATGAGTACGCAAAATGGATATCGGTCACATTATCTGAAATTGCGGGGACTCCTTTGTCGAACAGTATATTCAACACTTAAATTGTCATTGAATGTACAATACAGTAAAATTGCAACTTGCAATCTTTACAAAAACACCAGGAATGAGTAATGTACTCAAGCAAAGCAAGATAATAATATGGTATAAATGCACAATGGTGCACAAAAAATCGTTGGAAGCATTTGATCGAGAATTGCAAGATTTACGTGGAAACGAAAGGTCATTTGGTGGTTCCCTAATATCGTTAGAAGGTGATTTTCAACAGACTTTTCCTATTATTCCGCGTTCAATACCTGCTGAAAGCATGTTTAAAAACATCTCATTTTCATATACAATAAAATGCGTTTTAAATTAAAAACGAGCTTTCTGCATAAAATTTTGTGATAAAATTATTGGATATTGGAACTGGCAAATTATTTTGTGGACAATTATACTTTGCACGTTCCCGTGTAAAAAATCCAAACGATTTGTTAGTGTATATAAGCTGCAAATGGAATCATCAGAACCATTGTTTATCCAAGCGTATTGAATTAAGCTTATAATTTAATGAATCAGTAATTACAATTTATGTAATCCAAAGTATAAAAATAGTTATATGTATGTAAATATTTGATTTTAACTAAACACAAACATTAGAATCAAACTTTCAGTTGCATTCATTTAATTTATTTACACTTAAATATAACAATAGCAAAGCATTGCTGGGTCGGCTAGTTCTAATATATATGTGTATTTGTGTGTCACACTGATGCCCACCAGGACAGGTAATTAATTACATTTACTATTTATTTATTTATTAATTAATATTAATGAGATGATGGGAATAAATTAATGTTCATGGCAACATTAAAATTTACTTTTATAAGAGCAACTAAAATTGGATTTTTATTTATTTCACATAGTTACATAACATGATGATGATAGTGATTAATTTGCGCCAAGGCTAAATTATAAGTTTCTTTCTCAAAGTCGTGACGGGTTAACTAAATGGGCTTTGTGGTCAGAAGTACTTCACACCCAGTAGTCTGTAGTTTTACGTTACCAAGATGTCTTTTGCGACGTTGGTGGCTGGTGGGTCCATGCTGGAATCAGTCTTTCGTCCATGTGCCATAAGCTCCCACCGTTGAAGATCCCATGAAGAGCGCGAGAGCCGTGGTCCTCCAAGGCTCGAATTGGAGACGTCGATCAGAGAGGATGCGAACCCAGTCATTCCTCCACACAATAGACGCGAAGGCCGCTCCACTGCAGTTGGATCGAACTGGAGTCGATCCTCCAAAAATTGGGCGATACGCGGCGTTACCAGCAGTTTCGCGAACTCGAACTCGAGTCTCACACATATGCGAACTGTATGTATAAAATGCAATGGATCCACACCGGGGATCTCTTCTGCCACGCTGTCTCTCCAGTCTACCAAACTGGAGTCCCTCTCGCAGCCATCTGGTCACGCTTAACCAACCAACGTTTCAGGGAGAGGCGGGTGACCGCATTCTTTCCTGTCCTGGGCTGCGATCTGCAACCCGCACGGCACACTCGCAACAGATCTCAAACAGCTCACAGTGCTGCGCGTTAATGTAATTGAACACGGCTGTAATGTGTGTCATTACAAATGGATGACTGCCTGATAGACACCGCCAGAAAACGTAAGCCGAATTATTCCCCCCACCCCCTCTTTCCCTCCTATGTTCATTTTGCCCTCTCTCATGTGTTCAATGTACTCCGTAGTTAAGACTTCTACTACTAAATATGAGGATGATGCTGTAAGTCAGTATATAAGACGTACCGAGATTAATAAACATTTATTGAAGTTTGTAGCTCACATAGAAAGCTTGCATTGTGAAGATACGTTAGCATATTTAAAATTACCTGCGACTATTCAAGATATCTTTGGTTCAGATATTCATAATAACTAAGGAATATTAAATAAAAATTTTACTGTGAAACTTCCCTCATCTTCCATCGTACTAATTTTTTGATGTGTGTTAAGGCTCTATAAAATGTAGATTGCGGTAGTGACACAAAAGACGGAAAAAATGTTGCAACGGGTAAATTCATAAACTGGTGACCGGTTAGCATTTAGCAGGTAGAGGTTACAGTTTCGATAAGTCGAGGCACATGCGGAGGAAGTGAATAAATTATTTTTCCTTTAATAAGTCTTGTTCATTAATTTTTAATTTTTTTATTTCTGCTCAGCAATTGATAATATTGATGTACGAAATCTGTAGCGAGCAAAGAAGTGATATAATTAGTAACCGACAGTTCTACGCCTTATTAAAACCTATTCATTGGAGCCAAACGCACATCCTATCAACAATTGTTGAATGGTGGCTACTGGAGACCAGAAATATGTTAACCATTAGAAAAGAAACCAAAGTAAGTTTCGCAACCTTTATTTTTAACGTACTTATTTTCACACTGAAATATATTTCAAATTTCTCATACTAGCCTCGGTCACCAATTTCTTTCTATCATATACTTTATTCCTTTAGTTTCTTAAGTGCTTCAGAATAATTTTCGGAAACGTAAGCAGCAACACTCCAAGAAAGAATGTAGAGTTGCATTTAACTATGGTCGACTATCAATGAAGAATACTTCACACAGATTTTTATTGCCCTCACTCAGTCGATTGATAATTATAATAATTGCTATAATGTGCAACTTCGCGCCAAAGACGTGCATGCCGCTATTTTTTACAGTTCGGTTAGTATATCAGATGCCTAGCATGGTATTTACGAGAGCGCCAAATTATTCAGAGCAGCGATAAAGGAAGTCACGCAAATGTGGCGTGCAGGTCATCATTATCCTAACTTTTTTTTTTATTTTGCGGGTGTTCTATTTCTGTTGAATGTTGCTACGCAGTCGTAATGCTGGTACCTGTGGCTTCCACAGTTTGTGAGGAGCGGTCAGGCGGCTGACCGCATAGTACTAGCCAGCAGGTGGCGCTGCGGCGGCCATTTGCCGGTGTCTGCTACCAACCGCAGACAGTGGCGGCATCCACTGCGCTAACCATACAATTGTCAGGTTAAATATCCAACACAAGAAATGTAGTGTACGTTACTATACTTTTTTTTAACTCTATCGTAATCCCAAATGTTTGAGGTATCCTAAGTGATACAGCGATACCTCATACAAAAAAAAACAACTTTTTATCAGTTTCGGTACGATTAAAACAAAAAATTTATTTGTTTTCCTTGTAGAGTCTGTCTTCCCACAGATCTTTATGAGTTCTGTCACAACGAAATTGTCAATACTTACTGAAAGACCTTTTTATATGACACATACACACTTGACTTTGACAAGGAGCAGAAGAATGAAAGGAATCAATCTTTTGCAATGGTTCTCGGTTCTTCCAGAATTGTGCTTCTTTAGCAACACAGAATCGTCTTCTGCGGAAAGGTCATCTTAGTCGCGACTCATTAGGACAGCTTTCTACGAGAAGAAGTGAAAGAAACTCCTACATAAAAAAAACAGGTGAAAATTCATCTTGCTATAACGGTGGAGTGAAAAAGGTAGTGTATATTGGTAGCTATTTTAATGTTGTTAAACGAAATACGTACCACATAACTTTAGTAGCTAAGAGCCTTTCAGCTTCCAGATATGTCTCTCAGCATCTCTTATACCCAGTACCTTCACGATACTATCACTAAAATGCCTCTCAAGGAACAGAAATCTCTCATTCTAAACAGTCATCTGATTCCATTATTTTACTATATCCATGCAAGGTAACTTGGTAATTTACTAACTGGTACCTAAGACTTCCTTCATTTGAAGTTTTTATGTTTTTGCAAAGAACCATAAATATTTCCAGGATAAAAAGTGACCTATATTACCCCCTGCCAAATCAGCAACCCGCCAGTGAAAGTCCCGTCAAAATCAGGCCTCACAATAAATAAGTCGCATACAAATTACATTTGTTAATAGCTGAAAAATGTTTCGTATTCTGGAACATTATTCAAAAATAAAATAGAATATTTTAGTACATTCAAGAACATTCTAGTACATTCTAGAAGATTCCAAAGATTTATTAGAACACATTGATCGAAATGCTCTAGGTCGACCACTTTCAACAACCATGTCTCCCACAACCTCACAGCTACCGACATGTAACAACTATAGTGTACGATGGAAGACCCCACTCAATGATACAGTACAAAATGAAACACATATCTTTAGTCGAAATATAAAAATGTTTTAGGTCAATCAATATCCACCACCATATCTTCCGCATCCCGACAGCTACCGATGGTGCACGATGAAAGACTCAAGGCCACTACCACACAAAAACACCAGTGGTCTTCGCTTGATAGTTGTGGCTGCAAGCTAAAACATAGGGACATACATGTCTTTGGTCGAAATATGAAAATGCCATAGCTCGATAAAATTCCACCATCATATCTCTCAACCCACACAGCTATCGAAAAGTAACCACCATAGTGCACGATAGGAGACTCCAGGCTACTGCCACACAAAAAACCAGTGCTCTGGGTTAGTTAGTTGTGGCTGCAGAATGCAATATAGGGACACACACACTTTTTACTTAAAAACTACGTATATCTGATTACTTTCTTAATTTGTGTTCAGTTATATTTTTATGGATGCCAGTGGGAAGATTTCTATAAACACGTGTAATATTTTAAGACAGTGACAATACAGGCGGAACTTGAGGTAAGAAACCCTGGATAGGATATGACGCAATAGCTTTCTGTATATTGCAACACACAGATCGCCATCACCTGAAGATGAGTCAGAAGAAGAGGTTAAAACCTTGTTCATATATAGAAAATCTCTCTCTGCGGTATCCGTATGAACACTTCTATCAGAGTTCATATGTTTGTGTCCGCAAAACAGTCTCCAGAATATTATGGGCAAGCAATCATTGAGTAAGAGTAAAGGTTTAGAACGAAAACAACATGAAATGAATTCGAATTGTTGTGCTTCGGAAAAAGATATTGGAAAGATTTACCAAGGGGAATGATGAATAACCTACCGAAAACGTTAAAAGAATTCAAAGTTAAAATTTGTAGAGGGCAAGTGTAGGTTAGTGAAGGATAAGGGGAAGTTGGGTGTGTGGGGAAATTGCCACCGGAGCGTGTGCTCCATTACAATTAAATTAAATTAAATTAAATTAAAAAGAAAATCCAGTAACTATCAACAGCAATGGCGAAATCAACATCCATTGTACACAACAGCAACAAACTGCGGTAAAGAAGTTCGTCTATTGAAAAAAGAAATCTTTAGGATACGGAACCTCATTTATGTTTTCTTGGAAGAAAACTGTGTTGACGCAGTTTACTGATTGAATACTTAGATCTTATTGTATGTTAAGACTCATGAAATTGAGCTGACTTTACCAAATATGTCTGTGTTTCTTTTAATAGAATTCCCAAAGATGCGAATGGTTCCATCCACTTATACAGTGCGAATATTTACATACGGCTTTATGCTATTTTGCGACATAATCACACTTTTTTTTTTGACAGCGAACGTAACCTAGTGACGGTAAGAGTAGTAATTAATTATGCGGAAATGAGTATATTATACCCTACAGCCATTTCAGTAACTCCACTTGACCGAGCCACTAGGTTTAGTGGTTAACTTTGAGGACATACATTGTGAGGATGTGGGTTTGGCCGTTCCTTTAGTTTCCTGAAATCACCTGGGACCAATACTGAGTTGACCCCTTCAAAGGCCATGACCGAATTCATTTTCTTCCCTTATCCTTAAACTTCTATAGACTCTAATGATCTCAACATTGACCAACTGAAAGGCAGAACTAAAATAAATAATAGAAAAAGAAAGTAGGAATGGCGGCTATCCCCCTTTTCTTCATCTAAATAAGAAGAAAGCCTGATAGAATATCTATATAATGTCAAATATGGCGATTATTACCATTACGCCTAAAGAACGAAATAGAATGGTTCATAGAATGAACGTATGGAAGATACAATGCTTATGGGAGAAAGCATCTTCATTTCCCTCTCCAATATAAAGCAAGTAGTAGTAGAAAGTTATAACATACTATACAACGATACTTCCAGAATTTCGAAGAAATATTACAGTCTAACGCTGTATTCATTAAAGATATTAATGAAGCAATAATTCGATTGAGGCTGTGTGATATTCAAGTTATCCTTAATGGTTAAGAGCGTAAACAATGGAGATGTGAAGTTTTCGTAGTATCTTTGTAAGTGACTAAGGCAACTGTTGCTCTCATACTTTGGCGAGACGGCAACGGTGTTCGATGTGTGGCTGAAAGGTAAAATGTTTCGCGAGAGTACCTATCGTCGGTTCCTCTACACTATCATGGACCTACGCGCTCTCAGTGGCGAAGGGAATCTTTATCTGATGTTTTCTCAGTCTGGGAATTATAATGGAAAAGAGATTCTCACAATGATAAGAATATTCCATCAGTGGGTATAGATAAAGTTTTCAGTGAGCAATTTTACAGGAAGATATCTGAGCATACCCATTGGTGTAAATCGAGCTCTGAGTTTTCAGAGAGCAAGGTATCCAGTTCTTCCTGACTTTTTCCTCAGGAGATGTCTCCAGATTACCGGCAACATATTGTTTTTCACAAGTGAGGTGTTCGTAGCGTGAACAACAACGACGAAGTAAGCGCTCGACGCCCAACTAATGGAAGTGACTTCACGTTACACAATTGAGGTTTGAGACCTCTAATGCTGGATAAAAATGACCTGTTACACAGCTGATATTACTTTAAAAGAACTACGTGCGTGTTTCCCCATGAGATATCATTCCAATCAATTTTCAGTTATTGTCACATTCAAGTCATTACAGATTCAGATTGTTAAATTATTTTTATAATTTACATTGAAACAAAATTTTTCCTTTTGAAGTATACACCACATCTAATAACCCAAGTTATTGCATAAACGGTTAACATACATTCTAACCTAGCACATTGTTTAATCCATTACAGAAAGATATAGTGCTCATTAAATGCAAAAATTGATTTAACTAGTCAGCCCTCAGACCCAGCCCTTTCATGAAATTTTATTTTATGAATTATGTATGGCAAGATGGGAATTGATTAATTGTGGGTTTGTATATTTTTCATGTGATTAAATTTGAATTTGTGAACATTGGTCATGAAAATGAATATTGTTTTTGGAAAGAAATTATCTAAATGATATGAAATACGATCAAGGACAATAACAGTACTATGATGAAACATTAATTCAAAGTTTGTAATTGTATGTGTTGATGTGACTATGGAAGCCACGATATTTGGAGGACAATTCTCAACAGTTTGGGCTAGTTTATGTCGATAATTTTTTGTGTAAATGCATGTAAACAGTATTAACATTTATTCTAAAGTTGTATTATAATAATCGTGAGTGATTTTGTACAATTTGTAATTATTTTTGTATGGATTTAATTTTTAACGTATTGTTAGCGTTCTAGAAACGTCGGACGGACTTATTGCCTTCTGGAGGTTTATGTAACTCCTGTTTAAGCCCGCGGCAATGACGGGCGAGTTAAGAGACGTACTCACTAGCGAGCTGTAACTATAACCGTTGCACGTTACTGTTACCAAATACGATAGTGAGTACGTGGCTCGCGAGCCTGTCGGGGGCGGAATGCGTTGCATTCGCAGCGTTCCTACAAGAAACACGTCCACATTCTGTAACTATAACCGTTGCACGTTACTGTTACCGTGAACCATAGTGTGTACGTGGCTCGCGAGCCTTCCGCGAACGGAACGCGTTGCATTCGCAGCGAGCCAAAGATTGTCGGTATTCGCTGCGAATCAAAAGACGTTCGCAGTGCGTTTGTGGACATCGAGATTGAAGGTTGTTGCACGCTGCGAACCATCCAGTATCCTCAAGCGTCATACGTGAATGGACAGAAGATAAATGTCTTCAGTTGATAGACGCCTATAACGAAAGCAGTGTCCTCTAGTACCCCAAGGACAAGGATTACTACAAAAAACATTTAAAAGAAGGCGCCTGGGCAAGAATCGGAGGTATTATGAATTAAAGCGGGGAAGTATGCAAGCAAAAAAATATTAATTTATTGGCTTCCTGCAGATGGAAGCGTATGAAAATGAAGAAATAAACCGGAACATGAAAAGGTAGCTGTAAATAATTATATACATCGATTTATTTATTTATTATTTATTACATTTATATCTATTTTATCATTTATATATGATGCTCTTGAATTAGTTATCGAAAATTAATGATACATATGTGCTCATGAAACTAAACAAATTTCCCGAAGAAAAATTGTAGACACCTAACCCAAAACAAAATTTAAAAAAATATCCTATCAATTCGACAATCAGCTGATTATTAATACTGAATAATGCGGCAGATAAACTATAACTGGATACGGAACTACGGAACTTCGATTTTATACAGGAAAATATAAAAACTATACCAGTGAAATAAAAAAATGCAATTCAACATGAAATATTTCAGATAATTATGCGTGCTGATCAAGGATATTACAACTCCATACAAGATGATGATTATTAATCCACTAGAGAAGATCCACAATCTTCAGCTTTTTCCCCCACTATAAATCGAGATATAGCTCACCCATCCACTTATTCCCCTAATCAAAACCAACAAACTCCTCTGCAGAACCCGCCATACTCCCCGTACAGCAACAATAGCGAGTATTCATCAGATATGAGTTTAGATAATTATGTATAGATTTTTTCAAATAAGTTATATTATTATTTTATTATTATTGAATAAAGGAATACAAGTACCTTGATTTTTTCTTTCATTACTCCTATCAGCGCCTGACACACTGCAGGGACAATTACGCTTATGGCTTGTTTCGAAATGCGAATCAGGTATCGTAAACTTGTAAAAGAATCACCAGTAGCTAATTATCTCGACGTCACAGCTAATATTTCTTGAATCGACACTGCTTCTCGGAACAAAGTATTTCTTCGTTATGTCTTGGGCCCAATTATGTTCACTTGATATTCAAAATCAGTAGGAAAGATTCTCGTGAAATTTTTGTAGTGACCACTCATTTGTTGATTCCTTAAAAGAAGAATTAGATCACTTCTTTCTCGATAAATTCCGTGAATACCCAATCTTCGTGGTCGTTCATAATCATCCAGTAAAATATCTACAAGTATGTATGCTGCACAAGCGAGAGACACTTCGACCGACATCGCGGAGCGCCAAACGAACACTGTGGATAGAGTCCACTTGTCGCTTCTCGTTACAGTGAAGCGTACACACTGGAACCTCATTACTGTATCCGTTCGGTTACAGTTACAGCTCGCTAGTGAGTACGCTCAGTGAGGTGGCTCGGTGTTCGTCGCGAACGAAGTTCTTTTCACGTATACACACTACAACGTGGTTACTGTATCTGTTCGGTTACAGTTACAGCTCGTTAGGTATTACCCGGGTTTGGATGGAGTTATTGAGTTGTCAGTCGTTGTCAGAAGTTTTGTTTTTGAGTCGTCATGCAGTTGTATATCGCTGGAATATTGGTGTATTATTATCATTGCACGAGTCTATTGCCTTATCCGCGTGAAATATTATTATGGAACTCACGGAGAAACAAACAGGAAGTGACAAGCGATTTGTCGATGTTGTCATTTCATGGAACTATTTGGTCCATTCAAAGCAAGAGTTATTTGACTTTTCAGGAAGGTAAAAACTTCTGGCGACCAACGACTGTGAACCGTTAATTTGAGACGAATTAATTAAAGGCAATCTTCATTAACTGACGACAGTACGAACTGGTTAAATACCGAAGAGATTATCAAGGTGTAATTTATAAGCGAGTCACTTTAACCTGGTACACATACTCACTTCATATGTTTTCCTCTGAAAATATGTTAATACTGTATTGGTGGTTAAACCGCACATTTATTTCATTAATAGTGATGGCCAATTAAATAACTCAGTGATGCACCGTATTTACTTTTGCAGTCAGGGTGTGTCCACGCGACAAAGAACAGACCCTGGTGGATTCACCGTTCTCTAACAGATCAGGGGATTACAGCCATCACCACGTGCCACGAGACGGAGCAGAGGAGATAGGGATGAGAAGCCTTTGTCCTGGGCAGATAAAACGCAGAACTGAATGGGCTCTTGTTTACGACGCGGATGGTAACCGTTAAACCGCTAGAGGTCCCTGTAGGGAATTTATACTTCCGTCTCGAACTGTCAAATAAAGAGATTTGCGGCTGGGCCATTTCCCATCTATGATGCTAGAGAGACACAACAAATAAGTGCAATAAAGATGAAGCTATTCTGCAACTGAAACGAAGAATACCGAAGCCAAACGATTTGATCATTCAATGGCAACGAACAAATACTGGGAAATCTCAGAACGCCTGAGAGAGTGTATGAGTCAGTTAATCGATTAACTATCACTGTTTATTTACCATCTTGTTTTCATGTTGCGACGTATCCTTTGATCTGCCAAACGAAGTCACCCCTTGATTGGTGGATACGAGAAGATGGTAGAAGAGCCTGGAGTGGAGGACCGAGCGTGGTGGGTGAACAGTTAACGTTCTGGCCTCGTATTCTGAAGGACGCAGGTTCGAATCCCCGTCCGGGCATCAGGATTTGGGTTTTCCATGGTTTCCCCAAATCAGTCCAGGCGAATGCCGGGGTGCTTCCTTCAAAATGCCATGGCCGAATTCCTACCCATTCCTTGTCCCCAATCCCATACCGCCTCTAATGACCTCGACGTCGAAAAGGCGTAAAGCCATAAGTGAAAAAAAAAAGGAGCGGAGGAGTCAACAAGCGTCAAGAAAACATAAAAATGAAGGAGTTTGTGTTTGAATCCGTGGAGGTGATAGTTCTGACACGACCTGGTGGCTTGCAACAGGCGTCAGGTACTTAAGTTTTTGAAGTGGAAAGGGACATAATTTTTTTCAGCCAGCAGTGGCTCGAATCAGATATTACTCAGGTTACTGTTATGTGCTGGTGACTACAGCTACTGCAATGGTACTGCCTCTCATAAACCCTACTAGCACCTTGAGTGGAGCGAATTTCTATGATTAAGAATCTCTCTACCGAACTAATACCAAACATAGCCGTGTCCACTTATTTAAAACTTTAAACTGTGTTAAAAGTCGTAATCCAAAAGGAACATTCCATTATGTGTCATTGTTTGTTTTATATATAATTATATATAGTATACAAAGTTGTCAGTTGATTCCATTTCACTATTCATTAATATAGCAT
This sequence comes from Vandiemenella viatica, assembly GCA_031002005.1. Taxonomy (NCBI): domain Eukaryota; kingdom Metazoa; phylum Arthropoda; class Insecta; order Orthoptera; family Morabidae; genus Vandiemenella; species Vandiemenella viatica. Next base: position 303,500,903 of record JARYHS010008074.1, read on the forward strand.
AAAGACTGTTAATTTTAGAACCGGAGGCTCATTTTTTTATATTTTGATTGTTTTTGGATCTTAAAAGTAAATGAACCTCTGTCAAACGGTCATGTGTTAATAAAAGGTTACCTTATGACATCTTTTTAGATTTACCTGTGTTTATAAAATTAATACTACCCTCTTTGATCCATAATTAATGTTAATGATTAATAAGAATCAAATTAGTAAGAAAAATTATACACTTTAATACATAATAAGTGAAAGCCGATTCTAATCAGAAACAATTTAAATTCTACATTACTCATGCATGGAGAAACAACAGTTGCAGAATATGTGAGCTAATCGTATACATCATTTATTAGAAATATCTCAATTTGGTACCACGTATCCTGCAGGCTGTGTGTGGAGTAGGGTACCTGTGATATGGTTGAACAAAAATTTCAAAGTTGTAGTAGCTTAATACTAAGTTTTCAACACTCCAGCAAAGAATGATTCTGGTGACCTACAACAATTGTGATTTTTTTTATCAGAATATCTCAAGGCAGTAACGAAACTTTCGGCTTGAACCGCCAGTGAAAGAGGCGTTATGCTATCCGTAAGCTCTTAAGGGCTTAACAATCATCAAAACAAAAATACAGTACATCCTTTTCCATAAGAATTCATGTGCAATATATGACATGAAAGAAGTACACGAAATGTGCAGTAAGGTGACTAGATGGCATCTGCATGGAGGGATCCTCTGACACTTAATTTCAAATATAAAACTAAAAAATTAGATCTTGATTGCTATCTTAACTGGAACACTTTCAGAGTATACGGAATTTCAATTTTACTATTTCGATCACGGAGCACATCAGACATCTTTCGTGCCATGTGAGTAAATTTGAACATCAAAGCCAGATTTAACAACCACAAAGAAAGTGACATTAAGAATTTTTTTAAAAAAATCTTGCTTGGTTCAAACTTATAAGGCTCACAAGCATATTGGCGCCTTCACGATCTATTCTTTTAGACGGATGGTATTTGTAAATAGTGTTTTCGCATGGTGTAATAAGCTGGAGTGAGATTCATTGGAGTATAGAAGGAGGGTGAAGAGAATCATGGGAGAGTTCAAAGCCTTTTCCGATGAAGAAGCGTGTAATGATATTACAATAGTGGGAAAATTAAGAGAGGTGCTTGGAAGGGTAAGGTTGACCATGACCACAAGCTGGCACTTGATTTCAGGCAGAAGGGTGTGGGAAAATATTCTTTCCTGTGAAAATTTTCTTTCGTGGGAAAGGGTGTGAGGGACTGGAATAAATTGCCAAGAGAAGTAATAAATAATTTACCGGAAACACTGGAGGAATTTAAAGTAAAAATTAGTAGTGGGTAAAAGTAGGTTGGAAGTGGAAAGGAGAATAGCGGATTTGTAGAGAGACTGCCACCGGAGCGGGCGCTCCATCGCATTTTTATCAATTATATTATATTATACTAACCGAAAGGGTTTAACGGAGTGTTATGATAATTTATTTCTCTGTAGTTGCTAAACTAAATAGTATTGTTATAAAATGAAGCTCATTATAATTTATCGTCCCTTGTGCTGTAGCAAAAAGCTTCAGTTGTTAACTTGGTCCAGCATGCATTTCAGCCTAGCCCCAATTCCGCTAGAGAAACAAAGCTTCAGTCACAAGCGAATTAATACATTCCCTGTATCGTTTATCGACAACAAACATCAGTTGAAATAAAGATCCCAGTGAAAACGAAGTATGATTAAAATAAATCTTAACAACTTACGCTAAGCCACGTAATATTTAACTGTGGTTTAGGCCACATAGATCGCGATCAATTTGGAACGTCTTTGATTCAAACCATGTAATGTTTTCAGTTAAAAAAAACTGTTAATTTATATGCCAATTTAAACGAAATACATACTTTTCTTTCAGTGTTCTAATTCAATTCTTAGCTATTGCTTAACTAAGTAGAATTGTTATAAAATAAAATTCAGTGTGATTCCTCCTGCCTTGCGCTGTAGAAAAAGGTCTTCGTTTTCATCCGGTTCCAGGTTGCATTTCATTCTAACCACATACAACTCTAAACTTGCCGCCAGAAAAACAATACTGCAGTATTAATAGGTACATGCACTGTATCGCATTTTACTGGCAGTAATGCATCGCTATATAAATTTGGGCTTTAGCGTAATCGCTGGGACTCATAAAGGAAAATTGTTACAGACGTTCCATAGATAATATTGCTTAATGTGTGTTGCTCTTAGAGTTGTAAAATATATACATATCTCTCAAACGTCACTAAATTTGATCAAAAATCTTCAAGGTTGTTTACACCATTCTTTTTTGTTATCCGTGTTTCAGACCGATATTACGTTTGAATTGCTGAGACAGTTACATGTATCTGAAATAATAGCCTCAGTAATATTTCTCAGTGAAAGCAAAGGAAATTAAAATAAAACTTATAAACTTACATTATGCCACGTAATATTTGTTGTAATTGTAGTGTAGGCTGCACAGATCGCGATCAGTGTGCAACAATTTTCGTTCAAACGATTTAATAATTTCAATAATAGGACACAGTTTAAATTATTTTTTTTAAAAAACCTAAATTATTCATGCCTTCTGCCGTAACGTCAAATGCCAGTCGTAATTCTTACCCATGTTAAGTAACAATCTAATCAAAACTTTCGCTAAAATTGATCTCGAAACTTAAAAGTATGTCGATTTAAACGCAATACCTACTTTTATTTCAGTGTTCTGTCAGTTAATTTATACGAGGATGCTTAGAAATGTTATTAAATAAGGTGCATAACAATGGCGTAAAGCGTGACGTGATAGTGCGACGTCATAGCGCAACGTCATGGCATTACATGACGTCATAGATGACTGACAGTTGGTTATTATAATAACAGAAGATCGTCAGGAGCTGCTGGCATACTCTAGGAAGAAGGAGCGGAAGAATTATTCGTTTTCTTGAATTTTACCGCCACCATTGTCATGTCTGCCTGTAATTTTTAGTTTGTTGGAATTTAGTTTCATTTACACAATATTTTTGTGCCGTTCTTTCTCTAACATGGACGAAAATCGACTCGAATTTACCAAGAAGACACACAAGCTTACTTTTGCTCCGTCAGTGATGCACCTCTCTTGCCGTTCTTTCTGTCAGCCATGCTGACAGCCAAAGAGCACGACACGGCTCGCTGGTCTCCAGTGGTGTACGTCGATATAGCTTCAGTTCTCTCTAGAGATGCTGCTAAAAGAGATTACAGTTGCAGTCCCGCTGATGTCCGCTGTTCGTCCCTAATAGGATTAATGCCTCAGCCGTACGCTCTGCCACCAACTCGAACGGATAGCTTGCCAGAACTGGAGATGAAAGTTAGAAGATCGCAGGTGACGGCTCAGGGATACCCATCAACTGCATTCTTCTAACAGGTGATGGGTATCTCTGAGCCGTCACCTGTGATCTTCTAACTTTCATCTTCAGTTCTCTCATTGTTACCTGTCTGTTTATCATTGTTGCTTTGATGTGTGAGATCGTTACCCAAATGGGACATTAAATTCGAGGGTGTGTATGTATACATAGTAAATTGAATTGGACGCAACATAGTCAGCAACTTCTTCAAAAAATTTAATCCTGCAACATTTTCACTGGAGATTGTAGTTAAACTAGGTGGTACAGAAACAGGAATGGTGCTATATTTTTCATATTCTCACTCCCTGCTACAAATATTTATGTCAAAATAGCAAAAAGGTAATGTTTTCTTACTATATGTTGTTACTAAATTTGTTTGTATTTTGCACAACTAAACAAGGCCATACGAACAAAAAATTGAATTTGAGAAGTGTACTCAAAATCTATTATAAGGCAAAATAAAATAACTAATTTCGTTTGAGAATCATTTATCGCCGCAGCAAAAAATAAAGAATTCATTCTTGAAGATGTGCACTGTTAAATACAGTAAAAAAACATCTTGTGATTAAGCAATATGGAAATCTATACCGAAACAAGGAAGTAAAAGTATTTCACTTGGTTTAATTAATGGACGAATGGATGATTTGCGAGTTTCCGAGAAAGCAACTTAAAATGATTGAACTTAATGATGAATTCTTCAAGATTGAGAATTCTCAAGGACAGGAGCATAGACAAGTTGTGTTTTCAAAGCTAATTCAGCTTTTATTTACATAAAAGTTCCCCCCCCCCCCCTCTGTGTGGCACCAAATTCTACCCACCACGTTTGAGAAAACTTGTAGTGTATTGAGTAAACTAATGTGTACTTGCATTAGTGTGATCATGACGAACTTATATCTTCACATAGATATAACATTCTTAAAAAAACCATTCGCATACAATCACTCAAATAGCATTCACTTACAAATAAAATTACTCAACGGTGTATTTGGTATGTCTTACCGATTTAAAAATTTACAGCACATTCTCAGTATTGAGTTAAATACCAGTTTTCCTTCTCAGTAAATTGCAATGAGGCACGTTAAACGTAAAGGCAACAACTAAACAGCCTCTTATGTCTGCGAAACGTTCCACGAAATCTCATGCTTATCCCGCGACTAGAAACATATTATGAAAGCTTCGCGTCTAAACTAATGAAACCAGGATATTCACAGTATCATTTGAAATCAGTGTTTACCCACCATGTTGTAGACTTACGAAAGCTATTAACACCTGCCTACCAATAAAACATTTACATAATTTATTCGTTTAAATTTATTGTATCCAAGAAAATTCACGACATACTTACTGAGGTGGCTAATGACATTCATTTAAAATAAAAAAATTAATGATGACAAGTTTAAGACTTGTATTGCAATTTTTCCTTCTGGTAAAATGTTTGTGCTATAATGAACATTTGTAGGATTACAGATGAGTAGTAAACCGTACCTGTAATAAGCGAACAACACTTTAAATTAATAACTGTTATGACAGTAAACAACTGACAACAACAACAACAACAAGTTGCTCCATAAACGAAACACTGATTTGACTCTCGCCATGGTGAAAAATCATTTCGCAACTAAACATTCGAGCTAACCAAAATCCTAATTTAAATTTTATAGCACTAAAATATAAAACTGCCACAACTCTATTTCTTCGTAGGATATACGGAGGGTTACGATTCGAATAATCTCCTTAGTCTACTAATTACAAGTACCACACCAAAAGTAATTAAACGTAGTGTTACTGACATACAATTATATTAGCAAAACTAGTCAATGATTGCATGAAATTGATTTAAATTATTCTAATAAAATAAGTGTCTCCAATAAAAGAAAATACAAAAGTATAAAATGTTACGTGTGTGTGTGTGTGCCTGTCACCTCCATATTATGTAACTGCTTTTGTATCTTGGTTCACTATATTATTGTCACTGTAACATTCGTCACCTGACCAAAGAAACGGTTGGTGATGTGACTTAAGAGAAGCTTCTACTAAGATTTGATTTCAGAATGTTAAACGCTTCGGCCTAATAATATTTAACCGTTTACATTTGATGATGTTCCTTCCTGCTAATAAATCAAGTTTATTTCATGATTTGAATATAATGATTCAGTGTCATCGTTGAGTTTCATAAGAAATTAACTTTCTTGTTTGGTGGAAGAGTACTTAACTGTACCCGATTCGAAAAGTTTCATTTATCTGGGTATTACGGATGGTGGGGATAACTATATTGCTTTGAGGTTGTTTTTTATATCCAACGAAAAATTACTTTGGCACTAATTCAGAACTCCAGAAATACTTCACAAAAATATTAATTGCTACTATCTTTATTTATACGATTGTTTTGATTTAGTTTTGTCCGCGGTTGTTAATTCTTTCTTCAAAGAAAGTCAGAATTTAAATGTTTTACGAAGTGAATTGTTACCTTTCATACCAATAAATAAACTATGATTGTTGAACATCCAAAATAATTGTAGCTATAATTTTTCTGAAGCTATTACATATTTATTTATCTAAAGATTTATTTATCATAGGAAGATTAGGGCTGTGAAGTCTTCTCTTACAATCATAAATCATACCAGATGATTATTAAACATAATTAACACTTCACACAAATTGGTAGTAGGCCAACACTTATTTCACATTTTGACTAAATTGTGATAATAACTAAACTACTAACCAAAATGTTAATAATGTGAATATTTATCTGTGAATCAATAAGGAAGTGGCTTAAACCAATGCTAGTGAGGAAACAAGAAGAAATCTGCACAAGCTAAGAACGAGTTAATGATGGAAAAATATGTGAGAATGGCGCGAACTAATAACAGCAAATACAGAATAAACATGTCAAAATAGCATAAATTAATACAATTTAATTCTAAGAAAAAGTGAAATGTTGAAGAAGAGGTAGTTCAGGTGGTGATGGAACAGGTAATTCTTTCAAGGAGTATTTAAATTGATTGATTTCTTCGGTACTCCTCATTTTCAGGGAAATGTTATTCCACAATGTAGCCTCTGATATGGAGGATGAATTAGCAAGGGTATCCGAAGTATAGTAAGAGATGGTACCGAGCGTGGTGGTGTAACGGTTAGCGTTCTGGTCTCGCATTCGGGAGGACGGTGGTTCGAATCCCCGTCTGGGCATCCAGATTTGGGTTTTCCATGGTTTCCCAAATCACTCCAGGCAAATGCCGGAATGCTTCCTTCAAAAGGCCATCGAAGAATTATTTCCCATTACTTGCCTCCATCCTTTCCCGTCTCTTAAGACCTCGTTGTTAGAGAGACGTTATGCAGATAAAAAAAAAAAAATAGGTGGTTAGTATATTTGAGTTCAGGGATCTGGTGTAAATGTTTTGGGAAAGTCCGAAATATCCTGATGTTAGAATAAAGGTAGGCGGGAGTTTTCAGATGTAGAAGGCGGTGAAGGAGGCATAGTGTGGGAATTTCGTCTGTCACCTATTTTCAATGTCAGGTTTCATTTAGGTTATTGTTATGGAGCACATTTGCACTGGAGTAATTAGTCTCCAAACTCTTACTCGTCAAGCCATCATTACTGGAATAAAACGGTAAATGTTATAAGTACTAGTTCTTATTTGGAGGTTGTGCCTGTGAACACCATTGGTCAGTGCGGTTTTACTAAGCATGACCTACACCTATATAGAAGAGGCAAGGGAGTATTTTCTGAGTTTCTAACTAAATATGTAAGGGATCCTACTTCCAATCATGATGTAGTCGGTACTGAGCCTTTTCTTTAGATTAGCGGCTGCTGGTGAGTGGAGATTCACGTTGGGAAAAATGCAAATGCTAATCAAATAGATAAAGCAGTTGACATAATAACGGACTGGGGTACGATTAATGCTGAAAATACCACAAAACCAATAATAAGTATATTATTGGATAATTGTACAATTACAATGACCAAAGTAATAGAATCTTCAAATGTAATAGACATACATGAATCACACATATGATTACAGGGATAAAATCTTGGTTAAAAGAAGGAGCACTAGACAATGAGATTTTTCCTGATGATTACAGAGTGTACCGCAGAGATAGAGGAACAATTGGGGAGGTATATTCATATTGGCTAGAAAAGAGAACTACATTTCTGTGGTGTTCACAGATCATGACCATTCGTTACTAAGGGTAGATATATGGGGTTATAAAAAATCAGGGTGTTGGCTGCTTTCCGTAGTGGAAGATTGAATGATGAAGGTAAGGTTTTGGAGAAAAACTAAATTCATATGTGGTGCTATAAAAGGATGTTAAAGATTAAGTGGACGCATAAAGTACGAAACAAACGAGTTTTGGAAATGATGGGCGAGGAAAGAAATTTGTGGAAGAGTCTTCCAGAAAGAAGAAACAGGATGGTAGGTCATATTTTGAGACATGCAGGACTGGTTAATTTGTTAGTGGAGGGAACAGTCGAAGGTAAGAATTGTAGAGGAAGACAGAGATTAGAATATATGAAGCAGATAATTGAGGACGTGGATTGTAAACAGTTCAGAGGTGAGTGTAGAATGGTTATTATTGGAAGGGATTTAAATTTACCAGGTGTTAACTGGGCAGGAAATAAGATTGATAACACAAGGGAACAGAGATTTCGAAATACCCTAATAAGGGAAGGAGGTTTTACACAAGTGGTAGAGCAAAAAACGTGTTGCGTATCTTTCTAATAAAGCCTAATGGTAATTTTGTGGGTTATGAGGTAACCGAAGGAATATGTGATCACAACGCAGTACTGATGGATATTAGGGGAGTCAGTAAATTTTTTTGCCATAATTGAAGAGGGAAATAAGTTTAATTATAAAAAGGTACAGAATTTAGAACAGAAGAGATATTTTACAAAAAGGTTCAGCAAATAGATGGATGGCACAAGTACAGTGGAGGTGAAATGGGATGAGTTTAAGGAAATAATAAAAAAGAGCGAGGAAACATTTATTCCAAAGCAAAAAATAAAGAGAAATACAGAACTTATATTCTACAATAGGGAAGTTACATGGTAAAAGAGGTTCGTAAGACGGAAGACAACAGAGTTAAGAGACAGGAACATAATGAGTAATACTTAATACAACTAAACAAGCAATTAATAAGAGCAAAGAGATAAGTTAAGGATGGGTTTATGAAGAATACTATTGGTGCAGGGGGACCACTGAAAGTCGCATCTACTCGTACACATTTCTATGAGTATGTTAAAAAACTGAGGGGACGGGAATGTATTCAGACAATTATAGATAAAAATGGAGTTGAAACCACTGAGGATTTTGAAATGGCAGATTATGGAATGACTGGTTTAATGATACTACTGGAGACTTTAATCCTGTGATGGGTGGGAATAAATCAGAAGAGTGTCTCACTTTGAGTAAAAATGAGAAAACTACAAAATTTGAAGTAAATTCTCAGGAAATTATGAAGGAACTCAGAAAGTTAAAAAAATGCATAAGGGATGGTGTATAATTTATTACTACAGATACATTTAAGATTTTGGGATACGATATTGTACCTTACCTCGAAATTTTATCTAAACTGACAATGCTGGTTACCAGAGGACTGGAATAAAGAAATAATAGTACCGGTTCATAGAGGAAGGGTGAATAATAGGGTTGAAAATTACAAGCATATTAGTTTGACATCTGTAATAGTAAAAATGATAGAGAGATTGACACGCAACTATATCAGAAATATATGTGAGGAAAAAAAACTGATTTGTAGATCGACAACATGGCTGTACGCAAGGATATCAAGTGGTGCGCTATATGCAAGATATTTCTGATAAACTGGACAATGGAGGCCAAGTTCACATTGTAGCATTAAATCTTTCTAAGCCATTTGACAAAGTGAGCCATAAAATGGTTTTAAATGAATGGAAAACTGTTGAATTGGGTGAAAATGTTACTTGTTGTGTATACCGATTCTTAAAAGGCAAAAAACAAAGAAATAGTGTAGGAAATACATTATCAAAAGAGTGGAAGTAAATGTTGTAGTGCCACAGGGGAGCGTATTGGGACAGCTGCTGCTCATTATTCTTTTTATTATTATTATTGTTATGGCTTTGCGCCTCTTCGACGTCCAGGTTATTACAGGCGGGAAGGGATGGGGAAAGGAACAGGAAGGGATTCGGCCATGGCTTTTTGAGTGAACCATTCCGGCATTTGCCTGGAGGGATTTGGGGACCGAGTGTGGTGGGTGAACGGTTAACCTTCTGGCCTCGCATTCGGGAGGACGCGGGTTCGAATCCCCGTACGGGTATCCAGATTTTGATTTTCCATGGTTTACCCAAATCACTCCAGGCAAATGCCGGAATGCTTTCTTCAAAAAGACCATGGCCGAATTCCTTCAGGTTCCTTGTCCCCAGTGCAACACCGCCTCTAATGACCTTAGCTGTCGACGAGGCGTAAAGCATAAAGTAAAAACGATTTGGGGAGACCATTGAAAATCCAAATCTGGATGCCCGGAAGAGGATTCGATCCCGCGTCCTCCCGTAGGCGAGACCAGAGCGTTATTCTAATGACTGATTGTGTTGATGGTTTAAGCTCCGAATTTAGATTGTTTGCAGATGAAATAATAGTATGTAATAGGATCAAAACAGGAGAAGCTGTAGGGTGTCCTAGGTTTTTATGATTGTATGGTGGGATTAAGAATTGCTTGGTGAAGCCTTGAAGTGTAAATATCTTGGCATATTGTTTGATAATAAACTAATCTTAACAGAGCACATGGGGCAGGTGGTAGGAAACTTTTACATTTGCTGGAGCGGGTGATGAGTGGATGTACCAAATTGTTAGGGAATTTGTTTACAAAACATTGGTCAGACCATTGGTTGAACATGGAGGTGTAGTTTGGGACTCACATTTTGGGTATCAAATACAGGAATTGGAGGGCGTACAAAGAAGAGTAGCCAGATTTGTTTATGGAAATTATCTCAGGGTACAGTCAGTATTGATATGATAAAGTAGCAGGATTGGGAGTCACTGGAAGACAGAAGGAGGGGGAAGAAAGTTCTGGGAATGTACGAGGCATTTGTTCGGGATGGCGCTTGGAAGGATACTGATCGAAGAATTAGGAATAATGCATGGAAAGGAAAAGATGAACATTACCACAAGCTGGCGGAATGAAAAAATTTTCTTTCATGGGTTGGGGTGTCAGGGATTCGAACAAAATACCAAGTGAAGTGGTGAATAATTTACCAAAAACACTAAAAATTCATTTATCGCAAAATTAGATGAGGGAGGAGTTTAACACTCTCATTTTATAAATTAAAGTAAATATATATGTTGGAGGACGCCACTGGAGGAATCGGCGAGCATAATCTCTTGTCTTAAACCTGAACTCCCAGTTACATTGCTCCAGCCATTGGTTTTAATGGAAAATCAAGTTATTTCTCAGCGTGGAGTAAAGTCTGCAGCTCATAATAATGACTTTGCACCATTTTTTTAAGTGAAATAAAGTACCCAAATCGTAAAAATAAACTATAGCTGTCAAATTCTACTCTTAAAAAGGCTATTGAATTCACATGATGACATCTGTATCTTTTTATTAACATTAAAAATTTGTAGAGGGCAAATCTAGGTGGGTGCAGGAATGGAGGAAGATGGGTACGTAGGGAAATTTCCACCGGAGCGTGAGCTACATTGCCATTCAATTAATTATTATTATTATTATTAATGGTTCGAAAAAAGTTGTTTTCTGAAAACTCCCACAAATGTCGTCAAAGTAACTCCCTCCTATGATATATAATACTGAGAAAAAAATATAGGTGAAAGAAGTATTAAATTTAAAATAACTGCTATCTCACATATGTATTTCGTAATCGACATATTGGGGAAAATGAATGGATAGCAACGACAATTATAGGAACCTACTGTTTGTCACAGATTAAGATTAATGAGCGTGGTTCGCTAGACAATTAAAGTCAACATAAATAGCTATAAAAACTTTTCCAGGTCGGAGAGAATAGGCTAATTTGGGTTACTTTCGATGCGCGCTTGGAATATAACTTCCAAACTAAGTCGGAAGCTAATTTCACAATTGGGTGGGTGGGTTGTAATTGCCGGACTGTTTTGAGGTAAGTCGAGCCCGGCTCCCCAGCCAGTGGCTGTTGTGTGTGCTGACATTCCGCGGTCAGGCCCGGCGACCACCAGCAAAGTTGCCAGATTGGAGCAGGCCGGGCGCTGGGGAATTTGTTGAAGCGAATATTCCCCCGCACGTTGCTGGAGGCGTCGCTGGATAGTCCCAAAACCTAACAATGTTTTGTAGTTTTTCAACAAACGGATCTATTTCTATTAAATTCATCCAGCTAAAGTTAGTAAAATATTACATATATAAACACACATAGAAAAAAAATATTATCATATTACAACGTTGCATTAATCGAGGTACACAATTCTTTGATAACTTTTTGTTATTATATTTAAAGAAGGATAATAATTTTCTGCTAATGTAATTACTGCAGCGTTTTTACGGGATACAGATAAATGCCTAGACCATCAATTTTAACCCTTGTTGCTCGACAACATATAGTTGTTCTCGAAGAATATGTTTCAAAGTACAGATGTTCTTGAGTCTCATATACAAAGAACGAGGAAACAATAGCACAAGAAAATATGACTCAATTCACAGCCGCTATTTCTGCCTCCATCGAGGATTTCCAGTAGAGCCTAAAAAGAATGGAAAACTTCTGTAAAAGTGTTGGTATGAAACAGACGAAAGCCATAGGACTATAAAAAATTGTAGACCCGCATTTAGCGTTAAATATTCGCGGTGCCGAAATCTGTTTACTCGTAGTGCTAAAATTTTCATTTATCGAAGTACATAAAAAGTTGGTACTTAAGTTTGGTTCCCACAGAGACCCTCCGCTTCTAGCAGTCCCTCCAATGCCCAAGGAACACCGTGAAGTCATTGTACACTGATGATCTGAAATATTATGACTATGTGCTTGATACCGAGAAGCTTCACCAATGGAACGCAATATAGTAGCGATTCGGCAAGGCATGGATTCGACAAGTGCTTAGTAGGTTTCCGGAGTCTACGCACAGATCGCGCAATTCCCTTTACTTAAGGGCCGGAGATTGCTCCCGATAGAGTCGCAGATGTGTTCTGTCCGGTTGAGATTACGTGAATTAGGTGGGCCAGATATCAACGTAACTTCACTATTAAGTTTTTCAAACAATTGTAGCACGATACAGACCTTATAAAACGGACAGTTACCATGCTGGAAAAAGCCATCACCTCTGTTGAAGGTTTCAGGAAGTAGACAATTGTGATGGTAGCTTCGATCACTACCACAGTTCCTTTTTTTTTTTTTTTTTTTTTTTTTTAAATGGTATTCGGCCATGTTAGCTATTCAGCCAGCTCAATGTGTTTTTTCGTTTTTACAGTGTATAGATTTCATCCGAGTGTGATTGTTTTCTCTCTTTTGTAAGGACGACACAAGACGAACACAACACTTAATTAAAACCACCCATGCCCTCGGACGGACTCGAACCGGCGAGCCCTGCAACGCGAAGCAAGCACGCTACCCCTATGCTGCCGGGGTCGGCCCACAGTTCCCTTGGAAATCCAGGTAAATGTCGCCTACAGCATAATACTGCCCCATTGGCCTGCGTCCGTGGCGCGGCGCATGTTTAGAACAGCCGTTCGCCTGAAAGGCGACGTATCAGGACATAATGAACGACCTGATGTAACAAGGAACGTGATTAGTCACATTTCCATTGATAAATGGTCCAATCTCGATCATCTCGTGCCCACTACATTCGTAATTAACGATATCGTTGGGTCAACATAGGCTCCGTCCGTTGCGGAGCCCAATGTTCAATAATGTGCCTGCACCAGCATTGTATTCTTCCATCAGATCTGCCACAGGTCGTATCTCATCCTGTCTTACAGAGCGGGCAGCCTCCGAACTCCTCGTTCTGTCATGAGGCGTGGACTAAAGGTGGGCAAAGTGACTCACTAAAAAGAGCGGTGCTCATTTGATCACGAAGTGAAAAGAAATAGATCTTTTGAACGGTTCACTAGCTCACTTTAAATAAAAAGAATGGTTATAATCGTTTTGGCTTTTGTATCTGTTCATTTTGTTTACATTTATACTGATTTCGTAAGTTAATCTCACATGTGGTTAGTTTAATTTATTTTTGTACGTCTTCTGAAAAATGTTTTGTTCTTAAATATTACCGCATTATTTTCGCATAGAAAAGGCCATTTCAAAGCGTCAGTGAAATACTGTTTGGGTTGCTGGGAACATTTGAGAGGTAGTTTGATAAAAATGTATGGTTGGTTTTACATTAATTTATTTACAAACACGAAGTACAACCACTTGTACAAAACTTTTTGCTTTAAATCAAACGAAGGTTACTATTCACAAATAAAATTTTACTTATTTTTCCAGTCAGAGAGAAGCGGAGCGATACGTCTGCCAGACTCGAACGTACCCGCTCACCACTGGCACTGCACCGCGAATGCTGAGCGGTGGAACGGAGAACGAAAAAACCAACGAACTAGAAATTCTCGATCTTTCAGGATCTAATTTTTGCAGAGCGGAGAGGATAAACAGTGAACGGTGTGGAACAGAGAACGAACGTGGGTAGAAGGGATGGCAGTCGGGCGATGAGTGGCGCACAGTGGCAAAGCAGAAACCACCCGCACACGGGGTGCCGTTCGTCACCCCACCGTCATTACGGCCTCCAAGAGGAACTACCGCTCACATTTAGTGAGCAAAAGCTCACCTGCTCTTTCAAAAGAACTCGAACGACACATCTCTAGCGTGAACGTCGATCACATTGTCGACTACCCATGGTTTTACAATCTTTCATTCGCCTTCCACGCATGCTAACTGCAGTATACCAGCCTCGGTTTTAGATTAACTGAAGATAAAAATACAGTACGTGTGTCTCGTACATTCATATACGCTTAACATCCGGAAATATCAGTTCTTGATACAAAAGCTAACCAGATTGATGCCTACCAAGTTGACTTATTAATTTGATAAACTTTGTGATAAGTACAATATTACAGTATTATAGTCTAAAGCGGGGGGGGGGCACTATGGCTTCGTGTAAAGCGTCATCGCGTTGAATGTTTAACAGGGAGAGGAGAGGCAATAAGCATATAGGTTCTGGTTATATCCTTTGATCCAACAGAGATAGGCTCCTCAGCCTCCAACAATTTTGCGATATGCTCGCACGGCCTAGTTAGGCCCGGTGCACACGAGCGTCATTTCACGTCGCGTGCACGCCGAGATGTCGCGCTAGCGGCTAGGAGTACACGGTAACGGCAGTGCACACGCACAAGCGGTCACACCACGGCGACCCACCGGTCGTTTTTCTCCGTGCTCGCCCACCACGCCGCAGGGTCGCCGCGCACGATAGTGCGTTCTCCTAGTACATTGTGTCCAATGGAGCGGTGCACACGGGCGGCAGAACACGCTAGCGCGGCAAGCATGGCAGACGAGTTATTAGTTTTAGAAAATATTGACATCGAACATTTTATTGGTGTAATTAAGACTTATCCAGAAATTTGGGACATCCGTCAAAAAATTATCATGATCGAATCAAGAGGAGAGCTTGGACCAGTATATGTCGGATATTCATTGAAGGATTCGAGGAGAAGGACAACAAGGGCGAAAATGAAATATTTAAGCAAAATATTTTGTGATTATTATAATTCCAGGTTTACGTAAAGTATTTACAATCTAGATTTTATGTATCATACCTATAAAATTTATAGTAAATTGCTGTTGCAAATACAAACGTTCATAAATAAAATTCCTTTACCGGGGTAAGGTGGCAACATCAGAAACAAAATATGTGCTATCATGTTACTTACTTGGATATACTGAAGTAGTTCCTCTTGTTGGAACTGAGGCGTCCTTTCCGATATCGACAAAACCTTCTATACTCATTTCGTCTTGAATGTTGTACCCATCTCTCGTTCTTAAAAAATTGTGAACAACACGTCTTTACCAATAGGATAGATAAATCAAAATTTACATTGTTTTATGAATTATTTTCCATTTATTGTACAGAATGCCAAATGTACTTTCTACTTTTTTCCTGGCACGTGACAATCTGTGGCTGAAAATACTTGTTTTTTTCTGATAAAACTTTACCACTGTAATGCCTCATATATTTGGTGAAAGAGAAAATGCTTCATCACCAAAAAAATAGAAGGGCATTTTTGGACCTGCAGTGCCGGCAGAGGTTGTCCTCCCGGAATGTTTATTTAATTGTTTTCAAGCTTCTTATAACAATAAGTTCTTTGGAATAGTCCCATACTACCAGTAACGTCTATCCTGTGTCCTTAATAAACGATTTTTAAAGATAAAGTACGCAAAAATTACCCGCTTCTTATTATACATGTCCATCGTTGTCAGTGGGACGCCTACTGCCGCCTGCTACGTGTGCATCGGATGTCGCGTGCACACGGCGTGCACGCGACGTGAAATGACGCTCGAGTGCACCGGGCCTTAGACTAACACCGAAATAAACCTAGAGTCTTTCTTTGAATGAACTCGAACCGGTTACTCAAACTCTGACCATCTCTTTTCTGGAAGTAAGTGAGTACATCATCCATCCCTGTCTCTCGAAATATTTTAAGACATGTCTCATTTTCTGTTTATGTGAAAAAAGCATTGTTTATTGAATAACCTTTCTACACCACCTCTTAGAAACAGAAATTTTTCTTCTATTGGTAATTTTCTAAAACGCGTTTTATCAATGTCTCTGGAGCCAATGATCAGGATTCTTCGAAACAAGGAAAGCCATCAAGTAAAGAACGGCCACTACAGTAAAAGCTTTAGAACTTTTTATCTGTGTCTTATTAGTCATAAATAGGTTACATAATTATTCTTAAGGAAACTGTATAATCAAATTGCAACACGTTCTCTGGAAAAATTAGTCTCAAACATATAGAACGAAAGGCAAGAACAGTAATGGAATTTAATCATAGTAGTACACTCTATATTTCTAAGATAATATGAGCATGAAAGTTTGTGAAGCGACGTAAAAGCAGCTGACAGGAATAATTGAGGAAAGGAAGAGTTCAAGTTTATCTTCTACAGAAAGAAGGAAAATAATATATAATCTGTGGAACGTAAATAGTAGCAAGACATTTAGTAATCTCTTAGACAGAAGTAATCATACAGCTGTATAAATGTCACATACAAAGGGAAATGAAATATTCAGTGGAGAAGTATTCACTGTAAAAATTAACTGCATTAGTTAGTAGCAGTATCAGTTAACAGCCATTAATATGACTGTTTATTACAACATACATCCTGTAGGACTGTTTGTGTAAAAGGCTGAAACCCATTTGTTAAGCGAACCTGACATTTGATATTTGTGTTATTTTATGAAGACATCTTTTTGCCTGTTTTCACTTTAAAATTTGCCTGGATGTGTAAGTCAGAACGAGCAAAGAAAACATTTGCCATTCGCAGCAATGTAATGCCAAAGTAATCTGCTAGTAACGGATCTACTAGTCTTTACAGAGAACTGAATGACCTGGCTTTATTTTTCAACACTACGGTTTGTCAACTGCTCCGTGTTCTATGTGGTAGTCCATGTTATACTCCTAGAAGTATCGTCTATTCCTCGTCAGCGTATGTGTGGATCTAAGAAACTCCGTATAATTTGTTGTTCTATTGCAGATTTATGATATGTAGACATCATATGATTGCAATCAGCAGGTGATGATAAAAACTAGTTCTGTTTACTGAGTTGAGCTGATGAACGTGTTTGTATTACCTTACGATCAAATTCTCCAGTTTCCTGCATGACAAATTTTTGATATGCTGAGACATAGGATGATAGATGTTGGCAAACGATTTGCTTTCTTGCAATATTCCTCGCCTTTAGCAGAGGCTCGATACAAATTCTTTAAAAATAATTCTTCCAAAGAGACTACCAGTGTTCAGTGTGATACTATGATAACGAAATGGTGCTATCCGAATGTCCACAGTGACAATGTCGTCAGTGTGTGGATGTAATTCTGCCTTTTACCTCCTTAGGCTTTGCTGAATAGCTTCAGAGTCTTACTTGTGACGACCATAATACCAGGAGGAAACGTTTTTGCCCGCTGTCATTTTCGTCATATCTTTAAGAGAACTTCTTATATCATAGCTGCTTTAGCAACGAGATATCAACCTGTCCATGAGTTGTGACCGGAAACTGTGATTAGATTTGAATAGTTAATGAATGTTTTTAACGGCAGAGAAACAAATTGTTAATGGGATCACAACTATTTTTTAATTATTGTTGAAATAATTAATATTTTTATCCAAAATATCTGTTTGGAAGTTATTCCTTCCTAGAAGATTCTTTTTTTGTTTTTGTGAACAGGGGTTTATTTGTCCACTTAAATGAAGGGGCAATATACTTTATTAACGTCAATGTTGGTTACCTATTATAAGGGAAGTAGTTCTAGAAGTTGAATTCTGAAAACAGAACGACAAACCTAAGACCAGAAGCTTCTGTTTGATGTCTTCGTAATTTTTCACCGTGTGTTTGATATTACAAAGATAATTCATAAAATTGCTATTACTATTAATTTTGTGATATACAATGTCAAAATTACCCAGTAGGTTTTATTTGAAGCAGGATATGGTCTTTTACTTTAAACATCTGACTGGATTGAAACTTTGAGAAATTTTTTGGCGATTCAACCATGGGTTAATGTTGCCAGACACAAGGATGCTTGTAAAGAGACTTAGTGACTTTAGGATTCAGATCTCGTGTTCCTGGGGAGCAGATAAATTCTTTAGCACTATTTACTGAAATACCCGATTAATTCTACAAATAACTGCAAAGATATTACTTCAGAGAAAAAAAAAGTGTGTTTGAGTTTCTTGTGTTAGTTTAAATTGGGTCAAGCAATTGAATGGTTTAATACTTTAAATTTATACTAACGTGTATGTAAAGTGACATATTGATCGCAAGAGGATATTTTTTGGCATTAAAAGTACCTGGAATGTATGCTGAGTGACATATTTATCTCATGAAGATAATTCCCTGTCAACATAGTCGATATAGCCTAATTGGGGTTGTAATATAGCTGAGAGGAACCTCTTTGGATGAAGCAGGTAGCAGTAGGTTGCTCACTAATTGCGACACAGATATCAGCATTGCAGCGGAAAGCCACCTGCCTACACGCCATCTGTCTGTGCACTGCTTTAGGAGCGCGTCTTGTTCTTGGAAGCAGCCGTATCCGTGTCCCAGTCGGTCGGTTAATTACCTCACACATCTCCTCTCTGCGGCGGCAACACAATTACCGCACCTGCCAGCAGCTGCGACTCTGCTGCCACAGCCACTATCGCGCCGCGCTCAGCTCAAACAGGCGGCCTCGCTCAGCTACACAGCATAATTGTTAGCCCTAACAACCTTGCAAGAGAGTGAGCTGAGAAGTACGGAGATAATTCGTGCTGTGAGAGATGTAACAAGTAAATAAAGGAAAAACACAGCGGAGGCATTACTTCTTCTTTATCAGCACTACCCCTGGTAATAACAAAGACATTTCAACATTAAGTAATTTGTGTTAAACTGAACTATATAAAACTCCGTCAAGCTTTTCGTTTAATTTATCACTTGCGGATAGCATCTACTCACATACAGCAAAGTTGTAGACACCGACTACATGATACTGTTCCCAAAGGACCTGAAATATTACATTTGATGAAGACGCTGTCCAGAAACAAAGAAATTTGCGACGAAATTCTGTAAATTTGTTTAACTTTGTAGAACAGACAAATTGGATTTTCCATCTTTGATGCAAGTCGACAACTTCTAGCCCATGATTATACACGTTTCACTCTTAATAAACCTATTTTTGAATTGATTTTTTCTTTCTTCTTATCAGAATACATATAAATTTAACAAAATATTCAGTTGAACTAGGTTTACAGTAGGAAAAATGCATTGCTTTGATTTTATTCTGGTAGTACACACATTAAATCTGTGATGACTCATCTTTTAAAAACAAAAATAGGCTTTTCCAGAATGTTGCGTCTTTTGTTTTTACACAATTTTTTTTTTAATGAATGTGAATCAACAATCTATCTCTTACCAAAATTATGGAGTACGAAAATTACTATTACTACAAGAATAAAGATCAGTAACCTTCATTAAAAAAAATAGCGTTTTCACCAAATACTTACTCAAAACTGACTATAAAAGCTACATTAAAATCAAAACCGAATCCACGCATACACAATTCTTATATACATGTATATATAGGGAGCAAATTGGTTGGTCCCTTCGGGCCTTTGACGTCTGTAAATGTGGGATTTGTGTTTATAAAGGATAATATGTACTTAGCTACTGTTAATGATGGCCCAAAGGTATTAATTCACACAAACGGGCACTGTTAATTCAAAATTTTAGTTTAATAGATCGGAGGGATAAATAAGTAAAGTAAATTCATGTGTTTGTACGACCAGGTGACTCAATTTCGATTTGCTGCAAATTTCGCCACCGTCGTTGCTGAGAGGGATAAATGACGAGAGGTAAAAATCAGAATATATAAAATGAAACCAGTTCCACCGTTTCAAAGCTTACGTTCAGCCTTTGAATGTGTGGTATGTCTCATGTTTCTAAGTTATATGAAGCAGAAGCACCAAATGAAATTCTGAACTCATCCTGCGCACCTCCAAAGATGCAATACCCATTACATTTGCCTGCACGTCAGTGCATCCACCAAGTTGAGTCTAGAAGCGATTCGGGCCATTTCTGGTAGGTGCTTGATTGGTTGGGAGGAAACATAAAAACTTTTTAAGTCCACTTTTTATCATTAAACGAAAACCCTGTACTGCTTATTTGTTATGTACTCCTACAGGCGAACAAAATGAGGCTTATTTACATTTAATATTAATACAATAAATCTTAACAAGAAATAAATGCAAAGATTCGATTTACAATCAGCAAATTTGGAAATAAACAACAAAATACTAAGTAAACAAATGATTGAAAAAAATTGAAACATCATTAAATTATCATTTGAACAACAGACGCTTCACATTTGGCTAAAATGAAACATTTCTTTTAATACAATCGGCAATCAATCTCATGAAAATCAAATACAATGCTAACATGAATTTCAATAGATTGCGAGATGTCTAACGCTAGGGTAATTTGAAATTACCCACCAAATGTGGTGATTTAAGCTCACTTAGTCTGTTCATCCTGCTGGGATTTGATTAGAGAGGCTGTAAAAGTCACTAGCTCAGTAACTGTCGGAGGCGAGAACTCTCAGTCACCCAGTTTCTTTTGGAGGGTCATTACAGGGCTGTACACAACGGCTGTAGGCAAGTACCACACTGTACTGTTCATTGCGTAATTAACGTTATGGCGAGAGGCGTCCCTCGACTGAGTGAGACTTATAGCGTGTTATCTACGAGTACAACGGTGAAGTACAGTATATGCTGCTGGTAATATACAGACTGACTGCAAGGTGACTTCACTGCAAGTCTAGTCTGCATTACGTTTTGTCCGAACCCTTGGTGGTTCGTTGCCAAGTCAGGATACGCTCCAACCTTGGAGGATTTGGCACGATGTCCGTAGTTCCAACCTCTGAGGTTTATCGCATGAGGATACCCTCCAATTTTGAGGGCTGGATACATAGGACCCTCCATCTCTTGGGGGTTTGACACGAAGTAAGCTTCCGACAGTCCTCCAGCAACCCTCTCTCCGCGTCGCTCGCGGTAGCCACGCCTCTTCCCAGGGCGCGTTTTCAACATGCGGGGAAATTCATAATAAATAGAAATGTGCGAAGAATTATCCGCTATTGACTGGCTTTTGCTACGGGTACCGTCTACTCCAGCTAAAGCGATTGGTCAAATTGACTTCGGGAGGCGCGCGCGAGATCAGACCGAGCAGGCACAGTTCGAAACTTTCGTCCTTCACCAGGTCCAGTTGCAAACAGGTCAGCTACAGTCCATTCACCGAGGACGGGGAGATTTCCCCAAAGCAGGAGAACTTTCAGTTGAGTTAACCCGTTAGTTCTACACGAGGGAGGCTGTCCATCGTATGCGCCGGGCGGGTCCGTTTGGGTGGTCTCGCAAATGCTGGCTGTAAATGATGTCACGCCTTCCCCAGGGGTTATTCTTTTTATATTGTTAATACCAAAAGGTAAGAAGTGGTTCATTTTCTTCATTACTTTACACCCTGAATTTCTTAGTTCGAATTGATGCTCCATGTCTTAACTTTCTGTTAAATATAGATATCAGCATTGTTAGTAAACACACTAAATTATATTTTGTTCGGATGTTATTAACATACACATTTTAGCGAATTTGTTACTCACTCCCTCACTGTTGATCATCAAAACTCTAAGGTACTGAACTCACCGTAGTCGTAGAAAGCTGAAATTTGATCCACAGAAATTTTACCTACATTTGATAAGACAAATCTGAAACTCGTAAATTTCCTAAATTTACATATATCGACCCCTTACATATCTCTAACGTGATATCGTTTTCTACACAAAAACTTTATGCACCACAGATTTTCCTTGTAGAGTGAGTTTACTGAGTTTAACCAATATGTTAAATTTTACTTCTTTCCTTTCCTTACTTTGGAAGTTAGGGAAATTTAAAGTTTTATTTAAACTACGGCATACCGACATCAAAATTCTTTCCAGTAATCCTAGAAACAAGTAATTTGGTACACATACATGGTTTCATTTCTAAATCATAAGAAAATTCTGATATTTGCGTTTTTTCCCGTATTTATTTGAGTGCATGATCATTGCTCGGTTAAGACACAAATTAATTGTTTGCAGAGAGTGGGGCATTGTTGGTAATGATATTGCTGATTTTCCCTGTATGTATGGAATGACAACCCAAACGTGAAACGTTCCGGTACGTATTTGCCGGTTAATTGCTTTGTTATGGATGAAGCTATATGCTCAAACCGTCGAACCACTCTCATGAAGAGAATCAATTTACAAAATATTTAAAAACAGAAAACCAAAAGAAGGTGCGGGGATGTGTGTGTGTGTGTGTGTTGAAGTTGCAGCGATTTTAACACATTGTTCATCTGAGAAATACGACTGCCAATGTAACCTAACAAAACAATTTAGATAAATGGCTTTCTTTTCGTACGAATCGAAACTGCATATTCACTTTTGCCATGAGTGCATGATTTTACAGCTTGGTCCAGGCCTCATTTCCACGTAAACGCTAACTCGATTTCTTTTGGTTCTAATCGAAAATACATATGCGCCATTGCGATGGACGTATAATTTTACACCTTGGGCCAGGACTCATTTCCACGTAAATGTTAACTCGCTTTCTTTTGGTAGGAAAAAGAAAAAAACACCCTATGCGTTATTGCCATGGATATATAATTTCACAGCTTGGTCCAGGATGTATTTTCACGTGAACGCCGAATGTAGTTGGTGAGCAGAAACATGGCCCCATAACAATCAACTTCGCCATATAGTATATTTCCTTCTTGGGACCCTGGCGTTGCGTCCGAGCCTAGATCAGAAAGTTTAACTAATATCTTAAATTTTAATTTGTTCCTGTGCTTAGTTGAGAATTTACTAGTAATTTTGTGGTAATTTGGTGGTAGTGAAACCAACGGCAATTGCTCGGCTACGGCGCACACCCACTGTTTTCAGAGAGTGGGGCATTGTTGGTAACGTATCTTGATGTATTAAATTCTGAAATGTTCTTATCCACTGATCTTCAAATGGAATAATTACATGTGAGAGGTGATTCAGAATAAGCGATAAACTTACAAAAAGAAATGATATCCCACAAAAACTGTTCTTGTTAAAATAGGCCAAGTCTCGTGTTCATGTAGTGACAAAAAGATATGAGATATTCTTCTGAGCCAAGCCTACATTTTACAGTGTGTATTCACTTCACTTTGTGAAATAGAATGGTTTCTCTCGCTGTCATTGATCGTTTATTTAGGATAAAAAAATCTAATGACTTGGCCATTATGCACGTCATAATTTTTACTGAAATTGAGGGAATAATACATACTTGTCAAATTCGAAAAAGAGCGAGGGAAATTTTTTTTTATTTTTTTATTTTGTTACAACTTTTTACAGCCTAACATCTAGTATCTAAATTAGGCCATATTTACAATAACAATATGATTAAGTTGTTACATAGATTTCTGCTACCTGGCGAAATCAAGTGAATTGTTGTTTACAGTTAGAGTACTATTGTAAGTATAGGCATTTTATTACAAAAACTTAAGTGCTTGACTACATTTAAGTTAATTTTTTAATAAAATAAAACTAATATTAGCAACATAACCCCTTAATTAACCCACCACCACTAGTTTATTACAAATTTTACTACGCTACTGCTAACTACAGAATAAAAGTCAGTTTTTCTAGGATAGATCTTCAGCGGGATCCACGTCCTCCGGAATTCCTTGAGGTCTGGCCCATCAGATGCGATTATGCGATTTCTGGAATGACCAAGACCGTCCAGGGTCTTCAGAGGGGTCGCCACCGGCTTCCGGTGGCTGTGAATCCCAAATCCTATTTGGGTCAATAGGTGCTGAGGAGGTGTATTACATCTCCTTTGTTCTATCAAGTCACAGTTTGTTTCCTCTTGTATAATTTCTTTTATATCTTACGTAAGGAACTTAATTTGATAGCTGTCTCCTTTCCATTTTGCTGCCACATCACTTTAATTTTTTCAAGTGAGAAAAATAAACAATAATAAAGTATAGTAATAGTCTCTTTTTCCTCTTCATCATGGCATGCAACGCTTGGCAGTCAATGCCCGCGCCGCTTAGTAGGCATTATACCTTCCTGCTGATGTAGTAATGCTTTGTCAGGCTATCCGCTGCATACCATAAGCTGAATAAGACTTGAATGCAGCTAAATGTTAAGGAGAAAGAAGTCTTTAACTACGGTATCGTTTATTGTTATGTTTCGTTGTGTAACACGCACTTCAACAAAAGTCTTTAACTACAGTATCAATTATTATTATGTTTTGTTATATAACACGCCCTTCAACAAAACAAATAATCTCTCTTTTTTTCTCTCTCTCTCCTTTTTCCTATTCTACTACAAAATAAACTACTCTACTGTTAATTACTGATACTGTAATAATTGTCGGTCTAGTATTGAGGAACGGCCTCCAACAGAAAACGGTGTCCTCCGGTAACACAGCGTCCAGCCCATCAGAAGGATTTTCTGGAATAGACGGGTGCGTCGGTCTCCAAAGGGTGCTATCGTTCTTGTGTCTGTTTATGACATATCCTTTGATGTTCAGTGCCATGCTTAGAAGTTAATTTCTCCATTGTTGGTGCCTTCTCGAGCCTGCTAACTGCTCAAGGTATTTTGTTTTGTAGTGCATAGAAATCCTGTCTGCTATTTGAATCAGAATTTCGCAGTCAGCCCTGTTTTTAATGATACTTCCAACCTCTTTTCCAATTAGTTGTTCACATTCTATTTCCCTCGCATCCGCAAGAAGAATGCATTCGAGAACCACATGTTCTGGTGTCGCTTCCGCTCCACACTCACATAGACTCGATTCTTTGAGGCCCCTGCTGTGTAGCAAACTGTTATGAGGACCATGTCCGGTTATGAAGTGTATTAAGCCGGCGGAAGGATTTAGATGTTGCAGTTCCAACCGTTCTTTGACATCTGGAAGGATGCCGTAAGTTCTCCGACCTGTACTGCTAATATTCCATTGATGTTGCCATTCTTGTAGGAGGGCCGACATGACTTCCTTTTTGGCTGCCACCGGTCGACCTACTATTTCTTCAGCTGCTCTCTTATCACTGGACTTTAGCCAGTATATTGCACCGCGTTTTCTTACCATCATGTCTAGGGGCCAGACACCTAAAACCGTCGTCAAAGCATATGTGGCGGTGGTGCTATATGCACCACTTAGTCTTAAAAGGACTCCCCTCTGGGCTCTTCTAAGCGTTGTTTTTGGCTTAACTTTCTTCAGATGTTTCGCCCAGACACTCGCTCCATAGCTCACTATTGATGCCAGAATAGCGTCATGATAGAGCCTCATCACGTGGATGGGAAGATGAAATCGTCTTTGACCAACGCTGATGAGTTTATGCATAACGACCTTCGCCCTGCTGGACACTTCTTCTATATGATCCATAAATGTTAGACGCTCATCGATGGTAATGCCGAGATATTTGCACGTATAAGTTTGATAAAGCAACACATTTAAGGTATTTATATAGGTTAACTAAAACATGGCGTGCATAATGGCCAAGTCAACAGATTTTTTTATCCTAAACAAACGATCTATGACACTCAGAAAACCATTCTGTTTCACAAAGTGAAGTGAATACACACCGTAAAATGTAGACTTTTGTCACAACATGAGTACGAGGCTCGGCCTATAAGAATGGTTTTTCTGGGATTTTGCGTATGTGATACTTCGTAGAAATAATTCAGCAATTACCACTTCTTTAAATTTAGGCTTTTTTAACCTCCTAGATGGCCGTCTTTAATTTGAAAAGGATACTATGTAAATTAATAATTACGAAACAATCGTCGGGGAACATCGTTTCTGTGGAAGTTATCTCAAAAAAACGAACCTACTATCTTTGACTACTAACAGTAACCTAAAAATAACTATTGTCTTTTTATTTTGTAGTGAGCATTTCCTGTTACCCATAAAAGCGATTTTGGAAGAATTGTGAATACTGTAAAGTTGCGGAACAGATTTAAATTTTGAGATCCAGCGGCAACAGAACTAGCATAATGAGTCAATTTTCAGTTTCAGCGGAAGATGAGGCAGCATAATGAGACACATCTAATTTTTGATATTGTGAAAACCCCTCTAAAACTGATTCAATAGCTTTAAAGTTATGCTAAATTATTTGTAAAATAAATGTATCGCAATGTCTTAAGACATACGTCAGGATTTTATCTCGGACCACTAGCTTTCAAATTGTGGAAGTGCCTTCAAAATATGTATTTGTTACATAAAGCCAGAACAAACAGACACATTCTAGATGCATAATTATGTATGTGGTATGTATTAATACGCGTATGGTACATGTTTCGATTTTCGTGCAGTGCAGCCTGGATCAAAATGAAAACTGACATTCCGCTACACAGCATTTAATCCACCCTGTTCTGGAATCATTGCGGGTAAATTGCTGGTGCCAAATTAATTACACTTATTAGACATTATTCTCATCAAGCGAATAAAAATAGTGTAGGGGTTAACCAACTCCAATCCCTTTCTGGGTAAGGAGTGGGTGAATCTAGGTTTGTATTAATTTCGGAAACGGATGGGGCGAATTTAATGAAAATAGGCACACTTTTTTCCTCATAGGATCACTAAATATAATGTAGTGGTAAATATCAATACCTAAAAGAACGGGAAACGGTAGGTACTCTGCTAGTATATTAATATAACCTTACGAAAAACTTTCCTTTTTTAAAAAAAATGTTCGTTTAATCAGTCCACGTTACTTATTAAGAGGTCTTATTTTAAAATGGATCGTCTAAAAACAATAAACTATAATGTCAAAAAATTATTAGGTTAATTGTAGTGGTGTTTCTAGTCTGATGTTAAGTAGTAGATGTCGGAGTAGAGAGAAGCGAGTGATCTCAAATGACGGGGGAGAATAATTAGCTTGTTTGAACGTAGGCGTCTGGGATTACGTTTAATGTCGCCCTGGATACGGTAACCAGGAAAAGAGGTAATTTTAGAGTTCTGGGATGGAGTAGGTGGTACAGCAGACAAAGCTGAAAATACTGACAACAAGATCGAGTCATAAATATGTTGGTAGCTCATAAATCTGTTACAATTCAAGTCGTAGGAGAAACATATATTGCAAATTGAGTACTATACTGCAAAAAATATTAAACTGTATTTGAGTGAACAGAATAACATGAATTCTCTTATCGGGTTGTATCAGAGGTTTATGATCCTATTTGTAAGATCTGTCAGTTTATCATCTGAGTAAGTCTGTTAAAATGCAAGAGAATAACATGGAGTAATTTATATGCAAATGACTAATATTTCAGTAACGAATTTAATATAAAGTAAATTTCAACATTATTTATATAGTTTCTTTTGAATAAGTCTCTTAAACTCAAATATTCTATAAAATCTATTATAAATTTTCTTGTTTAATTTTAGGAACTAAAAATGAGCTTCACGTTGTGTCAGGCTAGTTTCCAGGTGAATACGCACTTAACGGGTGAAATAAATGAATAATATTAATTACTATTCTTGATATCAATGAGGAAGGTACCACAATGCAGTGCCTAAATCCCACAGACGCGTTTGGCACTCTGTTCGATCAAGGTAAGTGTAAGCATTATGCATTTGGAACATCAAGTATCGGCAGTTCGTGACGGATATAAATAATTCACAGCATGAAGTTAATGTGTAGCGGCGTAGATTTCTGCAGTCGTCAAAATTTTCTTGGTTTTCTGGTGAAGTTGCATCGACTTATATAAACCTGATATTTCAGAAACATATTGTCTTCAGAGCCCTGGAAGTAATTTTAAACGAAGAAACTAAATTCTAGGTTCTTTTTTTCGACCTGGAGAACCGAGGCAACCTGTATTTTCTTTCTCTATCTACTGTCACGACTGTCACGATGACCATGCTCATATCACGGATAAAATTATCTGTCAGGTTTGTTCGACGATTCAGCGTTGCAACCAACGTACACGGACCAGTTGTCTACTGGTTATAAAGAGATTGTAAAGCTTACCTAAATTTAAGTCTATCGCGCACTTCACAAGCCTGATCAAGGTCGTTTTTTGTGAGATATTTTGTTAAAAAAACTGGATGTTAAATTTCCGTTTTCGTGCTGTACGACAGAGGCTTCTAACAAATTCATCACCTTGCTGTTTTTCTCGCATCAGATTGTATTGGTAATCAAACTATACATACATTTTGGTAATCAAGCTTCCATACGTTTTTAGTAAAAGACTGAGATTATCAGTGTAATAAAATTCAATGCCTCGTATTTTGTGGGTTATATTTGCATTTAAGATGGATCGAGATATTTTCACAATCGACAACTTTGGCTAGATCACCCACCGGGGCATAACGGAACGGTTCGTTCCGGGAACCCTCCTCGACAGGTACATCACAAATCTGAATGGTTTGTCATTACAACGTGGCAGCTAAGGGAATTTCAGGCATCCATCTCGAGCGTTCAAGTGTGGAGACTGTTTCCCACGTACGATAAAAGAGAAACATGACGAATAAGTTTGACAAAAATGAAACAAAAACATACATTTTCGAAGCCTTGTGATTAAATGAATGTTTACTGAGAAATTTCAGAACGTCTGTGAGAGAGTAAATAGTGAATAGAAGAATGTTTAAAAATGTTGCAAATTTACTTATCATTGTGTTTACACTATAGAGCCAATCAGACAATATGCTAAACCAAGTCATCCCTAAACTGGTGGACATGAGAAGACGAAGATGAAGGGGAGGAGACCAGGACCGTCGAGAGGCGACAAAATATGCGGACTACGTGTCTGAATCCGTGGAGGTGGCGGATCTGACATGAACTCGTAGCTTGAATAAACGTCCATTACTTACACTTTTTAACTAGCCAGCAGTGGCTTGAATCATACATTCTCTCAGGTGAAGTTATATCCGAGAACACACCACAGTTATTTGCTGCTATCTACAGCTACTGCCAAGTTTCAGTAACAGATTGTATCTGATTTAAAACTGTTTACACTCATAGGGTACTCGGGAACTCAATATCGCCTTGCTTTGAGCGATCCATACGGTTAAGAATATCGCTACCGAATCAGTACTGATCAAAGTCGCGTGTTGTTATTACGAACTTTAAACTGAGAAAAAGGTCGCAATCCAAAAGTAACATTAAATGTAATACATTCTGTTACGTATCTGTGATTTTTTATGCATATTTTATAATTTTGTCAAGTTAAGCTAATTTTAATCAATCTGAATGTCACATGTTTTTCATTCAACTTAGGGAAAGTGTTTTATATAATTTAGCGATTATTAATATAAGACGGATGTCTACTTTTCTATGTTTTTTGATTGTTTATGGAGATATTATTAAATGTACCTACAATCTGACGGCCTTGTTTTTTTACGTAATAAATGACATCCTTTTAGATTTACCAGAGCCTTTAATGTCAATGATAACATCTCTTTCATCCGCAAATTAGTCAATAATTAATTAAATACAAAGTAAGTATTAAGGATAAATGCTCAGCTAAGTCCCATAACAGGGCCATTTTTATTGTTGTTTACAGTCACAACCATTAACAAATTTTGGTGTAATGATTTGGCACTTCGGCACTGACAGGTTTCCTGACATAAAAAGTCAATTTCAATATACATGCTAACACAACACACGCAGTAACAATGTTCTGTCATAGAGTGTTAATCAGTAAACTGTAGAGAAAGTCAATGTTTATCACTAAGACACTATGGCAAAAGAAAAGAAAAATATCGTCTCTCTTTTGGGTGAAGTGATGAACATTTGCGAATAACTTCTTCAAATGATAAAAAAATCTCTACATTTATCAATCTCTTTAAAGATATATTTCATCTTACTATGGATTTTCTATGTTAGGAATATTTTGCAATTGTTGTACCAGCTAAGTCAAGAAGCAACGGTTAAGGGGAATTTCTGTTCTAACGAATAGAAGCCATCAACCCATAAATAGTTGAAGCATGTAAGATTTGTCATCGTTTGCTGTAATGCCTGTGAAGTTAACGATAAAGAAACACAGAACTGTAGCACTACTTCTAAAGATCCGTCCCTTAGCACCAGATATTTAACTAAACAGTGTGTAGTGAATGTATAGCATTATTAATTTCCACGTCTACACCCAACCTCCAATGTTGTTGTTTACTCAAAAATGTTTTATTATTTACGTGTATAAAATAATTTAAAAAAAAATCGATGATTTCGAAACAAATTATTTATTTTCTTCCTTTTTGATTTGGCTAAAATACGAGAGCTTTTGAAAAGACGTAAAAATATTATGCATTACGATTACAAATAAATAAATTGCATGACCTGCTGCAGAAGCCAGAAATTCTTCCTTTATCATTACTAGACCTCGCCCAAAACTTCCACCGGATAAAAAATATATACATATTAACGGTCAATTCAAACCGCTGTAACAAGTAGCGTACTTCATATTAACAAAGAAACTTTTGTCATAGTTGCAAGTCGTCTTGAGGTCCCGAACTGTAACTCCATTTCCTACCAAACACTTAACCACTGTAGCAACATACCACTCTATTAGTATTATACTGAATGTGGTTCACCATTGCTCATTCTGAGCAAAGTTTCACCTAAGTGCGAGTATCAAGGTGATTTATCCAAAACGCGTTTGATTTGACAGTCTTTACATTTACAACCGGCTTGTATACCCTATAGTATATGAACTCATTTGCCAAATATACCTCCAATGTCACATGATTACTGATTTTTAAATCTTGTTATGCCAGTCTTTAACATCATTTACCAAAGAAAGTGATTTCTAGTGGTAATAGAAAACTACACGTTCTTTCTGGAATGATTTTAAATTTTTATTCCTGGTTAAAGTCGTCGGATAGTTGAAGGCTGCGAATCAAAGGAGCAATTAACGTTTGATTGAATTATTTTCTTATTGGATTTTAAGGTAAATTAAAAATTACGTTTGGTTACAATGAAAGTACATCAGGTTGGAATAACATTGGAACAGATATGTTGGTCAAAACAACACTATAATAATGTGTATATAATCTTTAATGAAAGGAGAAACTTGGTCGGTTTTTTCGGTTAGGGAGAGTTGTACATTGAGAGAAATCACTCATTCAATTACGCATCTTATTACCAAATTTCCATAACTACTTAATTTTATTTTTTTTTGTAGCCTGTAACGTTATGCCTCGTCTATGTAGTGGTCGTTACAGGCGGGAAGGCAAGTAACAGGAAGAAATTCGGGTATGGTCATTTGAAAGAACCATCACCGTATTAACCTAAAGTGATTTGTGGAAACCATGGAAACCGATATCTGGATGGCTGGTTGGGTATTTGAACTAACGTCATCCGGAATGCCTGGTCCAAACGTTACGGCGCAGAGTCACCTGGCTCGGTATATTCATTTACAGTACCTGGCTGACCGATCTTCGCGCTGCATATTTCGATTTCTGTTCAATATACAATATTTTTAGTAAATTTTGATTAAAGTAAAAGGCTTGAAGGAGGCATTTTGCGTTGCACAGTTCCTTGTCCTAACCAAAGAGAAGCTTAACTAACATCAGTAGGCTTACTGGTACCTGAAACTTCTACAAGATGAGGTTAGAGCCGCTTGCGAGAAATTAAATACAAGAATTGCTCCTTCTTTTTGTAAAATCGTGTTACAAACTTGAAAAGCAAAACGTTATATACATGTGAAATTTTATCCAATACCAGAGTCATTTCCAAGATCGTCTGGTTTACCACCTCATAAATTGGTTTTAAAGAAAACTGTTTTTATTATGTTACAGATCTTAATGATAATCAGCTATTAATTAATAGTGCAAGATTTATGGTAATTCACTTAGACGAGAACATCATCAGTGTTAAATTCATTCACTCCGTTAAAACAATGCTCATATCTCGCAGTAACCTCACATATTGTGATCAACCGTGCCTTTACAAATGATAAGGATTGTATTTTTCAGAACTAGTTTTTTCGTATGGACACCTGTACGGGGCTTTGTCACAAATGCGCAGATTCATTAATATTTATTTTTGTGTTAAAGACACATACGGTCATAAAGTCAACCATGATCACATTATAACTGCTAATATTGTTTTCAAATGAGGTTTAAAAAAATAAATAAAAAAAAGTAAAGAAGATGGGGAAAAAAATCAGACAAAGCTTTTTAATTTTTTTACAATTAAACGTGTTGCATTTAATGATAACGACTTTTTATAGTAAAAGTGATATTTATTACTACTCTTCAAAATAAAATACAATTTATTAATAAATACTTGCATATACTTATTTCGACATTATTATATTTCCATTCGGTGACTGACCACGATACAACTCTCACGGGTCGGCTAGTGTAAAAAAATTATTTGTTTAAAGTTATGAGGGTTCCTTGCTGTAATCAAATATTTTTTTTTTTATTTTTTTTTAATGGCATTCGGCAACGGAGGCCATACAGCCAGCTCTATGGACGCCACAGGACGGACAAGACATTCACACAGACACACAACACTTAACATCCATGCCCGCGGCCGGATTCGAACCGGCGGCCTTCGGCACGTGGAGCTAGCACTCTAGCCCCTACGCTACCGAGGCCGGCATTGTAATCAAATAGAAGTTAACTTACTGGTACAGTATCTGAAACGTCTACGAGATGGCGTTTGCGCCGATTCCGAGATACCAAATACAAGAAGAATTGCATTTTTTATCTAAATATGAAATTTCATCCGAATTGTTAGAGCCGTTTCCGATGTCCAAAAATATATATACAAGAATTGCTTTAATCATATCACTCATCTTTTAATAATTTTTTCACAAGAATGTACCCAGAGTGCAACAGGTATTGTATTCGGTATTTGACGGGTGCTGTTCAAGTGTACCGGGTCCTCTACCTGTAGGAGTCAGGCTGGCACCGTATGTAACGGTCGTCTGTATTCCCAATAACGGCAGGTGTGGCGTTTATTTTAAGCGCTAGGAGAGAGTCGGTATTTTCCAGCAGCGGATTGTGGATAAATTGGATTTCTCTTTCCGCTTCAGCGTTCAGACAAGGTGAAATACTGTTGTAAAAACCGATAAATGAAAATAAAAAAAAATGATTTCCTGTCAGCCACTACTCCAGTTAGGGAATGAGAGCTTGTACTTCAAATGCAAACAAAATTTGCACGCGGCACTCAATTCGTGTGTCAGGTGAACAAGAATCAGATAACAGATTAAATATTTATACATATATTTACGAGAAACTCATATACCAATCTTCGAAGCTGATATGAAGATATCGTTATTTGCGGTAAATTTCATTATAACTGCATATTCATATTTTACCGTAAATAAATATTCTGGAGAGATTTACAATGCAATGTAATAAAGAAATTTTGGCGGACGTTTTCTGCAATTACCTTGCACAGTTCAACTAAGACAAAGTTCAGTAAGCCATGGTGCCGTTTGTGATTAAACTTACATGATTTCTCAGGAATCTAAATACCAGCATGTCTATTTTATTACAGTAGTTCCGAAATCATTTATGCTATGATAGCAGTTAAACATTTCAGATCCCAGAAACGACGAAAACCGAAGTTTCTGATAGCTAAAAGGAAAGAACTTTGTATATATTTAGCAGTTTCCATACGGTATTACAGGATGTAGTCCCAATAAATATAAGCCTGGTTATTTTTATTTATATTTACGACATATTCAGCTTCAAAGCAGAAGCGTCTTAGTAATAAACTCCCTAACCGAATGCAGGGGAACTTGATAACAGGTAAAGTGTTTGAGTCTACTCACACACACACAAAAAGGTTTTACTAGAGGAAGAATGTGCCCATATCAATCCACAGTCTAGGATTTTTATATTATAATCACGAACAACAAAAACTTAAAATCTTCCAATAAAA
The DNA here is from genome assembly GCA_031002005.1 of Vandiemenella viatica. Lineage (NCBI taxonomy): Eukaryota > Metazoa > Arthropoda > Insecta > Orthoptera > Morabidae > Vandiemenella > Vandiemenella viatica. Next base: position 303,534,859 of record JARYHS010008074.1, read on the forward strand.
TAATATCTACAAAAAGGCTGCCATGTATCCATTCATGTCCCCACTACCTCCAGGTATACCCGTGATGAAAGGCGGGGTATATTTTCCGGTTACCAGCCACACACCGTATCACACTCAAAATATCCAGATTTTTCAGATGCGTTGCAGGTAGCTCATCCTTCACGAAAATTCTAGCATACAATGACAGTAAGGGCAGAGCTACTTTACCTAGCTTTTTTCATTTCTTCATATTAACTGTTCATTCTTTGTCACAGGAAACATCAGACAAATAAGAACAATGTAAAATAAATAGCTCCTAACTTATGGTATCTTAATGGAAAGTCTAGTATCTAAGTCATCAAGGTACTTGCAATAAAAATTCGGGGCCCCGGATTAGAATTAGGTTTGCGTCAAGCAATTTATGTGACCATGGTTTTCTGAACATGAAGGAGACCAGGACGTTCCTTGTTTTGAATTCCACTTCAAACTGTTTGTCCAGCAACGCCAAATGCATAAGATTCTGCAAATCGAATCTCTGTCTCACAGCGACTGAACCACTCCAATATATTCCAGCGAACAATGCCATACACCTACATTATTTATTTGTTTTGCATTTTAATGTATATTTATGAATGCATTTCACATGATGTATTAATCACTTTTTTTTACGTAGAGTTTCAAGAATTATCGGAACATCAGTGACAATTCAGCTTGCGTTTGTCACCATCTTGTTCCACTAGCGACTATTGCATCAGCCACTGATAATTATAAAAAAAATTCCTTTCATTAATAAACATTTTAATTTTATTTGGTGTTTACGTTATGTAAAAATTTGTAGTCGTAGATGATGATCTAACCTACGGGTGAATAGTGGGTTTCAATTTGCCGAGGACAGTATAATTTTTATACTAATGTGTTTTCTGCTATCATGCTTGTTCAAAGACCTAAGTATTTTACAGTGACGTAAAATGTAATATATCCTCTCCTCAATCAATATATCAGTATGCAGTAGTAATCCGTTAGCGAATCTGCACTTCGTTTCCTGCTAAATAGCCTCTAGCTAAAGTAAATGTTTTCAATCGTGCTTACTTCTTCAACTGTTTCGACTTCGACCATTTTAATGAACTTTTCTCAACGTTTACCTGTGTCAGTCCAGATGAATGCGGGATGCTTCCTTGACATGGCCCGTTAAAAATTAATGTCTGTGTCTTCTACACACGATTTTCAGATACAGTGTTTAAAGTTCCTATAAAATGCACCCTTTGTTTGCAGTGTAATATGAATCGCGTGTTAAAATTAAAGCAAATGAATTGGAGGTAACAGGCCTGCCATTATATAAATAATATCTTTTTTGAGGTAAAAAGTGATCGTCAATGCACATATCTTAAGAATGTATAATTTCTTGGCTCTTGAAAAATCAGAAAAGTAATACTCATTTGAAATAACTTTTCAGTTTGAATGGTTTACTTCAATCAGTCTAGAGAGGTAGACTTCAACAACATTTCTGAAAGGGGCGGATATTATTCCGCAATTGCTGCGAGAGCTCCAACGAAGTTCGTTAAGCGTTGAGCGCTTTTACACGAGCTGGTGAGTTGCTTTATTGCAGTCATTTAGACCAGTCGTCCCATTAAATAAATTGTCACTTGCTCAAATTGTCAGCGATACAACACATTTAACGCATTCCTCGTTGTTTTACTGCCGCTGTAAATACCACCAGCAATTCGTGGAGCTACTGAAACTGTGATAAAAATACGTTTCGTTTGGTGGAAAACAGTGCCACACAGATGTATCTGAAATCTGGATTTATTGGGAGACTGAGGTAAATCACAGGCGCCATTTTAGCGAGGATTGTAAACACAGCATATCTAATGATCCTCCAACTTATGTTCAATCACTACAAATACCAGCGTTGTCATGAAACTGTTACAAGGAAATAAAGTTGGAGTGTGTGTTAACTGTTTCAGAAATAAAATATATTATTGAAACATATGTGAACATTCCCTTGGTAATTTAGTCTCTTAACTTATCAGCAGATGTTCCGATTTGTGAAATTTCATGGTAATTCAAGCTACTTTTAGATCTGTTGATTCGTTTACACTTTAAGAAACTTACTTGTAATAGGAAGGAAGTTACTGTTTTTTTTAGTTTCTTTCCATTATTTATATTCTAAATCAATATTTGTGCCTGGCTGATTTAAATAAATTTTTGAAAGTATATACGTATTCAATTCCTAAAAAGACATTTTGGCTGTCGTATAATAATTTTTACTACTATTCGTAGTACTTTATGTATTTTTTTAACTGCTTAACAACGAGGTCTTTAGAGACGTGAAAGGATGGGGGACAAGGAATGGAAAGGAGTTCGGCCATTGTTTTGTGCCTGGAGTGATTTTGGAATCGATGGAAAACCCAAATCTGGATGCCCGGACGGGAATTCGAACCGCCGTCCTCCGAATGCGAGGCGAGAACCCTAACCGTTACACAATCACTCTCGGTATATTTCTTTTAAGGAAAATAATATATGTCATGATGGAAATAGCAAACTCCTTCAGTTATTTTCTTTTCCGTACCATTTTCATACTAATGAAGATAATTCAGAATTTAGCATAAACAGAGATACATGGTTCGTGAATGAAATTTTTAAGAAACCTACTTCGAAGAGAATCCATAACAACAGCTGTAATCAAAAGTTCTGATGTAACTGCATATTTGAACATTCCAACGCATTCAGTAACGTAGTACATATTCATGAGGTGAAACTTCTTTAAGACCAATGATGATTTGAAATATCCTCTTGAAAATTCGTTACTCTTTGCATGCGACGGATATGGATGGGATGATGTCAAGGAGCAGTCAAAGATATTGTGCAGCATAGAGAGTGAACAGACTGACAGGAAACACGTGATGAATTTTCAAGTTCTGTGCGTTTAATTTTATTTCCACAATCAAAGTTCATTGGTATATATATTTTTAGTGAACTAACTATACTTATATTAAATTTTATAAATTGTGGATTTATTATGAATGATGGGAAAAAATATGATGTTATATTCAAGACAATGGCATTACTATTAAATGAAATGTAGTCTTCATACGCCGGGAAAGTCTTCGTTCTTACATTACTATTAAATAATTATTAGAGTGTTAATGAATTGGTATTTATAAAATTAAATTACAATAAAATGAAAATTTTTATTGGAGGAAACTTTCAGTTTAAAAGAATAATAATATCTTGGATTTTGTTGTAATTGTAAATATTAAATAAAGAAGTTTTACTTCTGACAATCAGGCAGAGCAATTTCTTCTAGATCTTTTCACTGTGGCATTTGTTCGAAGTATGTGACGAACCTGAAATTTTCACTTCTTCTGCTATCAAATAAGACGAAAAATAAAACTAATGGAGAAAGTAAAAAATAGTGAGTCACTGAATATATTCACGACGCTTTAACCGCTTTCGTAAATATTTTGTACTCTTGATTTTTTTTTACAAATAAACCAGCTTGTTGCTTAAAAATAAATTAGAGATAATGGAGTGTAGTTCAACGAGATGAGATGACTTGATTTGTTTGCACAAAAGTAAATTGTGTTTCTTGTTGAAAGAATAATGCAGTAAGTCGCTGATAGCGATACAGGTATACCATTCCATATCTGGTTTCTTACATGGAATTTTATTACTGATAATATTAATGTGAAATATCCTGAACCACTATGAGATAAAGTTACAATATTTAAATAATAATTTTTGGAGATTCTTGTTTTGGCCACACAGATACTGCATTAGAATCCCTCAGGCCATACTTGTAATAAGTTAGGGATATATAATCGATAACGTTAAGCCGAAGTATAGACAATTTGTTACTGAATTTGGTTTGAAAAAGGGGGTTATGCAGTGGAAAAAGGAATTACATCCTCCATATTGTATTACATTCAGTGTCATAAAACTTGTAACTCCCAGAATTAGATGTCGAAATGGAATTAAACTTGCCGCAAATAGTTTAATAAGTTATTGAATGTAATATAAATCCAATGGCTAGTTTATTCGGACAATTTAAAATTACACCCTTAATATCTGTTTTGCATCTCCCGCCTCAAAAAAAAAAAAAAAAAAAAAAAAAAAAAAAAAAAAAAAAAGGTACAAAAAATATTGTATATTGAAGCCGCTGTTCAAACTGTTCCGATACATGTTATACTAAAAAAATTCTGGATAACTGGCGGGCCAAGAGAAGAAGTCGACACGATGAATGCGGTCTTTAGAAAACTGTGTTGTATGTGAACAAGATTATCCTGTTGAAAAATGGCGAGTTGTAGTCGTTGTATCACGGAGTCCACATGAGACTGTAGAATCTGTTGTAAGGATCCCTGTGCAGTCAGTGGTCCTCTGATAACAACAAAGGAAGGCGATATTATTCCCCACATCTTGAGGGTACCAGTTCTGTCTGTTTTACGCTATTCAGTTGTTCTGCATACCCGAAAACGGTCATTCGAGAACAGAATAACCGGGCGAATGGTCGTCAAGCGTATCGTAATTACGATTCCACACTCTAACGTCTTTAATAAATATCTTGTGCATACCAGGTCAGAAGATAGACGCTTGGTACAAAGATGACAGCTTGACACGTTTACAGAATAGACAGTGGACTTGGCTCCATGGTTTCTTAGCGTTGTGTTACGTTGCAGTTTAACGAATTGTTTAAACATTCAGTTCCAATTAGATTTATTCCAGGCAATAAAGTTTCCCAACTTCTCACCTAATGAGCAGAGTTACTAGTTTGACTAATTTCACACATAAATATGCATTGGAGTAAAGATATAACTAAAACGTCAATTATAAGACATCTTATTAATTTATTTTACTTGCAAAAAGATTAAAGAGCAATTTTCATTAGCTGAAAAGTGACTATTTTAACCGATAATTTGCTTCTGTGAGGACATGCAGGACCGGCGTTAGGGAGAGGGGGGGGGGGTAAGTTGCCAAGACCCCCAATCGGCTACGTCACTGCTTACCCGGGGCCCGGGAATCCTAGCGCCGGCGTTGAGGACATGAGATGTGAGATTATTAAAACCAGTAGCTTCAGTGTAACTTCTAGCGGACATATAGGCGGAGTTCATTATCGCAATGATGGCAGACATCAATGTGTTGAAACGTGTTGTGATGGTATACGACTTCTTGTCTCTCGGTCACCTCAAATTAATCATAACGGTGTCTCTGACGCTAGAAAATTCCCGCCAAGCCATCAGGTCATCTGACAGCTCAATGTTTGCGAGTACCCGCTGTAGTATGCGGTGTCCGCGATCGGAATGCCACATACCTCAATCGTGATAGTCCCAACGTGACTCTGCTTTACTGACAAGATGTTCTGCCATTTGTGACTGAAAGAAGTAACTCTCTTCTCGTTCCCAGATGCGTGAAGACTTCCGGTTGCTGACTCGCGGGCGTGCAACCAAGAATATGTGTGGTGTTTTTTTACGTGAAAGAAACTGTCGGTAAAAGATCTCTTCATTCCTAAACTCTGAGCCCGGCAGCGAATTCAGCGTTTGTTCCAGAATCTCCAAAGGACGAGACATCTCGTTTACTGCTCTCTTTTGCACAATTTTCACACTCTGATTTTCGAAAAGTCTCTCTTATATTGCCCGTGCAATAAACCTCGCATCGACCAAGCAGTCTTTCCCAAGGCTCCTGCCATTGAATGTTTTTCTGCACAGCACTTTGTTTTCCTGATCGCAACCACGATACATTCTTTCAAAATTTGAATAATTGCGGTTACATAAAAAACTTTCTTGGCCGCAAAACTGTTTACACTGTTTTAAGAAAAAATAAGTATAGAAAATTAATAGAAAATAATGCAGAAAAAAATATTTTTTCACGTGACACTTTTCAGCTAAGAGCACTTTTCAATAAAATAATGTAAAATAACCTCATAAAATTTTTTGCTTATTTTCCTCGAAAATTAGAAGCTATGTCATATGTAAATATTTTGGTATTTATTGTTTAAATACAAGATGGGATTGAAGTTAGGGATAAATCGGATTTTTCAAGGTAATACTGTTTTTTAGATAAATCCGGCAATAAATAAACAAAAACCGACTGCTTTCACCGCCGCTAAGGTCCTTATTTTATATTTAAAAAAGAAATATATGCCTTAATTCTCTACCTAACGTGCTCTAACCGTATGTACCTCATACGTTGGGGTAGAAAATATCATTTTTATTAAAGCCTACCAGAATATGCGAGTAATTTCTTGAAGTCTCAAATACGAAATACCGTATTGGATTAATGGAACACATAAATTTTTAATTTTCCAGCGTATTTCTCGTAAGTGTGTGGTAGACGGAAGTGCAGGCTAAAGAACGCACGCACAGACATCGCATTTTCAGTAGTAGGTCTTTGTTATCCGTTGAGTACGGAAACCTAAAAAACCAGGTTTCTTGTATAAGGGACACACACGCCATTACACAGCCATCCGTGCACCCGAACATGACAAAAATATAGAAGACGTCGCCAGTGAAGTCTGAATGCCGGACTGCTTAAGGACGAAGAGACATAAGGCGAAGCATTAGAGGTCTCTAGGAATATTGCGTAACTGAATGATACAAAGAGACACGGTAGGTTGAATTTACTCTTCTCGGCCAATCAAACGATCCCCACTCCTGGTAGTCCTCGTTGATCATCCATACCCTTCCCGCCGAGCATGTATTCTCTCATAAACCTATTCCTTCCAACATAGCAAGTAATAGAACGGTATAGCTGGCGAGCATGATCGAAAAGTGAAGAAGGGGAAAAAGACAAAAAAAACTTTGAGATTCAATTTTACTGAAAAACAAGTAAAACTTTTTAGGTAACTCTTAAGAGTATTGTACTGATCAATGTGACACTAATTCTAAAATAAAGATGAATAATGTTATAATGTTACTTCAATTTTTCTGCAGACTTTAATAGTACCAGTGATCCAGATAACGGTTTTATTTAGTTTTTTAGTATCCTGACTGAAGACTGCTATCTTACCCCAGACGCTGGAAAATGTTTAACAAAAAATAAAAAAAAAATTTTAAAAAAATTTCTCGCTTACGCGAATTGCAGCAGGTGATTCCGCATGTTATCTTTCACTTGATTAGATAAATCTTTGAATTACACAAAAGCCTCCAACAAAACCAATAATACCCACTTGTCGACCCAGTTATGATTCAAATATACCTAGTACTAGTGTATATACAACGATGGCAATATTCTGCGCAAAAGAGGAGTCACCTGAGGTGAAAGTCTGCATCAATGTTTTGTCAGGTTTAGCCTTTTGAATAGGAACACACTGTGAACCACACACTTTGGAAAAAAAGGGAGAGAGAAGAAGCTTTATACGTTGTAATAAATACTTCCAGATAAAAAGAAGTCTGTCGCTAATTTAAGACGTGGTATTTTCATATCGTAGCAGTGTTTATCTCAGGCAAAGTACTTGAATTTTGAAACGAATCATTCATGGCAATAATCTTCTACGATTCGTAGATATGGATGAAGAACGAATTTAAACTAGACTGTCACTCAGGAACCGGAAGGAAATCATTCGTAGCGTCTACCAGTTTACAATAAAGTTTGTATAAAAGTGTAAAACTAATCTTATCGAGATATGTATCCGGTTCGTTCCAATTTGAACATTTTATCAGCGATTTCACATTGTTTTCTGAGTATACGTTGGGGTACAGAATTATACATCATTAATCAATGATCAGTCCAAAAGGTGATATACTCATTTTATTATTTTTTCCATGCTATTTCTTTAATACCTTGGAAAGGCTAGAGCGTTGAACTAAAATTAATCACCTTTCCCGTATTTCTCTACTACTTGTATAGCAGGATAAAGAATGTAAATACAATTTTCTCAACATCTGTCAACACTCACAATGAGATCGTGATGATAAAATTTTTTTACTGGGGCAGGCATCAACCAAACTGAATTCACCATTCTAGCTCATTTTGCTAGGGGGCCGCATATTAAATCCGGAATGTACTCCGGGAGGAACGAGACCTCGTCTCCGCGTAACGGCCGTCTCTGACTGTGGTTTTAAGGCGGTATTCAGCAATAACCATGGTAAATGCCGCTGCGTTCCCCATCTCTATCTCATAAACAACACAAAATTCACGTAGCGTACACAGAATATGGTTATACGTTTCGCAGACAGTTTACGCCAAACCTTCTGTCTCCCATCCTCAGCGACAAGTTGACCAAATTCCAAGCGCGGTGCGAGCGGCAGGAATATTCACTAAACATCGATACATCGTTTCCATCCGATGTTTACCGTATGATACATCGTATTGATTAGATGTTTTAACGAAGAATTTTTCTATTCGATGCATCGATTTTTTAAATAAAATATCTAATTAACTCTGACAAATAATGGAAAAAATTAAAGAAATAAATGTTATGATTACTAAATGTATTCAAGATTAAATTAAATTATTTCAATTTGAAGTAACGGTCATTAACAGGTGGTGACACCTGTCAGCAACTAGGGGGACATAACAACGGTGAAGATGAATTTTTCTTGCGGTTGGCTATCCTGTCCGTATGAGTAAATGAATAAAATCAATTTCGTAAGGTTCACTCATACTGGTTTTTTATTGTAATGGTTTGGCATTGTAATAAAATATTTCTGTTAATCTGTAGTTTCTGTCTGACTCACAAAGCTGTACCTCACTCATACAACACTACTTCAGTAACACACAGTATCATAACATTAATTTTTTTAATGTTGGGTGAAGGTACGCTCTGGCCTCACAATCGGGAGGACGCGGGTTCGAATCCTCGTCCGACCATCCAGATTTGAATTTTCCATGGTTTCACAAATCACTTCAGACCAATTCCGGGATTGTTCCATCAAAACGCCATGGTCGGATTCTTTCCCGTTCCTAGCCCCCTCTACTTCCCCATCTCTAATGACTTCAACGTCGACGAGGCGGAAAGCACGAATAAAAATAAAAAAGTTTGGCAAATTGCAAACACGTCACATACTGAAAAAGACGGGGATAAATGCAAGAAAGAAGAATAAATGGACCAAACAGTATTCTTTGGAATATTATCAGCAATCGCTTCTTAAATTTACTTATATTTCACTGTAACTGCGTGCACGTCACATTTATTCAACGTTTCTTAAACATTCTTTGCTAATTCGTGTTACATTACTTACTTCACCAACTTTTTTCCTTAATGCTTCCCGCAATTTAACCTAAGTACACGGGGAAATTACATCATTGTAAGAATTTTCATCATTGTTACGACGAAAAAACAATGACCATAATTTGCAATATGTATAGAACCAATTACTTAAAAAAATCGAAAAAAAAATTATATCCAAAGACACAATAGCTGTAAGCGACAATAAATGTCGCTCCACAGTAGTCGTGTTCTGCTGTCTGCAAGTTGTGAAGGTAGTAAAACTGGGAATATTGATTTTCTTAGTTATTTTTACACAAACGTTTTGTGAATATACCAGCTATTTAAGTTACAAATAAACGTTATTATCTTTATTTTTTATTGTATTTAAAAGATGAAGAGACGGTTCACTAATCTAAGGATATTCATTTGTAACAGTGATACGTGTCGTTAATTTATAAAATGTTTGGAAATAAGGTTGAATAATATTGTCTTGTGTGTATTTATTATTAATTGATGTAATAAAGTATTAGTAGACGTATTTGTCTAAGAATTTTTGGCAGCAAATAAATATTGTGCGAAGTGGTCATGGAGGTTACAAAAATTAGAAGGAAGAAGAATAAAAACGAATGGATGAAGTGAAAGTGACTCAGCAGATCTGGCTGATCTGAAATAGGAAATGGTGACGGTTGTGTAATGATAACTATTCATACTGCGTAAAGTTATCTATAGTGTGGAATAAAACAGGAAAGATTTTATAGCATTATTGATTTTATTTAAAGTCAAAAATCGTGGTATAATTCCAGGAACGGAATAAAAGTTAATTTCAGGTTATGAGAAGGATGGAGGGGAATTATAACCGGGATGACGACCGTGGAAATGACTGTTAGTACAAAAAGATTTCGGAACACGTATTTCCTCCTTGGCGGAAGATGTTATAAGGTAAAAGGACCAATATAAGGTAAAATGAAATGTTTCAAGCTTATTAATAACCGTTGTTAACTGACCAAACAGGGAATTTGAATATTATTTAGTTGAGATAGAAAGGATAAGTAATAGTTTATGTAAAAGAATTCTGAAGTCAGGAATATGCAGAGATGTGTAGATTATACTACTCATTGAAACGATTTTGGCTGTAACAGCTCTTTACATAGCACGAAGAAACGACTTACACTACATCCAGCCAGGTAGCTTGACTTCGCTCCTTGAAGTTATATGTTTCAACACGAGACTCGTTTCTGTTATGGAAGCCTCCGTTTGCCATGACTTGTTAGAAACATTTTGAATATCATTTATTGTTTTGAGATATGCGTGGCAGAGAGAGTGGTGAGCTGAGCGGGGAGGCGAGTTGTCCTTGGAGAGAGGAAGCAAGCTGCCGGCCACCACAATGCCCGTGGGACGAGGGCGCGCTCCGGTCAGATAACCGCAGCAGTCTGCCGTCAACTTGCGAACGCCGCCCCAGCGCTCGCTGATAACTACGGATCGGCCGCACCGCCGCCACATTCAGAGCAAAACACAGTCCAATCTCAGCGTATTGGCACTGCAGAGAGGCACTCGTTGAGATGAATAAACTAAAATCATACGAAATTTCATTTTTATTTGATGTGCACATAATAAAGTAGGGTTAACCTAAAGTAATGAAAATTTCAGAAGTTAAGGCCGAGCCTCAGGAAGTTTCGATTGATGCTGGCCCATCAGATGAAATGCATGGGTGTGGAACATTTTAAAGTCGCGGTTTTAAGTTTTTGGTTTTCGTGAAAACACTAGTACAAATGCGTAATGGCGCCTTTGTTTGGTAGATTTCATTCCCGTTAATCCGTAAAGCTTCTCCCAGGGCTAATGTTCTCATCTAGTTTCAGTAGTTTCAAATCACCAGAACAACATATATATTACTAAATCAGTAATAAAGAAATTCAAACATCATAAGGTGCTTAAACTTATTTAGATATCCGATAATTCGTTTCACGTCCAACTCAGAAATGTTTTCAAAATATCGTTGCAGGCCAATGATATGGAATTTTATTAAATGAGTAGAAACAGTACCATATTTATGATTCTCATGTAGTAGTTGAATGTGAACTCTAGAGAATATAAAGTGCTACGTTTCTTTATATGTTGGTATCCTTATGTACAGACAACTACTGATTTATGTATTATTTTAGTACGATGGCTGAAAGTTTGGTTTTAATAAATCGACGCATCTCCATCCGGAGAACCGAGATAATACGTACAATGACCGCGAAAGTGTACGCAATCATTTAACTACTGTTTTAATAACCACGCAGTTCTCAACGGAGCTCTAGTGCAGAGGCTCTGTTTGCCACAGCCCTGGAGCACATAGACGGAATGCGTTTCATTCAACCAAACCCGAGAATGATATTTACACTTTTGTAAAAGTATTTTCTGTAGGATATCATAGAAATAAAGCGGATCAAAAAAAATAACTTTGTCCTTATGTTCGAGGAAAACTATCAAAAACAATATTTTGAGGCTATTTGGCCATGTATTAATAGTACATTATTGAGAAATGATCTTAACTGAAAGTTAATTGTAAATGAAGATACATATAAAAAATTTCATTTGTACGGAACTATTGAACTTGGAATGGCGTGTACCGAGCGTGGTGGGTGAATGGTTAACGCTCTGGCCTCGAATTCGGAAGGATGCCGGTTCGAATCCCCGTCTGGGAATCCAGATTTGGGTTTTCCATGGTTTTCCCAAATCACTCGAAGCGAACGTCGGGATGCTTCCTTCAAAAGGCGATGGCCGAATTCCTTCCCGTGTCTTGTCCCCAATCCCATCCCACCTCTAATGACCTCGACGTCGACGAGGCGTAAAGCAATAAGTAAAAAAAAAAAAAAAGTCGAATGGCGTAGTATACGGCGCTTTGTACCGTGGAGAGGAATCTACTGTCTAATCTGAAAATGTGTCAACCATTGATTTTTTACGAAGGATGTACCTTTTGACTTGATAATTAATGGCATCTATTACAGTACCTAACACTAATTGCTAGCGGCTCGAGTCATACTTAATTAATTCATTAACAGCTACCTGGTGATGTTTTGACGAACATTTTATCTATACGTTATAAATGTGTAAGCGTGTTGGCTCTGTCTCCCTCTATGTCCGGAAAACTACCGAGCCAATTTGAATGCGGGTGTTACAGTTTGGGAAATTTATGTCGACTTTAAAATATGCGGTATATTTTATGAGTCTACACGATCGTAGAATGGAACAAGAAATAATAACTCGTTCGTACGGAGAACAGATAAATGTCACATGTCACACGTCATCTCAAATGAAAATTCATTTATTAGGTATCCATCATAGATTACGCTACAACACAGATAAACACATCACTCTTTGGATTCTGTTAATATTGTTTTTTCACTTAGTAACTTTTGTTATTTGTTTGTTCAGTTTACTGAAATATAGAATACACGGAAAACGTTAATCGATCTACAACATAAAACAGTAAAACACAGTAAGCGTAACGAAATTGTGGACTTGAATTTACTGCAAAGATACTACATTACAAGCGTTTTTCTTTTGTTGCTGGAGGAAAACAGAATGCAAACCCATTACTATGCACGCCAAGGTACGCGAGGGCAAAGCAGCGGGAAAATGCTAGTGTTTTAAAAAACAAAGCATTGCAACATATTTCAAATTTGGTAAGCATCCGTTAGTAAGCTTATGATTGAAGAATCGCTCAGCCAGATTTTTTTAAAATTATTATGTTCGTTTTCCTATCGTGATTCAACGTATATTTTTCTGCGTTACATAAGTTAGTGGATCCCAGTTTACTAATGTGAGAAGAGGTCGTTATAAGGTAGAGAATGCGCGATGGTGGTTCGTGAAGGTAGAAACCCACATTCTCATTCTTCTTCTTTGCCTCGTTTGCCTGTGACGAGGCCAATCAACGTACTAATGGAGGAAGTGAAGTGTAGCCGTCTGCCTGTGTAATGTGTGGTTTATGAGGTGGTGATTGGGGAGCCTCCCGCCATTCACCTTCATAGCTGTGGAAAACCTTATAAAAGCAGCAGTCAGGATGGCTTGTACGCCGAGGCCCGGGCTCGGGTCCGACCTGGTGCCTCTGCACGCTGAGTCACACCGGTGAACCAGAAGCACATATTAACATCCTTGAAATTAAGCACTAGGGAAGGAAGAGTGCGAGATTAGAACCTCCTCCGGCAGACTTTATCTTTCCGTGGAGCTTTCTCCCAGGTAGTGGTTTTACAGCAGGTTGAGTGGGTTTGGGTATCCATCTCAAACTTTCAAATTCGAAAAAAAAATTAGGTTTCATCTTGGATCGAATATCAGTTGTCATGCTTAATAGCCAAATGCTCTACCAGCTAAGCTACTCTACGCTGATTTTTAGAGTACTAAGCCGCTATAAACCGCAAGATGCGTGTCCTCGTACGCTAACTAAACTGTAAGTGACGTACAAACACAACTCGTATACAGCCGCAGCACTCCTTGCAAATGGAACTCGCGAAATCAAATGCTTGTATCATCTAATTATACAAAAGCATGTACAGATAGTAAGTCAACTGTTTACGGCCAACGAAGTTGAGAACAGCTGCTTCAGTGCGTAAAAGAAATTTCGCAGGAAGTACAGCAGCTTATAACAGATTCCTTTAATAATAGGCCTACATGAAAGTAATTTAGTTGAAGACCATTCAGTTTGCATCCGGTAAATTAATACTGAAACTACTTTTAAGTAACGCAGCCAATGCCTAATGTCTGAAATAATTAACAATAGATTGTTTAAATACGGGAATAGTCGCCTTTACCTAATGAGCAAAATATATTATACAAAAAAGTTCACTAAAGCATAAGTCCATCGTTGGACGGAAAAACCTACAATAATACGTTTTAAACTTTGCTTATAGGTCAAAACAGAACATTAAAATACATCGTTATTGTTTATCAACAATAATTAAAACTCTGATATCTAAGCAAAAACATTATTTGATGAGATAGGAGAATAATAATGTAGTATACGCGACTAATTTACAACTAAATTGTATTTCTGACGACTCACTGTGCCCGCGAATTGAGGTTTGTGCTGTTAATTCACAGAAAAACTATTGATAAAATATATGATGGGTAGCGAGGGCAGCGCTGCAGTCATTTCTCCCCCCCTCCCCCCTCTTTAGTGGAATTTAAGTAGAATGAAAAGGTTTTAAGCACGTTTGTGTTAAACGTTTGTTTCTATCACCTCTTCAACCTGCCAATTATGCTGAATATTTTATGGTTGTGAGTTACACCCTTCTCCATTCAGTATTGTTCGCAAAACTTCTCATAAGCAATATTAGACGCGGTCGGGCCTGGTGCGAGTGCGAAAAGAATGCTTCATTTGTAAAAATATAAAATATGATACAAAAACTCTTATTTAATCACAAAGTCAATCTCAGATAATTTAACCACACTGTCACCACGTTTAAAAGCCTAATATGGCAGCTTTCGGCTAATAACTTTACTATTTTCGTGTGTATGAGGATAAGAGAACTGTATTTTTTTATGGCACCACGCCTTGTCGACGTCAATGTCATTAGAGGCGCGAAAGGACGGGAGGGGGAAGCAACGGTAAGGAATTCGGCTATGGCTTTTAGATGGAACCATCCCAGCATTCGCCTGGAGTGATTTGTGGAAACCATGGAAAAACGAAATTTCGATATCTGGATGGGAATTCGCGTCCTCCCGAATGTGAGGCGGGAGCGTTATCGCTCACCCATCACGCTAGCTATATATGCTTTTCTTTGCTGCATATATTTTATGATTATTACTATGGGAACCTGTACATGTACACAAACTCACAATGTGAAACATTTCATAAAGTCCCATACATTGTTTTGAAGTTGTGTATTTTTTTTTTTTTTTTACTTTATTTTAATCATTTATGTAACTTTTGGTGAATGTATCCTTATATGTACTAGTGACGTAAGCTGTAGTTTGTTTCAAATCGCTTCGTCAATTTTTGATAGAACTGTGTATAGATTTAAAAAAAAAAAATGTTTTTGGCATTTGTAATTATTCGAAATCTTTTAACGAATCGGTATAAAACTTCTTCTGTATTGTTACTGATGCCATGTCTTCTCCTGTGACCAGTTCCGTTGAAGTTTGTTCTCTAGGTTTCGCGGGATGTGCGCAAAGGGTCACAAAAATTTTACGTTTTTGGCACTGTGATCGGCAGCTAAACAGATAGAAAGCTAAAAGGATAGAAAGCTAAAAGTATAGAAAGAGTTTTTATCCCCTTAACCTGTGACACAAGCTGACATTATACGCAATTTCGATAAATCATATCTATTAGTTTTTGTGTGATACGTGGACAGAATAAAAATCAAAATTTACTGTTTTGGGTCTTTGTCATCATGAACTTTCTTACAAACCTAAACAAAAGTATCATATATTATAATCCATGGCAGTAGATATCATTATGTGTAGTTTCATTGAAACTCCATTCACTAGTTTTTTGCGTGATGGGTGGAAAGACAAAAAAAAAATCGTTTTTTTTCATCTTATGATATGTACAGTACTAACCATTCTTTCTGAAAAAATTGAAGTACAGACACAGCTTTTTATAATTTTATTATATACCATGGATACAGATAAACTTTCCCAAAAATGACCACTTCATTTGTTATGCCCCGTTGTTGAGACAAATAGTTCGTTTCACTAAGCCACACGTCAAATTGTCCTTTTGTGTAAACAAAAAGAATTGAACCTACTTGTAATTAATCTCTCGTTAATTGTTTGAGAAGATCTTTGGCTCAACCGAAGATGGCGACGAAAGAGTAAATTACGAAAGACTAAATTTTCCGAGAAGGTGTTTTAACAAAAATTGTGCTAGCACCGTAATAATTACTGTATTGCAACTTTGTGATAAGTAATCCAAACGGCAAAATATAATCACAAAATCAATGTTCTATAATAAGAAGCAAGATCTTCCTCTAATGATTTAGTTTTTCAAATGTGGGAACTAATGCGTTTAGTGAAAAATTTATTTTAAAGTATCTAGCTAGCTAAAAAGCTAAGGTAATGGTTAAAAAGTTTTCAGGTTCGAATCGTCCGTTTAAAGTAACATCCAAATTAGAAACATAGTTTAAACGACATTGTTGGTCGAATTCTCAAATAAGTTTTCCATTTGTTGTCAGGCAATTGTTTACAAAAATCTAAATAAAGCGTTTATTAAAATCACTTGTGAAATTATGGAATGGTTGGAGGAACATGAAATTAATTGGTTTTACCCTTCTTGATTGATAATACTAAAAGCATGTTATAACCGTTTCAAGATTAAGCGGTTGAAGCTAATTCTTTGTACTGTTCTTTTACTGCAATTCATTTCATAAATGCGCATGTCCGTCACGATAACTAATTTGTAACCTAAATTGTTACCTCTTCTTTGATAAATTACACAATCTCAATGAATGTGTATCATATTTCACACAGAAAATTATCATCTAATCTGTTTAAAACGTGAGTAATTAAACAATAACGACGTTTATTACCTCTTCATTTTCAAGTTGTTAACTTAAAAACAGCCAACAGCTATAGCGATAAATGCGTTGCTCGCATTCTCTTGTGGCACTCGTTAACGGCGAATGTCCGCTACGCTTCGCTTATTTCCGAAAGGGACGTTTGTTTGCCTTTACATGCGGAACGTCTGCAAAAAAGAAACAGACGTTTATTCAGCTTTACAAACTTTTCTCCTCATTTGAATAAAGGAACTGGATTATAAAATCTCAAATGAAATTGCTACCTAAACTCACGTGTTTATTTATACACCGGCTTTTGGGAACGTATTTTGTTGTTTTATTTTAGCATATGGTGTTTCTGACGCAGGATTTGAAAGCAAAATCGTTCTTTGTTGGTACAGTTTCTTTACCGACTGTATTCCAGTATTTTCCTTCTTGTGATAAAAAATATTTTGAAGCGCTGTTAGCAGATGCACTGACTAAAAACTAAAGTCCACACATCTGAGTAAGTTTTAATATTTATCTCAACTGGTTTATAATGTTGTTATAGTGTATCAAAAACAGTAATTTTCCGTATTCAGTTTTTAATGATCTTTTATTTGCTGTCAGTGATGGAATTATAGCAAATTTTTAACGTGTTAATTGATCATCATAATCATCTATTTTCCACTTCCATAATCTCCTGACTTACCACCATTTTTCTTCCAGTACCTTTTCCCATGCTGGACTGAAACTATTGTCACTTCCAACGGAAGTTGTTCTTTATTTTCTTTAACTTTTACCTCCTTTATATATTTCCTTGCTGCTATTAGCTTATGCTTACTTTAAATACAGCTAACATATTTCTTCCCCGGTAAATATATGTTAATACCGTTTATGTTAACGGACTTCATAACTCTAGAGTCACGACACAATTTCAGAAATAAGTACGGAGGAAAGATGAAACGGGGAGGGGAAGCATTACAATAAAAAAAATATTTTAGTATTCATAGATTATTCGGATTCACTGTGTGAATTTTTACACGTATAAATGAACTAGATGGCATTATTATCATAAAAATAACTTCCTATGTTTGTTAATAGTCTAGAAAAAACTTTTAGGTTCACTACGTCTTTTATTTTCACTTAAAGCCTTAACATCATATTTATCAGAAATATATCGATTATTTTTAAATTACAACACACAAGAGAAAAAGCAAAATGGGAAATAGTGAATAATTTGCCTTACCGTACTTGATTTGTAGCTAGGTTGAGGCCTCATGACCTTCAGACAGTCACTTATCGATGCATTTTATAAAGGACCCTTTCAGACTGCTAAAGACAAACCGATCAATACAAAATTCTGACAGCACACTGAGAGTGAAGTCTTACTTAAGAAGACTTATTATGCCTCCTTAGCTAACGGCACATTGAGTCGCCTTCAGCCATTGCTTTCTTCCTCGACGAAATTGTGTACGACGTTACGAGTCTTACCTCCAGGCCCTGAGGATGTCTGGTATATTCTTTCTTCATTTTCGTGTATAAAAACAAGAGACACTAACCTGCCACTATCGCTCAAAGAATCAGATTTTGTTTTCAAAGTTTGACCGGCTACATCTCGGTCGTAGGCGTCAGATTGTCTGACTAATGACGTCAGAGCGTTATCTAAGGTTGGTCTGCAAATGGCCGCTGGATTGTAACTTCATTCTCAACTTGTGTAACTATTCCTTCTCGTGATACAAGTATTCCAAATACATTAATTAATTTTTCTTAATCCTACACCTTAATGTTTCCTACCTGTTCTCGCTTTATTGGGTCCGTTATTAATTTTTACTTATTATTCAATTTCCGGCGAACCATACGCCATTTCCTCCTATGTAATACAGGTGTGTTATACAAGCCACCTCTGTGCTTGCTTCATCCAACTGCTCATGGTATTCCACTTGGGTTTTCTCTAGTTACTCATTTTTTAAATTATACCCAGGGGTGTCCAACCTGCGGCTCACGGGCCGCATGCGGCCCGCCATGAACATTTTTCCAGACCACTAGATTCATTGCACTTTTACAAAATATATTTGTTTTATAATGGCCAAAGTAGTGAAAAACCGATTTAACAAAAAAGAAAAAATATATTATTTGTGCATCAATATAATAAAAAATTAGCTGTCGAAATTATGAGTTTCATTATTATTGTATTATCCATGTTTACATATAAGAATAATAGTAAACACGATAATAATAATAATCCATTATGTTTCAATTTTTCACTCCCAAAAATATTTATAGTTGGTATAAATCTAATAGGGGGATATACGATTTTATATGCGGCCCGCGGACTTATGATGCTTTTTGAAAGTGGCCTGCAAGATCATTTGGGTTGGCCACCCCTGCCTTAAATAGAAAATTTGGTGTCGTTTTATCATATAATTAAACCATTCGAGTTAGATACTTCTAAGGTGAACGCTTTTATGCAGTCTCAGCTAAAATAATTATACTATGCAAATCTTAAGTAACAAATCTGCTTTGACAATGATACTAAGTTCGCGTATATCAAGTATCCTGATGTATCTACGATTACAAAAAAAAAAAAAAAAAAAAAAAAAAAAATCGTTCTAGAAATGTCTCTTGCTCTTTGAATGACTTTACAATAAGACAGTGCATATGTTGAGTTTAAGGTTTTGGTAGACATGGTATTCGCCTCTTCCAGCTAACTGTCAACCACTCATTCACGTAGCGCACCCTGTTGGCTCCGACGAGGCACTGTGGACTGAACATTTCTTCGTTTAAAGAATCGCCCACTGCTTGCTAACGACCTCTTGCAAGGAGGGCAGAGGAGAGGGAATTGGTCCGGTGGAGTTGCTGATATTGGATTTATAATTAACAAGGCTGTATAATCATCTCAATTAAATATGGAATAGTGGCTTCTTTCTAGTTAAATGTTCCTGAGATAAAACAGTTCTTCAATCAGACCTCCAGGTGGGGACTGCTTGAGTAGGAACCTTCATAATAGGTAGAAACATCCTATAATTTGGAGGGTGGAATTTTAGTAGTCTGAAGACGGGAGGTAGATTAGAAAAACCAATGAGAGAGAGCCACTGGATGCTGCTGGACGAGAATTTGAATTTAGTCTATAGTGGAATTGTATGCTAACCAAGTTTTAATGCGATGTTGTTTGTTGCTTCATATGATCAAACCTAGTGCCACGGAAGATGTTACAAAGACGTGATGAGAGTTTGTACCTCCAACAATGATTAAATTGACATGATTCCCAGAATGTGGGAAAGGCTACGATAAGTTCCATCTTGATAGTTCGCTTTGACTTCGCTTCGTCAACTGAAACCTTGTCAGAAATTTTGCTACACACTCCAGATTGTCACTCTGCTCTCGATGCCTGATGGCCTGATGGGAACTTAAAAGTGAATGCAGCCTCTAACATGTGGTTGATTTGCATTAACCACAACCTTGTTAACAATGTCTGATTAGTAAGTTTCAGTAGTGCATCTAGCCAATTAGCAGTTTAGTCAACTATTTCGTCTACCTTTCAGCTACAACACTGGTGGCATACCCAGAAGGAACCATTTTCTCCGTCGCCATAACTGTAGTGCCCTATAGACTGGTAATATGATCATCGTCAATAACCCATTCACTGCAACTACGTTTTTCTGTCCAGCCTATATCGACCATCCCATTCTCACATTGGTAGTTTGTGACCCACACTAAGTGATTTTAAGACAGATCAATTTCAGTGTTTTGTCGCGATGGTTCTCATGCTCGTTGACTATTACATGTTCTATTATTTACTTTCTCTTTGACATTTTTCGCTAGAAAGCTCTTGGGTTGTATTAAATTTTAATGTTGTAACTTCAGTGGCATCAATTTTGTATATTATATGTTTCCACGTTCTCATTTTATATCAAACTTTAACAGTTTCTAGCCAAAATGAAATGCATTTATTAACATATTCGATGATATTCCAGTTCTGAGATTGTTAAACATATTGCAAAATTAATGCAGTTTTCTTTATACGAGAATATAATTGCATAATTAGATCACGAACATTATAACAATGTTTGTTAATATTAACCAATTCAAATGTTAATTTTAACAGTATTATTTGACAGCAAGATTTATATACTCGGTTATTATTTCTCAAATTTACTTTAGCTATATTATTTGACACATTGTCACAAAACTTTTAAACTGTAAAAGTTTTTGACATATTACAAGTGTTTCTTACGCGTTCTCTTACTGATTATGCAGATATGAAGATAATAATCATGTTCTTGCCACACTCAATTCAGCATGTCCCTATCAATCTGTATAAAAGCACCGCTGATGCTAGATCGCAGTTGTGGTAGGTTTGTTAGTAGAGGAGGCTTAAACACTGAATCTTTCACATAACATCTCACAAAAATTCTCATGGAGTTAGGTTGGGAGAGCGTGGACTGATAAGACCATGCTGCACAAAGTGTGGCAAGAACTTGATTATCAACTTGATATCAGCAGTATCAGTAAGGGTAAACACTTAATGCAATTGTTAATACATAAAAAAGGCTTTTTGAGTTTTTCTATATGACAGTAAAGTTTTGTGACAGTATGCCAAATAGAGTAAAGTAAACTCGTATGGTCGTAATGACCTGTGACAGGATTTACTATCGGCTGCGCGATCCACCCCTGTAATAACAACCTAGCCTAACATGGTAATCCTACCGGGTATAGGCAACCTACAGATTAACCAGAACCACAGAATCGTTCTGGTGTACTTCACATTGTAAAGCGAGCTGTGAGAGAGATGAAGGGCCGTTTAAGGACCTACAAAAATCTCGCAGATATAGCGATACAAACCGGAGACATTTCAATCTCTAGTCAGACGACTTAACTAATGAGCAACTACGACGCTACAATATGTCGTTATAATATATCTACAGTAAAATTGAAAAATTGCTTTAATAACTTATAATAACTCTGTACATATACCGTACAACTAACAATCATTACAATACAGACTAGTGGAACTCCAAGATTTCCATTGAACTAGTTTCGAATGTTACTATATAATACATTTAAAATACACCATTTCTGATTATCTACGCAGCGCACACGTTGAAATGCTGGTAGTGTTTCTTAGTTACCCCACGCCATCACAGAATTAGCAAACGGGCGAGGAAGCTGACGCCCGGGAACGCGCGCTGAGCGAAGAAGAAACACTAGCTGTTCGGCGCGATCCGCAGTGCCCTGTGATTACAGCCGCCTTTGTTGGCGCGTGCGTGATGCTGCTGCTGCTGTTATTACGCATGGAGTCTTGTGCGCCCGGGGCGGGCCGCGCACGGAAGGAGCCCCCGCCGCCCGGGGCCGCGCCACAAAAGCGTCCGGCAGCGAGCGTACAGATTGCGACTTCTTACGCCCGCCAGATTACAGCGTTGGCTTAATTACCATGTTTCTCGACGAGGCCGTTACTGGCGACTCCCGCCTTGTCTCGCGTCGTTTGCCGGCATTGTCTTCCGCCGCACAAGCGTCACTGAAGTATGCCAGTTTTATTTCACTGGTTGAGAAGGGAAGTCGTCAGCATACGGTAGACGCCGTCAGTCGGAAATGCGGAATTTTTTCCTCGACAGCGAGTATTCCTCACCCGCACACAGCAGTTTGTATCAGCCGCAGTCTACCTTTGGATTTTAATAAAGGCAATAAGTAATACACAGTGCCTCACTGATTTTTGTCTTCAAACTTCATTATCATCTAAAGAAGATGGTTTACGGCCAGTGCATTTTTCCTGTGCTGACATATGATTGTGAGACCTTGACACTAAATGAATTTACGGAAGGAAAACTTAGGACGGCACAAAGAGCTACGGAAAGGTTTAGATGGAAAAGACAAGAATAGTGCAACCGACATTAGATCAGTCACAAAGAGCACAGAAATCTTGAAAAAGACAGTGAACTTGAAGTGACTGTGGACCGGCCATGTTGCTCTGAGAATAGACTAGTTCACACGAAATTTTCTTCTCGATCGCCAATATTCAATAACACTAACACTGGCAGAAATATTTTCTATTGTTACCCTGTGCGTCAATCGATGCGATATTGGGCATACGTAAACAGTCAGAAAAATTACACGGTTTCATATTGCATACTGGGAAAACAGCTGTTCTGATAACGATTTTAGGCTGTTTTCTCTGGTCATGTAGGCGAGTGTTCAGACTTTTTACAATCTTCTCCTCGTTGACAGCAGATTTTCCTAGCAAAAATAACATTTATCACATAGAATAATAACAAATATAATTAACAGACAAACGGTAGCACTAATTCTTTCACCCTCCTTTTCCAGTCCCAAATAAGCACAATGTGTTAGCCTTTCAGTACAAACTGACCAGACGATACTAAAAACGAAAAAGTAATAAGATAGCAGTGAAGAGGAAAGAAAAAGAAAATTTCTATTACGGAATATCTGAATTACGATCTAATATGCGGCCCAAATACAGTCAGCCGTGAAGAAACACACTCCTGAAAACCGTAACCGAGCTTCTTTAATCAGTGGTAAAACTGGAACCTAACATTTAGAAAGGCCTGCATTCTAAAAAAAGTCTAATAACCAAACTTACACACCATCATCTTCTATAACGTATATACTCAAATAAATTTAACCAGTCACACATACGCACTTTTCCTACCCTGAAAGTCGATGAAATTGGATCACTCATGCATGTACGCTGTTGCATTGGTAGCTGACAAAAGGATCTCTCCCTAACTCTGCTCTGGTATTTATATCTTCTGTCTTAGTGTCTCATTCTCATGCAAGTTATGGACACGTCTCCACGGTGCGGTTGTTGCACGGAACATCTTTCGCACAGTAAATTCCCCTAGAAGCGAACTTCGTATTATGCCAGCGCGAAATCTTCTAAGCATTCTGTAAAAACCTGGATAACCTCCTTACTTCACTTTCTGAAGCACACAACCGACACGAAACATCTTCACTAACAACTCTCCCAGCAACTACCTTTTCATCCACACCGTACCATGTGTACCATACGGGCTTCTTCACAGTAGCTGGAAAGGAACTTTTTTCCCTCCCTTCTACAGGTAACAAACAATATCAATTTTCTAACAGTGCCAGATGAGTTGACTGCGATCTTTGGGACCTAAGTTCTACCAAATCGTACTTGTATGTGTCCGAAATCCCGCTTGGTCGTTCAATGTTTTGGAAAGATGTACAAAAGATTCCCTTTAGACGGCTAGGTATTAATTAAATTAGCTAAATTTTGCCGTGTAGCTCATTAGGAGCTCGCATACTACCTAAAACGACAAGCTGTAAAACTTCCAGAAAGAAAACTCGGGATGGACCGGTCTGCACGTGATTTGAAGCTTATTAGATCTACAACTCGTCCTAGGCCCAATCCATCAACTGTGGTAAAAAAAATGGGTAAACCTTATCGTATGTACTAATCATAATCGCTTTAAAAGAAAGTAGTGCCTGTTTTATAACTTCAACAAGATCTCACTGAACATTTAAAACGCTAGTATGATTGTAAATGTCTCATTAGGCAGTTCAGTCGACATTATTTTTCTTAGATGATAGCTGACACATAATATCATTTCATATATTTGCATGTGGAAATATCTTTGTAGAATGAAGTAAATGCAGAAATATAATTTTGTCTTCATTTTACTGACCTAGTCACCTAAAATTAAATTTATCATAATTTTACTTTAAATCTATGCGCGGAATAAAAAAATCCAAGTTTGGAAACTGATATGCCCACAATTAATAAGGGTAACTGCAAAAAATTTGAAAGGCAAGAAGAAAGAAGATTTTGTATTTGCCTGTTTACGTTTTACGTATTACGATTAAATGCAACTTTAATTTGAAAACTTTTATTCCGAATTCCATTTAAATAACTAATTAATACTGAAAAATCATTAGATTATTAATAAAATCATATATTGAGTTAAATGTTATTTAAAATAATCCGTATGTGTGACAATGAGTGGCGGGGTTAAAGTGTTTATTTGTTACCCGTTCCCGCACATTTTCTTGACCTTGTCGGGGCACTGGGAAGGGATGAGGTCAGTACACTCGGCAGGTAACGGTTCACGCGCGCCACCCCTTTGTGAGCGAAGGCGTCAGCCTGTCGGCGACACTGGGCATTGTCCCGTTCTCTGAACATTCAAAACTGCAGTTCCAACTTCCCACATTTAATATTTTCTGAATGACCAGTTTTGCACAGAAATTAAATCATATAATAATAAATCTGGCTGCCCGGGTTTAATACATAATTATTCACCTATGAATTAAATCTAATATTTATAATATTTACAATTTAGATAAATGAACATTACAAGGAAAATCTGAATATTAATTAATTATTTATTAATATTCATTGTGGATGACTCTGTCATACCATATTATCTTATGCATGTATTATATTTATCTCGTAATAAGCTGTGTGGCAATAAACAGGCACATCTATTGAAAAAAAAGTAATCTGAATTTTCATGAGCAACAAGATTCAATGCAACGATAGAGTGACATTCCTTAGAAGCGTAATATTGCGTCAGTTACGAAATCACAAGTACATCGAAGTCGATACACATATAATTCATTAATGCCTATTCAAAGGGCAAATAAAAGTCTGTAAAATACACTCCACTTCTACCTAACTTTCAAAAAGAAATTAAGGATAATGGTGCCTTGTACTAGAGTTTCTTTTTTTATATAGTGAACATTAACTTTGAATTATCCGAAAATTAAAGGAAGTAAATAAATAAACCTGAAAAATCATTTAAAGCATTCTTTTTTAACTTTGATAAACTGTTTTCAATATTTCTGGGACGTAAATCCTTTGAACATATTGGTCATTGTCACAGTAAAGTCTCAGAAATATAATACAGTAAAACTGACTACCGCACCCCGTACCTACTATTCTGATAAGCATTTAAATCCGATATGTCCATGACAGTTGCAAATGGCATTTTGGAACAGATATTAGAGATAAACAGAAGCAATAGCCTTTAAATAAATTCAGATATATATTAAAGTGTAACATGGCATTAAGATTGCTGAAATGAATACTGTTTAAAACATAACTTCCGAAATGATTAGCTTAATTTTAACTTTTAATTGGTTAGTTGTTCCTAGTAAATGCAGGTCCAATAAATTATCTCAGAATTTCACGAAACATGGAGCCCCATCCCGTTCACAGTCTTATCTTCTCTGCTTTAATATAAACATACTTTTTTGCCCCGAAATTGCGGGCGGAAAGTCTTGTTTAATCCATTAGCGTCTCGCTAACTTAATGAGCGACTCTGCTGACCATCAGGCACAATGCATGGCAAGAGTTTCTAAGCTAATGGCAAAGCTTTAAATGGTCTCTACATAACAGCCGCCAGGGTGCGCTTTAAACAGCCTGAGAGTCAAGTCAGCACGGCACACCAAGGTATAAAAAGCCGTGTATCATCCCCGTTTATAAAGCTAAAATTGATTTTGTTAAAATGTATATAACTGGAAAGTTGTATCGTATAAACTATTGTAACATTTTTGTCTTGTGAAGATGTATTGGTATTATGCTTCAAGCAGCTCGATTTACTCATATGTTTGCTACAGCATTAAAGGAAGAAATTTGCAGTTGCTATTATTTCTTTCTTACTATTCAACTTTAATTTTTATCTTACTGTTTGTTTATTCTGTTTGTGTATTAGTTAGTGACTTTCATAGACATGCTTTATCTTTCCTTTTTTTTCTTTTTTTTTAATTAAATTTTTTTTCCTTTCCAGGTTTCAATTCTAAAGAAACAGTAAGCATTTCATAATCTCTTCTATTTGTTCACGGTAATAGTAATGATAGTTATTTTCAGAAAGGAAACCGCTTGGCAATTGTAGCAGATAAAAGCAGGGAACTAACCACGTTATCACTAAATAAATCTTCTCTGGCTTCTAGCTGCGTCAAATTCGTTTATTCTTGCGACACTTGTACATAGGAAGAAATGTTGTCTTCTTTAATCAAACATGTATTATAGAACTGGAGAGTATATGTAGCGTTAATTCTGTACCTAGTTGATAGATTCATCCTTAATCATTCCGTATATAATAAATTACAATGAAAAAAGTAGCATGTAATAAGCGCATACGTACAGAGTATGTTGCGACAGTGCTGTTATGACTGCAAGTACAGTATAATCTAATATGAAAAGTGAGCTCAATTATAGACATTGAAGACAAGTGTTTTATATTACTTAAAATAGATAGAGGCATATAACAGTGCAAAAAACCGTTGATGTAGTAGGAAAAAAAATCTTCCCTCCACCTGCAGTTTACCAATGCTCTTGATTAAAACGTATAAAATATAACAGTATTTAACTGAAAATGGGATCATTTACTTGTTGGGGAAGTACACTCTTAAGAAGAAAGCATAAGCGGAAAAATCAGTGTTAAGACGACTGAATGACGTTAATAAAGCTTCAGTACAATATTATAATACATATATCTCTTACCTATTGCACACAATGATAATAGTTTTTTGTTTTTTTTTTCCTTTAAAAATCTCACATTTCGAATGAGTTACTAAGCAAAATTTCTGAAAAGAAAGGGATAGCCTAAACGGTTTAAATCCAGCAGATGTAAAAATATAAATATTACAAATCGTTTAACAACCCTAAACCAAGCGATACTAATTAATCAAACAGATTTTTAAGTAGCATTCATTTGGATATTTTCTTCATTATGATTTCAGTTGATATAATAAAAAACAGACGGCACAAAGATGTTTTATTAATTCACTGTCCACGTGAACAAAATTAATGATATATCTGTTAAAGATACCACATTTCACATTTCACAGGACACTGAAATCTCACTTTCTTTAAGATGAATCGTTAATGTTTGCACCTATTGGAGTGTTGTTAACATTGACCATAGGTCCAGTACGTAGAGCACTCCTTGTGATAACGCAAGATAGTTTATTAACAATGCTTTTAATGCCGCTGTAAAGATTCAGAAATATCTTAATATAATTTAATAGGCATAACTATCAATCGTCAAGTGCATTAAGTTAGTAATTACAGTTACCTATGACTACACGTTTACCACAGAAGACAGTAGTAGCGAAAAACCCTTAAGTGAACGAAATCTTCACAGGATCTACCGCATGCGAAGTAACAACATCAGCCAAACTTATGATTATATATGAACAGCGGATTTATGATATTCGTGAGGTGGGAAAGAAATTTTCGGACCGAACACGTTTCACCTAAAGATAATCTTCGATACAGAGATATCAATCACGTGCGATTATTACACGTGGAATAAGCGTGAATATATGAGAACAACATTTTAAATCTTCACTAATGTTTGTGAAAGATTTTCAAGCATTAAATGTCAACACAATGTTTACTATCATCATTTGGGAATCATACGAACTGTGTACTTTGTCTGTATGAAATACAGGTTGTTCAGGAGAATTTCTTTACATGTCAACAAAGCACAGATGAATATTGCTGACCCTGCTTCTACGGTTTGTCATGCAAATGAGTCAGGAGAGTAAATACCGATAATTTTCTCGTTTCATAAAACTAACGCATTATCTTTCACAGCGCGATCCAAAACAATCTGTTTTAGTAACTTACTTATTTTCATTACAATATGAAACAAATCAAGAGACTATGATTTGTACACAGATGAACATCATTTTGAAAGTGTAATGAAATTATTAAGATTTCTTATATTGAAGAAATTGTTAACATCAATAAAAAGAGATAAACAATATGAGAGTCCAAGAGTACTAAAATTAGAAGATTTAGAATCAGAAAACTTTATTTTTTTTCAGGTCTTGGCTAAAATAATAATCCCTTGTAAACACTGAGGTCGTAAATATTAGGTCAATAGACGTTTTGAAATTAATGCTACCTATTTCTGATTTCGAGATGTTAACTGTGTATATGGTAATGATATTATCGTACCTTACGTAATGAAATAGAACAGTCATGGATGCGGTAGTAGACATGGAGAGACCACATGTAATACAAGTGGTAAGTTGAGTTAACCGCTAATGGGGACCTTATTTGTGTCGATGATTGAAAGCTGACAGTAGCTTGTCTTCCCCCAGAGACAGTGGCCACATTTTTGCCAAAATCGTGTGTCGATACTAACGGGCGTTTGAAGAGGAAAGAGTTTTTTCGAACTTCCGCTCAGCTGGTGAGTAGATAAGCGTAATAAAGCCAATCGCATGATGAATAAAAGATATTTCCTGTAAGATACACATCTATCATCAAAAACCCAAATTAATTTTCATCGAGCAAATAGTCCTTTTTAATACGATTTTAGTCTTCGTGTTGAAAGATATCAAAAAGGTTGATTTTATAATATTTTTTATAAAAAACCATGGTCGATATACTTCCACGGTTCTTTTAAAAAATATAAAATTCTAAATTAATTCACAACGCGAATGACCTTTGGTTCCTCCAGGAGAACGCATATTAAACCATTGTGTCAGAGGTAAGACGGCCAGTTCCTTTCCTCTGGGACCTACAGTTTAACTTGGAATCAGAATCATGGAATGTAGCTCGTATGATCAAACAAAACCCTGGAAAATTCCTGCTCCGCCACGATCATTTGAAAGAAAGCGATTTATCCACCGAGCTAACAGACCACTCAGGTTGTTTGTATGTATAGTAATTTGTATAAAACATGCAAAGAACATTTCATTTTATATCAACACATTCTCATACAGTTGTAACATTTTGCTAACAATAATCACCTTAAAAGAGTACGATAAAGATCAAAATAGCAAACGTTAAATATATGCACCATGAACTTCAGCACTACATAAAGATAAGAAACCATTACAGAATGCAGCTCATGTATAATACAAACTGTGACATTTTACTGTGTCCTCTTATGCGGTAGGTTTGTGAAGCGAAGAATTGTCTATTGTGGGGCAAGCAGCTAGTCTTCTGTATCTTAATGGCCTCACAAGCTGAAATGATGGAGGTTGAGGTCCCCTCATTCATCATCTCCAAGTGATTTCCCCCCATTCTGGTGCCAAGCTTGGCTGCTTCAGCGAACATTGTTCAGAGAGGCGATACCTTTCACGACGCACAAAGAAGTCACATTAACGCCTTTAGTTGCTTTCATTATTCATGCGGGAAGTTTCCACACGTTCTTTAGATACGGAACTAACCTGCTGCCGAACGATAAACGTTTGGAAAACTTTGTCGTTAGTAAATGGCCTCCGCAGCCGTTGAAGCAGTTCGCCTTTGAGAGCTATAAAATTTTAAAGCTTTCAAGTGCGATATCTCACCAGCAATGGTGAATACCGTGCGCGGACGCCCAGTGGACGGCTTACGGCAACATCAAATTTTATGTGTAGTGTTGTCAATTATTATGTTACGATTGGCTGTATGGTAATGGAAGTTTCTTGTTGTGCCCTATCGATAAAGAAAATTACACGGAATGCCAAGCAAAATAAAAGCGCAGAATGCTCTTCCGAAACGGTTACCTTTAACCATTAGAATCAAATATTTAAACGAAACAACAGACTGAGTCATCAATTTCTTGACTGGCAGGAAAGATAATCAAAGAGAATGATTAATGATTAATTGTCCTAAAGTAAGGATGATGGTAGCTTTGCTATTAGTCAAGCTGAGGACAGCTATACAGCGTAATTAGTAGCCAGTATCAGATGCTTAAGCTATGTGCTCAATTGTTAGTTATTATTGTTTCAAACCACAGAGGTATTATTCTCTTTCGACCCTTTTTTAATTAAAAAAATTCCTAACATTGACGAATTAATTTATTTATTTGACGGCTTAAAACTGGCCTTAACCTCTGGTCAGAACTTGCTTTGTCAATGGGAAGTACGGTAGGACGCTTCGGAGGTTCGGCACTAAATCAATAAGACTTCGCTAATTTATTTGTTTAATGCTATGACTTACTTTCAATTTCATAGGGAATATTTCATACAACAGAAAATTTGTTTATTCTAACCGAATACTTCATTTAACAGTAACCCAGTATTTTGCCTAACTCGACCATGGCTACATGAGGCAACAAGTTGTTAACGCGTGGTTAATTCAATGTGTGGTTCGGAGCTGTCTCCGAGCTTCGCCATGACGGCTGCACTACAGTATGTGGACACGCAGCAGCGCGCTGACCATTAACGTAATGCGTGTTCTGGAAGCCATTTGTCGGAGGACAAGCTGAGGCAATCGCATTAAACATAATGGAAAATCTGCGTAATTCTCAAGTTGGGTCTCGTGTTTTGTTGCAGCGATTGGCTTTAGTTATTTCGACGGGAATAGAACGCCACAGGGAGAAATGAATGCTGGCCCATGCTTAACAGTTTCTCAAAATGACGCTTTTTCACTTGGAGACAAGTCACCGCCGGTAAACTGATAGTGTCTTTTGAATTAGTCAGTCGCGGAATATTCAATATATCTTCATAATATTGTTTCTATATTTTTGGACGGTGCCCAATTACCTTTATATATAATATACACAAAAGTCAGACATTACAACACAGTCATCAAACCTGAAGCCCTGTACGCCAGCGAAACTTTAACACTGTACGGGAAAGGTGACCTAGAAACCATTCCGAAAAAAGAACGCAAAATTACAACAAAGATCCTCGGCCCAGAAAAAACAGATGACAGATACGAACTTAAATCCCGAAAAGCAACAGAAACACCGTTAAACCTCGCGGCAGACCTCAGGAAAAGAAAAATAAGATTTTATGGACATATTCACAGACTCCCAGCAACAAGGCTCATTCACAAAATTATGACGTACATAGAACAGTTAAACCTATGACCTGGATTCAGTATATCACAAAAGACATAGAAAAAGCCCACATATTTACATCAGAAATCTTGGACAGAAAAACGTACAGACAAAAAATTATCAATTTGGAAGTACCGCTGGGGAATGAAGTGTCTAAGAGGCCGGGGACGTAGTGGACTGAAGAAAGGAAGAGAATCCACGGAGAAAAGATGAGAGCTGTATGGAAACTCAGAAAACTGAATCGTTAAGGCTTTGCGTGAATCGAAAGCGTCCAATTTCAGAAACTAATAATAATAATAAAGTTAAAGAAAGATTACATGAAACATTCATAAATAAACAGAAAAGGACTTTAAATGACCTCATCCATATCGCCGCTAGCCTACAGACCTTAAGTTTTAACAAAGTTCTTGTTTTTTACGTTGACTGATGCTTACACTCAAATTATGGGACGAAAAAATTGAAGGTAATATGTTGGTGTCCTCTTGTAAGCAAGTGGCAATAATGGTTGTGCTGTTTGTTCGGATGTGTTAATACCATCGAAAGATTAATTAATTTTCCTGTAAGCCTTGGTTTCATAAGATAACTTGAATTTCCGTTTGTACTTTAGGCACGCTGTTAAAAACGTAAACAATAATTTCAGATGACAAAATGAACAAAAACTTTAATAGTGAACTGCAGGTTTAGCCAAACACTTCATCTTTTTAACGTATTAATAACGTAATTTACAAATAAATTTGAAACCCCCCTCAAAAGAAAATATCAATCAGTACTAATAAATGGCTAAGCTTAGTCGCTGTGTTATCTTGACATTAACGCTGGCTTCACGCTCCAGGTATTCGTTGATGGGCTAAAACGGTCAGATATGTTACCACCAACTCCAGGTTGTACGATACGATATATTTTCCTGTTATTTAAGCATTCCAGATGAAATCAATATCCAAAACAATGAAAATTATGTATTGCGTTTAAATTAGCATATTAATTTATTTATTTATTTTTTTCCTTTTCGTTTCAGCCATCTATGAACTACGACTACGCAAATTTCCTCTTCTGACTTTCCTACCTCCGTCGCCAGTACTCTTTCATTCTGTCGCTCACTTTTGCTTTTTATTCCTCTGAAGATTCCCTCCTTTTCGTGGTTGGTTTTTCTTCAGTCAGATCCTTTACCTCCGCAGTTTTTCCTATAAATAATTCCCTATCTTGGATGTCTTCTATGCTGATAACATATTAATTATTAGTTACTTTTTTTTAAATTTCTATTCAGTCGATGTAGAAGTTTTCTTACAGTCTCTGTTCAGAAGCATCGCTGTTACAGTAACAGATATGGATCACATTATATCATTTTTAAAGTCATGAGAGTCACTTAATAACAGTTGTATTTGATTAAGCCACTGCTAAGAAATGAGCTTCCGAAACACTGCGTTCAAACTGTTATATTTTACGGGCTTGCAATGTGCAGTTGTTTTCGCTATATTCTATGTCACTGTTATAGTAAACTACGTAAAAACTAAGTGCCAAAATTCTGCTCTCAACCCATCATTTTTGACGGACATAGGAGCTAGTAGTCTAATTACACAGAAGGCGGAGTCTCTTAAACCACAGCAGTAAACCGTTATTCCTCGTGACCAACTGTTTTAAAACGTTTCACAATTATCCAAGACTATTAGGAACAATAGACTACAAACTGGCTTGGAAGAAAACGCACAACTCTGCATATACAGTACTGACATATCTCTTTATTGCATCAAATGAAAATATTCGTGTTTGACTTCGACGAGGACTTCCAGATGTGCTAAAATAAAATAGCATTGGTGATATAGTATTTATATGGCTAGAATAATAAAAAATTGTCATATTTTCACATTCAAAATTATGTTATTCATATTGTTATTTTAGTAGTAATACGTCAATATTAAAAATGCTATGACTAATTAGAGTATTGAGATATACATGACTGATTCTCTTAGGCTAAAGGCAAATGGCAATCCGTCGACTATATCCACTCGGTAAGTCAACACACGCTTATTCATAGCGATGTTAGGAAAACTTCTTTTACGTCTCTAAATGCAACAATCTTCATATGAAAGAAATGTATTTACAGTGCCGTAAGTAGAAAGGTATGTAATGGGTATAAAGAACAAAGTTGTTACTCAGGTAATCCACACGACGATAGCCCCACAGGTTTCAGTAGTCAAGATTACCATTTGGCTCAAGCACTACGTGAAGCATGAATGGTCAGGTTCTGGAGTCCTGAGTTCAGGCTCCACACCGCTGCGACGATGTTTGGACACTGGGCTTCCTCTTTTACTTCTAGCTGCTTGATCTCCACTGCCTGATGAGTGTGTTCAGTAATTACGCAAATCGCGCTAACGGCCCTTCTAGTTTAACTTAGTAACAGCGTTGCTTTACCGACTACCAATCGTTCATGAAATTTCTATACGGTACAAACAGCTACTGGTTGTCCTTGTGTGCCCTGCATAGAATTAAAATTTGTATCCTTCAAAGATCAAGCAGCCAAATCAATTATTTCATTGCAAATGAATGGCCGTACTTGTTTAAAAGTTATCACTCAGTTTGTATTAATTGAACCAAATATGTATATATGAGAATCAATTATTTATGAATTAATGCAATAGTCTTCATAAAAATGAAATGTTACTGTGGTTCTCATCTTTTATGCCAACCACATCAGCATACATTTAAATCTTTTCACTGACAAGTGATACAATATTCCTCCTCAGCTAGATTAAACGTTCATCAAACCTAATTCACACGTTTGCTGATTGATCAGAGACAGATGTGGCACATGCCAAGACCAAGACTATGGTATCACTTCCGTTAGGTTGTTCTCTGAGACAAAACAAGTCTCGTCTACATATGGATGCGAGAGGGTGAATACATGGAGACCGTTGGTTCAGCTCAAAGATCCAAAATCAATCTCTTAGGCATTAGATCATGGTGTGGGATGCAATCAGAAGCAATGTATTTCACCTTACCACAAATGTTTTAGCACGAATATAGTGCAAGTATGCTCCGTACCCGAATATCTCTATCAAAAGGAAAGTTCCCACGTCGCGTGGTAAGCAGGCCACGACCGCCACATCAGTAGAAGTGCACGGATCAGCACGCACTACAGGATAGACCTCGCCGCCTCCCCACAACCTTGCTAGTGTCTTTTCAGCTTATAAGCTTTGATGAACGTTTAATCGAGATGAGTGGGGAATACTACCTCCCTTAGAGAAAGGTTTTGTACCAGTCTTTGCTGAAGCTGCTGGCACAATCGTAAATCTTGATAAACAGAATAACACTTCCTTTGACAAGGAGTGCTGCATTACTTCATAGATAACTGAATATTATATCTTAGTTATACATCAGTAAATTTTCTGCTATACCGCAAATTTTGATTCATTCAAAATAATTTTTCCAGGTTCAAGATTTCGATCGAAAATGTGCCTTGAATTTAGAAGATGCTTAAATGAATTTAAAACGTGTAAAGAAACAGAATAGTGCTAACGGCTTGACGCAGTCATATCTCAGCGACTATGTAACAAAAAAAATAAAAGATACACGACAAATAATAAGTAAAATTGATTCAGTTAATATCAGAACAATGCGAGCGGGGATTAACCCGCTAATGAAAGGAGGTGGAGTATTATAATAAATGTACTGAATCCCCAATTTCGGACAAATTCGTCAACTCTTATCGCGCAAAGTTCATTTCATAATGATTTTATTGAAATGTTTATCTAACTATTAATGGAGATAGTTTAAAGGCTCAGATACCTTCTTATTCATCTTGTCTTCATGTACCATTTCTTTTGTAGTATTTACTTTGATGTAGTATTTTTTCTCAAAAGGAAGAAGATATGTAGATCGACGTGTGTGTATTTTTTCCTATAAATTCCTAAAAGTTGTAAACAAAAGATGGTTCTTAAATACACTTATTTCTGCCATTTCAATCCATATGAGAAAGTTTACTGTTAAGGATGATAATTTTTTTATACTGTTACAGATTAATTGAGTATACTGCACCAACCCGAAAACATAACAACGATCTGGTATCCGGTATGCCCCCATTGCCACCTACAGACGCAGAGGGCAATTGCTTACAGTATCACCGAAGAAAAACATCTAAGGAAGTAGCACGATGGATCTGCTACCTTATGGTTTTTAGTGATCATTAACTATTCAGATGTAAAGGTTAAGCAATTGTTACTTGAAGCAGTTAATATAGAAAATTTGCCTGATTGCAAGTTCTTAAACGTTTTAAATATCGTTACTGGTAGTATTGCAGTTTAATTTGATCAACAAAATAACATCACATCTTACTTAGCTGATGTACCCCAAACTGAGAGCATTCCTTTCTTTATTATTAGCATTGTTTTTGCTAGCTAAATATGCATTGAAAACAGTAGCCTGTGCTATTTTGAAAGTAAGACTTTATAGGCAATCTGTGGATTCAGATTGCTTATATTTACAAATTAATCTGAGGAAGAAATGATCTTCACTCCATGCCATTAGTTAAGTACTAAGCAGAGTTGGTCTAGCTAGTATGGAAACACTCATTCGCCTAATGTCTACTGACAGTTCACCGCGGCAAACGTTAAATGAAATATGTTGTGCAAATAACGTTGGCCGCGCACGCAGCTGGGCAATAACGTTAATTGGAACACAGAGATAATAGTGGTAAAACAAATTTAATGGCAACATATGGACTTGCGCCATAGATTTCGAAGCCTAATGTAACTCGGAAACACTGGTATATAATGGAAAACATTTCATAAATTATTCTGGTCTATTATCATAAGTTCCTGTCTATTTTAGAAAGAAATAATAGGTTTTAAACTAACCAAAACAATACGAAATCTTTCATTTTCCATTATTCAATGCTACCAAAAAATTATTACTTGTAAAAATAAATGTTTTTCTTTATTACCTACTTAGAAATGTGGTTTTAGACGTGAAAAATTAATATTTAGAAAACAGATTTCTATACATTGGAATATGTAGCTTCTAATAAAACCTTGTTAAACTTACTAATAGTTCATAAAAGGAAGGCTGTGAAAATGGAAGTTGAACTTTGTAGTTAAAATCTTTAGCTACAGTAATAATTTAATCGTTCCTTATATCTAATACTTTTTTTGGTAAGCCAATGCAATTGGTAAGTGGTAAATCATAAATTTCCGCTGTCAGTCGCTATGCTAACAGAGCTGCGCGCCTGTTATGTAAATGTTTTTGACTTGTATATATCGACAAGATGCGTATGTGTTCCATGCAAGCTGGTACTGTAGGTCTGCTAAGTGAAGAGTGATTGGGGACCACTGATGTCGTTTATGAGAACCAATACTAGATTCACGTAGACGCTTGATTCTGTTGTCTTAGGGATAAATAGCTAGTACTCACTGACCCCCAAACCACATAGTGACACGACTAACTCGTAGTAGTTAACGCTGATTGGTCAAATAGAAACTAATTTCCTGTTACTCCATCGCTACAAATTAATGTGTCAGTCTACAAAATGTTAGTGATCCATTTGCAGCCTGTTTTTGATCAATAAATGTAGATTTTGTGGACTCGACGCCGAAAGTATGATTTAAAAATTACTATACTTTGAATGTTTTTGAATAAACACCATTTTGTTTGTCATCCAACGAGCTTTCAGAGTTGACGGTGTCATTAGAATCTATCAGCATTCTGAACCTCGCACTCAGACCGAAATAATCTGCGACTTATCAGCTTAAGTGAATAATTCATAAGATACTGAGGATAGGTGTCTACAATTGTATTCGTTAGTTTTAACAACTATAACGCTGGTTCAAAAAGTAACGAGAAGTTTTGGCCCTGGCTGTTGAGGCACTTGTCCCACTGCGACAAAAGGCGGTGAATGCCTGTCTCGTAAAATTCCTGGGGCTGCGATGTGAAGCAAGGTCCTCCGCACACGGCGCGTCACCGCTCGTCGCGTGCGTCCTGTGCGTCACGAGCGTTTCACGCGAACTGGGGTCCACCAACAAAGCGTTTGAACTGGCCTGTCTGCCTGCAGAAATAGGCGGGGAGGGTTGTGTACTTAGGTTTCATCGTACATATCATTAGGAGGATATTCTGATTTAGAAATGTCAAGTTTAAATGAAGACGAGGATAAAGTTATGTAGGTCTACTATTATTAACTTAAATGCAAATGAGGAAGAAGAGGAAATATTGGGTGCATTCCCACTCAAAAGGAACGTCATCTGCAGAGTATTCGGTGCGGCCACTGAACTAAAAGAATCAGACGCCAGATTTCATCCATTTTAAAAAATGTTCAAAGATTCATTTACCGAGCTTGTGGAAATGATTTGTTTCGTGATCCACTGGCGAAATACGAACATGAGGGAATGTGTAATGGTGGAAGAAATGTTAATTACATTAACGTATGAATTAACATAATATTTCACAAATGTTTATTATATCAATATTTTCCACAAAGATTTATATTTTTAAAACAATAAAATAAAGGTAAGCAGAAATTATAGTGCTGGCCAGAACAATTGGCGGGTCTCCTAGAATGCGCCGTTGCCAAACCACGCGCTTAACAGTTGTATTCACCTTTTTACTTGAAGTAATAGTTTATACTGTATTTTAAATAATTTATAATCGAAATTTTGTGATAAAATATTGATTTATGTCATTTCGTTAAGAAAGTTATGTTCGTGTAAATGCATTTGATATAACTGAAGAATACTTTCTCGAGAAATTAAGAAAACGTATTGAATTACTCTTCTTTATTTTATTTGTGGCTAAGCACGTATTAAATTTTATTTACAACTAAAATCAAAATTATACTTTGTTATCCTCTGCACTGAAAAACTTGCAAAATTGACGACAAAATTATATATATATATAGACTATAGAATTAAAATTGCTGTATACCAAAAATGTATATGTAGAAAAGAAGTATGGCCACTGCAGTTCTTTTTATAAAAATCAACCATAATAAAAGTAAGCAAAAATGTTATATTGTCATCATGAATATTATTAGAAAGCCAAATGTTTTTAAGCAAAATTAATAATATCCAACAGTAATATCGTAACTTACTACCAACAATAAAACAAGTTAAATATGAGTTTGGGGTTTTAAATAACATTAACACAGCAAATGTTTATAGTATCTTAAACTGTTAAGTACAAGCTATTAAAGTTGCTCAGTAATTGATAAGTTTATTGCGTAATATGTTAGATGTTCTTTAATACCTTACTTGTCATTATTCATCTCCATCAACGCCTTCTTCTTCATCATCATCATCTTCCACTTCTTCGCTGCTCTCGTTCTCTGTCGTTGAATCTTCGTTGAGGTTGATTATAAGAGGCTCGATTACATTATCTCGGACCACTTCCTTTTCGAAATCTTCTGTTTGCAGTTTTTCGGTATGGTAAACACATTTCTGCCACTGTTCGACGGTGACGTTTTCCAAGGCTTTATGCAACAAACGTTCGACATCGGCGATTTTGAAAGTGTTGTTTTTCTCCGCCACTTCTCTTTTGACTTGGGCCCAAATGAGCTCTATCGGATTGTACTGGCAATGATAAGGGGGTAATCGGACTACTTCATGTCCTCTTTCGTTTGCAAGTACATCCAACTCATACACCGGTTCTTCTTTATTCATGCGAACCTTCTCCAGCATCTCAGCTCTAGTCTCCGTAGGCAAAAACGAAATTTTCTTTTCTGTTAGCCAAGCAGCTATATCAGCTTTCGGCGATTTGGTTGTTGGAGCTCGGTTTATCACTGCCGAATGATATTTGGCGTTGTCCATGACGATGATAGAACCTTCCTCCAAAAAATTCAAAAATCTGTTGAGAAACCAATCTTTAAACGTCGTTGTATTCATTTCTGAGTGATAATCTTCAGATTTGTTGGTTTTGCTGCATCTGTAGACCAACTTACTTTCCTGGAGAAAGCCTGTCTTTGCTGAACCCGCATGCAAAACAATTAGCCTTGCCCCTTTTCCGACAGGTACCTTTAAGCCCCCACTTTGATTTGAATTCTGCCAGATATTTTTTAAAGAATGGTTCTGAGTTACCCAAGTTTCATCTAAGTAAAAAATGGGTCGCGTGTCACCTGAGCTACGAAGGGAGCTCATTTTCCTCAAAAATTTGACTCTTGAGGACACTAAGTCGTTTCGCTCAAGCAAAAATCGCCTACCATCATTCTGACGCCTGTATTTAAACCCTATATTGTTCAATATGCGTCTTACAGATCGTGCAGATCCTGTAAAATTTATCTTCTCTTTAATATTTTTCTTAATTTTTCTGAGGTAGGGTACTCACCACGGTCGTAAAATTCGTGTACTGTTCTCCTGACAATGTCCCTGTCAAAGTCGTTAAGCTTTGTTATAGTGCTGTATTGTTTCACATTTTTCTTTGGAGAAACAAACGTAGGCGATTTTCCCTCACGACACACTCGCTGGACAGTTCTCAAACTAACACCACAAGCTTCAGCGCAAATAGCCTGTACATTCCCTAAATTTCTTCGCAATATGGTTGTTTTTTGCGGTAACAAATCACTACAGTTTTTTATTTCATTAACATCAAGTACGTCCATATTTTTCAAGTCTTTTCTTACCAGCGTACATGTAGAAGACAAAATTTCACCATCATTGTCCACAAGGAGTTTGAAATATTTATATACACTGTGAATGATAGATTACTCTGCCGGCGAAACTCTGTTGTCTTCTTCAGCCGCGGTGGTTCTGCTGTCGATGACGTGCGTCTTGTTGGAGTCGTTAGTCCGGAAACACCTGGAGTAGGAGAATAAGTCTCTTCCTGAGTATCCATTTTTAGTAGCACGATTCTCTTGCTAAATTACCGTTATTACAATTTACTGCACTTTTTGTTCGGTAAAATTAGGACACTAAATTACTGTAATTAATAAATAACTAAAACGAATTATTTAAATCGCAAAACGCTAAAATCAAAATATTCTCTCTGGAGCAAGCTCACCCTCACACTGACACAAACTCCGATTCACAGGTTCACACATTTTTTGTGTGTTGAAAGGGAGGTGGAAGGTTTGGGGTGGGCTGCCGCTTGGACTAGGCAACACAGGCCGCACAGCGTTGCAATTTTCAGGTGATAGAAAGAGAGCGCATCGCAAGTTTGTCCCCAAGTACGGCAACAGCGCGTTAACACTGACCCGCCAATTCTTCTGTCCACAGCTATAAATATTTATAATAGTGTTAAACGCTTTTGGTGGTAGCTCAGTTCATTCTGAGAGCCAATTGACAGTGAGGTCTCGTTTTCAGGTTGTGAACTTGAATCTTTGAAAATTTCATTTGCTGCCCCAGTAAATGTAGATAAAGGGCTGTGACTTTCATATTGTAAATCCATTCCTCGTGTTTGGAAGTCAATAGGATTAACTCCAAGTGTTTCATCTATTAGCAACAAAGTCCTTCATTTAATTGCTCTGAGTTCTGCATCTGTCATAAATAACATGTCAGACACAAGACCTAGTGCAAAATGTTTGATGCCCTCTTTTGTTTCATTAGCTGGCGAGATTGCACGACCGAGAGATCTTCAAACATCAGATCCACCGGGAAAACTTACGATTACACATCAGTCACCTCTACGGGGAGGGAATGCTAAAGCAAGTCAAGAAGCTTGATAAGCTCCGAAACAGGAAACAACGCCTGCTGAGCGCACTTGCCTTTCTAAAGAGATGCCGTGATAACTGCATAGTACCAACTTTTGCCAAGGTTGTTCATCACATCCAGACACCTGCTGCGAACCGAATTACAAGAAGAGCCAGCCTTGCTTTGGTACGAGAACGGATCAGAGACACGCGCCGTCAGCTTGATACTATTACCGCCATCGGAGCGACCCGGCGGGAGTGGGAGGGCTTGGTCGGAGGGTATAAATATCGATGCGCGCGGAGCAGTCCAGCAGTCGCGTCCTGGACTGCGTTCCTCATGCCGACCACTGGACACTACCTGAAGATGATGGCACGGTACGCCATCGAAAATTCGTACATTTACGACCAAATGACCCGGCTGCACGCCCGAGAGATCTTCAAACATCAGATCCGCCGGGAAAACTTACGATTACACATCAGTCACCGCTACGGGGAGGGAATGCTAAAGCAAGTCAAGAAGCTTGATAAGCTCCGAAACAGGAAACAACGCCTGCTGAGCGCACTTGCCTTTCTGAAGAGATGCCGTGATAACTGCATAGTACCAACTTTTGCCAAGGTTGTTCATCACATCCAGACACCTGCTGCGAACCGAATTACAGGAAGAGCCAGCCTTGCTTTGGTATGAGAACGGATCAGAGACACGCGCCGTCAGCTTGATACTATTACCGCCATCGGAGCGACC
Source organism: Vandiemenella viatica (assembly GCA_031002005.1). NCBI lineage: Eukaryota > Metazoa > Arthropoda > Insecta > Orthoptera > Morabidae > Vandiemenella > Vandiemenella viatica. Next base: position 303,576,545 of record JARYHS010008074.1, read on the forward strand.
CGGCGGGACTGGGAGGGCGGGGTCGGAGGGTATAAATATCGATGCGCGCGGAGCAGTTCAGCAGTCGCGTCCTGGACTGCGTTCCTCACGCCGACCACTGGACGCTACCTGAAGATGATGGCACGGTACGCCATCGAAAATTCGTACATTTACGACCAAATGACCCGGCTGCACGCCCGAGAGATCTTCAAACATCAGATCCGCCGGGAAAACTTACGATTACACATTTATCCTTTTTGTTCTGCATATATTCAGCGAAGACAGTGTCGACTGCAACACAGTTGTCGCTCGTTACTCCTCTCTTTCGTTTTCTGCTAATATTTTTCCTGCCAATAGGTGTGTCTCTGGAATGGCCAGGTTGGTCAGCCACAACAACAGGTACTGGGGCCGACGTAGAAAGTTCATTAAACGGTGTAGAAAGTGATGTGAAAGACAGGACAAGTAGAGGAGCCGGTGGATCTTGAAGTACTGATGGTGCGTTCGAAGATTCGGGGACGTCTATATTTCCTCATTTTCTTCAGCTACCTCATTCTCATGAGAAATTTGAGGTAAATTACCATTTTATAAAATTGATCCTTTGAAGAACGGAAGAGCAAACTTCATTGGGTCTTTCAGATAATATGCTTTTTTTTCCCCTCTTGATCCTGTTCTGCTTGGGGGAGGTTAGAAATTTTTAACGAAAGTGCTCTTCAAATTCCTCCACTTCTCCTTGCGTTCGGCCACGAGAAAAAAAAAGAAGAAACATATTAATTACATGTACCTGTATCATTTATCAAGTTATAAACTACAGTGTTTGACTGCAACATGTGGTGTAGTGGATTTTCAGTTGTTCGTTTTTGTTTGTCCAAGCCAAGACGACAAACGGAACTAAAACCCCAGACACCTTGCCGCCTCCCCTTGTTTAATGGCATCAAAACATCCGGTATAGGCATTTCCTTTATTAGGATACCTGATGAGACCATACTCGAAACGGGCTCGTTATAATGTAAAAAGAATATTCAACTACGGATTTAACCGAGGGAAGAAAAGCATCGAATGTACTTTTGAAATGACAGAAAAATTTCATGTGTTGAATATTCCGATGCGTTGCCGTGATGTGAATAAGGTCATTGACACTGTGAAAGCTATGAGTGTACTATATAGCTACGTCAGAAAAATAGAAGGTATCCAATACACAGCCCAAAGTGACGACAATTGTGACTTAAATGTTACTGCAAACTACATTGCTTCCACACCCTCAGCTCCACACCCAGCAATAAAAAATCAATCAATAGCTAATTCCTTGAGAGAATATTCAGCAAAGTATTTTGTCACTCCACAGGCTTCAATACCTTGGCACTAGAAATACTGGTTTTAACAATAATACTATGCACAATTTATTTCTCATCTTCAATTTTTGTTACGTAATTTTTCTATATTATAATGTCTACTACACATGCATTGGAATAAAATTATCATAAAAAATGTAGTATTAAAAAAATAAAGTGAATCTATTTACATACCTGTTAACTTTACTGCCGTTGCAGAATCGTTCCATGCTATTTGAAATGCAATCCTTTCATGAATATCCAGCAAGCGTGTAGTTATACAGAACATGCGGGTTTTCTACTTCAACGACAAAGAAAATGTTAAACGCCTCCATCGTCTCACTCGTCTCGAGCGTCACGCACGAACTTCCAAACCGATCGCACGAGACGCACGCCGCTCGAGACGAGTTCGCGCCGAGTACTGATCGCACGAGAATCGCTCCGTTGGCGGCTCCCCACTGCCTTCCGTAAGAAGTTCGGACACGACGAGTACGAGACGAGGACGCATTGCTTGACCTCTTCGTCTGAGGTGAATCATTTGCCCTACTGAGTCTTTTTAGGGGATCAAAAATGGCATGATCTCATTGTCGTGGAGCAGAATAACCCAACGGGTTAGCTTGCCTGGTAGTTTTGATTTGATCGCTTGGCGAAGGGTGGTAAATTTTTGCGAGTTACGCTGTGCATTTACTGTTGTCACGTCCTGCAGGAAGTATATCAGAAGGAGGCCGTCTTGGTCAAAGAAGAACTTCAGCATAACCTTTCCTGCACTTGGGTGGATGGCCTAGGATTCTCTTGGTGGTGGTGACCCTCCATGCTTCCACTGGAGACTTTGTCGTTTCGATTCTGGTTCGAAGTGATGACACCAAGACTCATTTCCAGCCATCACTCGTGCCAGGAACTCATTCCCTTTCCTGGCATAGCACTGCAGATGATCAAGACAGTGCGCCATTCGACATGCTTCCTGTTGTGGTTGAAGACTCTGGGGCACCCATTGGGCGCACACTTTGCGCCAGTTCAGTCTTTCCGTCATGATGGTGTGAACATTTCCGACGCTCAATCCGACCACGGTGGCTACGGCTTTCACTGTAACGAGTCCTGGGTAAAGAGTCCATCAACCAGCTGTAAGATGTCATCGGTATTGCGGTGTGGTGCTCCAGACCGTGCCTCATCGGCTAACGACACCCGTCCATCCCTGAAGCGCTTGTGCCACGCCTTGACTTTGCAAGGGACATGCAATGTTCACCGTACACTTGTGACATTCTACGATGAATGTCCGTTCCCCGCTGTAAAAAAACGAACAACACCTCTTTGCTCTTCTTTTGACGCATCCATTTCACTGCTTACAACACGAATGAGCGCTGGACTACTAACGGCTGCTTCTGCTAGCTTTGTAGTCACGTCACTTGTCATCGTGACCCGATAGCGGCGGGCATGTGGACTTCCGCCCTCTTGTCGGAAACCCTCTTTGTTACTGACGCAACGATGTTACCATTCTGTCACCGGTTTCCGCATTCCAGACTCCGGCTCGTTCTTTTTGAACGTTCATTATATTAAATGGGGCATATGACAGTAAATCATGTATTAAAAAGTTAGAATAATTCTCAAGAGAATATTGCTATATCCGTACGGCGGCCGACGTTGAACGGCGATGGGGCAAGCCGCAGGAGATGGTCACGAAGAACCCGAACAAGTCCAAAGAGCAGGCCGAACGGAATCCAAAGACGCGCACTGATTGTATCCGACGTGAGGTTTACAGAGTCCGAAGAGAGCGTACCGAACGTCACCGAGGATAAGCACAGTCATGAGTCCGAAAGCGATTCACTGAGTCCAAGAGAGAGTACCGTAGACGTAGCCGAGACGAAACACTGTAGAGAGTCCAAGAGACGAAGCACAGTTAACGGAGACGCGACCGGAAGCGCAGCGAACACCGAACTGGCTGAATGGAGCTGCGCTGGCTTATTTATATCCGTGCCGGGTCGGCTCTGATTGGCCGTGGCGGAAACTGTGCTGCGGTGGCGCTGGTTGTCCTGATGCCAGCGCCGTCTATACTATGTCGATTTCCATGTCACCTGCCGGGCATGCCGCAATGTCAGGACGGGATACCAGATCCCTCCCCCCTGAAGTTGGCGCGTACGGACGGAAGCGCCCTGGACGATGCTTGGGGTGATGAGGCTGGAATGATTGTGGTATCCCGGCCGCATCATGCGCCGACGTACTCCATGGTTGAGGACGTGGTGACGTGGGTGCCGATGTGGTTGGTGGATGGTTAATGGATGTGTCCATTTCGACGTCACTCTCGTCCGGCACTGCTGGCTTTCTTGGGCGCAAGTTGTATCGTCGTTGTAGGGAGGGTGGTTGTGGGACCTCTACTAATGGCGCTGATGGTGGTATACTGTATTCTTCCTGATATTGTTGTGATGGTGATGGGCCTGTTGTGATGTGAGGACGCAGCTGGTTTTGATGACGGCGTTCTATTCTGTGTGGCGTTTGTATTGAGATGACACGGCGTCCGTGTGTCCCCACTACTGTTGCTGGCACCCAAGTGGCGTTCCCTCCGTAGGCGCGTGCCCAGACCGCGCTGCCTGGCGTGTACCGATGGGATGGTCTGGATCGGGGCTCTGCCGGTGATGGTGCCAGGAGGTGCAGCATCGTTCGTGGTTGTCGCCCATGGAGCAGTTCTGCTGGGCTGCGACCATTAATTGGTGTTGTCCGGTATGTGCTGAGAAAGAGGGTGAGGGCGGAAGACGTCGTAGCTGACTGTACCTCTTTCAGCATTTGTTGCTTGAACGTCCTTACGAGCCGTTCTGCTTCGCCATTTGAGGCGGGATGGAATGGAGGACTGAAGATATGTTTGATGCCGTTAGCCGCGCAGAATTCTTCGAATGTGGATGCTGTGAATTGGGGCCCGTTGTCTGAGACGAGGGTGCGTGGTAACCCCTCGATGGCCAAAACCTGGCTTAACGCATTAAGTGTAGCTTCCGTCGTTGTGGATGCCATGCGAACCACGTACGGGTATTTTGAATAGGCATCAATTATAAGTAGCCACATAGTTCCCAAAAATGGGCCTGCAAAATCCAGATGAATGCGGTCCCATGGTTGGCGGGGTGTGGGCCAGGGGGCGAAAGCTTGCGGTGGCGCTGCCTGATGTTGGGCGCAGGCTGTGCAGCTGCGTACCATCTTCTCAATGTCTCGATTGATTCCTGGCCAATAAGCATGTCTTCTTGCGAGATTTTTCATACGGGACATGCCCCAATGTCCTCGATGCAGGAGCTTTAGAATTTGCGAGCGCAATTCCGCTGGGATGACCACACGATGTGTGTCGTTTTCTGCGTCCAAAAGGATGACGTTGTCTGTGACCGAGAGTCTGTCAGATATGTGGCGCCATGTCTTCAATTCGTTGTCCATTCTGCGTGTGAGGTATGTTGGCCACCCGTGAATGATATAGCGCAGGACCTGGCGCAAGATTGGATCCCGCTGGGTGGCGGAGGCGATTCGGGCTGCTGTAATGGGGAACCCGTCCACTGTCTGCTTCCTCTCTGTGTCGATTGGAAACACAGTACTTCTTGTTGGTCGAATTCCGGATCGGGGCCGGCAGGCAGGCGTGATAGGGCGTCGGCATTGGAGTGTTGTGCTGTTGGCTTATATTGGATTGTATAATTGTAAGCGCTCAGAAACATCGCCCATCGTTGGAGGCGTTGGGCCGTTCGCTCTGGGAGGCTGGCGCGGGGTCCAAATATTGCCACCAACGGTTTGTGATCCGTGATGAGGGAGAACTTGGTTCCAAATAGATATACATGGAATTTCTTGATAGCGAAGACTATTGCCAATGCCTCTTTCTCGATCTGCGAGTAGTTGCGTTGTGCTGGCGTCAATGTCTTAGAAGCAAACGCTATCGGTTGTTCAGAGCCGTCTTCATTCCTATGTGCGAGTACCGCCCCGATTCCATATGCTGAGGCGTCAGCTGCCACGACTAGGGGCCGTGTAGGAGAAAACGGCGTCAGACAAGGAGCAGACCTTAGCATGCGCTTTAGCCGGTCGAAGGCCCGTTGACAAGACGGGGTCCAGTTGTAGGCAACGCCCTTTTTCCGGAGCTGGTTGAGGGGTTGTGAGATATGTGCCGCTTGTGGCAGAAACTTTGAGTAGTAATTTATTTTCCCGAGAAAAGCTTGTAGTTCTGGCAGATTCTTTGGGTGGGGTAGGGAATCTATGGCGGCCACGTTGCGGTCCGATGGCCTAATTCCCTCTTTGTTGAGCCAATGGCCGAGATATTCTACTTCCTCTTGAAAAAACCGACACTTCTCGAGGCGACACCTCAGCCCTGCCTCTTGTAATGCTGCAAATAGCGTGCGCAGGTTTTGTAGGTGCTCCTGGCGAGTGGTTCCTGTGACAATGATATCGTCCAGGTAGTTTGCGCATGCCGGTATGTGTCGCAACAGCTGCTCCAAGTATCTTTGGAATATTGCCGGTGCAGAAGCGATGCCAAACGGGAGGCGCTTGTATTTGTAGAGTCCAAATGGTGTGTTGATGACGATGTTTTGTGATTCCTCATCTAGTGGAAGCTGCAAGTATGCATCTGCGAGGTCAATCTTCGAGAAATATTCGCCGCCCGCAAGTTTGGTGAGAAGGTCTTCTTGTCGTGGGATTGGATACGTCTCGACTTGAGACTGGGCGTTGATCGTAGCCTTAAAATCTCCACATAACCGGAGGGTGCCATTGGGTTTCCGTATGATGACCAGTGGTGTAGCCCATGCGCTGGATTTGACCGGTTCGATTACTCCGATTTTCTGAAGTCGGTCAAGCTCCTGTTTTACTGCTGCCCGTAAAGTGACCGGAATAGGTCTGGCACGACAAAAGCGAGGTACTGCACCGGGCCGGAGAGTGATGTGAGCCTCGAAATCTGAGGCGCACCCTAAGTCTGGCGTAAAGATGGGTGCGAACTGAGTGCAGAGGTCGTCCAGGTCCTGGAATGGGACCGAGTCCGATATGACCTGGACTTCGTCCACGATTGAGAATCCGAATCTGTTGAATGCGTCTAGTCCAAAAATGTTAGTAGCCGAGGGCTGATCCACCACAAAAAAAGTGATTGGTCTGGTGACTTGTTTGTAGGCGGCCGTGATGGAGACCTGACCCCGCAGGGGAATGTCTCTATTCCCGTACGATACCAAACGCCGTGAAGGTGGAGACAACGGTGGTGAGCCTAGTTGAGCGTAGGTGGCTTGGTTTATCAGCGAAACGGTTGCCCCCGTGTCCACTTGAAAACGGATGTCCTCGAGTGATGGGTTGTCAAGCTTCAGTGCCGCTGTGCGCACCTCTGGGTCTGGAGCTAGCTGCACTATGACGTCGCGGATCAGGGAGTCTGCATATGAAGTCCTGCACTTTGCGTTTGAGCAAGTGAAGTCGCATTTGCGGCTAAGACCTTGGAGATCAGTCACCCATGACCGGTATGATTGTCCCGGTTGTTTGTGGTACTGATGGAACTCAAGGCGGGAGGCCACCACGTGGTATCTTTGAGAGTAGTAGCTTGTTAGCAGAGTGCACATTTCCTTGAATGTGAGGGCGACCGGGTCTGATAATGGGGCCAGCTTCCGCAGGAGGAAGAACGTGTCGGGTGATGCCCACGACAGAAACAGCGAGCGCTGTAAGGCATCGTCCGTCACCTGGAATGCCGAGAAATGCTGTTTGAGCCGATGCAAATATGTGTCCCAGTCTTCCTTAGCGTCATTAAATGGTGGAAACGCTGGCGGTCGGAAGTGTGAATTTTCCGAGGCCTGGACTGACTTGGCCTCCTGTGCTAACAGTTTCTCCAGTATTACTTGGAGCGTTTGCTGTAGCAGCGCTGTCTGCTGTTGTTGTTGCTCCAGAATACGAGTCACGGTGTCCATGATGCCAGCTGATAACCTTTTTCCTCGTCGCCAATTGCTATATCCGTACGGCGGCCGACGTTGAACGGCGATGGGGCAAGCCGCAGGAGATGGTCACGAAGAACCCGAACAAGTCCAAAGAGCAGGCCGAACGGAATCCAAAGACGCGCACTGATTGTATCCGACGTGAGGTTTACAGAGTCCGAAGAGAGCGTACCGAACGTCACCGAGGATAAGCACAGTCACGAGTCCGAAAGCGATTCACTGAGTCCAAGAGAGAGTACCGTAGACGTAGCCGAGACGAAACACTGTAGAGAGTCCAAGTGACGAAGCACAGTTAACGGAGACGCGACCGGAAGCGCAGCGAACACCGAACTGGCTGAATGGAGCTGCGCTGGCTTATTTATATCCGTGCCGGGTCGGCTCTGATTGGCCGTGGCGGAAACTGTGCTGCGGTGGCGCTGGTTGTCCTGATGCCAGCGCCGTCTATACTATGTCGATTTCCATGTCACCTGCCGGGCATGCCGCAATGTCAGGACGGGATACCAGAAATATTATCAGCTCTAATGGGTTAACAGTTAACTGTTTCATCTTGAAACCTCTTTCAGAAAATAGTTTAACAAATACGGAAAGAGGTTTACGTTAGCTTTACACAATTGCTCCTAATCGTTCAAATTTTTTATGGCTTAATCGGAAAAGAACAAAAATTTTAGTAAAAGTGTTTATACCGAATTTATATATGCCATATGTTTTATACAGTAATTCTAAATTTCACTTCCTACCAGTTTTCTGGAATATTTTAAATTACCAGACACCTATGTTACAACGAAATGTGCTTCAGTTTCTCTAATCTTACATAAAATTTGATTTCTAGATGTTAAGAAATGAAAAACCGGGAGTGCATACTTCTTATGGGATTACGCCACGACGAGGTTACCAGAGGCGGGAAAGGATTAAGGCAAAGAACGGAAAGAAATCGGCCAAAGCCTTTTGAACGAACGTTACAGCCATTCGCCTGTAAGAATTTCGATAAATAATTGAAAACCGAAATCTGTGTGACCGGAAAGGGATTCCAACCTGCGTCCTCCAGAATGCGATACTAGAGCGTTACCGCTCACCTACCACATCGTAAAATTCGGAATTTCTATCTGTCTGTCTATATGTTCGTATCTCTGTCTGTTTGTCCGCATATAATATAAAAGCATGTGTACGGAATTTAAGCAAGCTGCAAATAGTGACAGCTTATGTCACCGTCTGAGACATAGGAAACCTTTTATTGATATTAGTAAAACACCACAAAGATATAGACCCATAAATATGAAATTATTAAATTTTTCTCTGTATGTTAGCGCAAACATTAATTAACCGTTTTAACAGAATTTCTCATAATGACAGCATATATAATAGAGCAGTATTTAAGACATTTTTTATCTAGAAAAACAACATTTTTCTTGATGACACGGATGAAAAAAAAGTAAACTTATAAATTTTGTCACGTAAAAAATTATCGTCAGAATTTAAACAGATTGGATACAGCAATATTTCATGTCATTACATAAAATGTAGAAACCTATCTATACAGCTTAGTAACTTAACAACTGATGAAACAGCAGTCGAGTCCATAAAAGAAAAAATCTTTGCGAGCATCAATGAAAAATAAGTTAACTGATTTGACCAAAATGAAGATTCGAGGTACAAGTACTCTATGAAATAAAGGTCAAAAACGTAAATTTTTATATTTGTGTCATCATTGACAGATCAATCAAAACTAAGTAACGGATTTCAACAAAACTACACACTAATACCACACCCCTTGGTTCAACATACAGGATATTTTCTATTCCGAAAGGATACATTGCGTGAGAAATCGAAAACAAAATTCACGTACCTCAAAACAGTGTAGAGTTTTTGTGAAATTTAGTAAACTGTGGGTTTGCGTACATATTAATAACTTCCGATCATCATAAAAATTATGCAGCAAAGAGAGAATAGTAGTTGTTTTGACTTTTTTTATTGATTTTTATAATCTTCTTATATACGGAAGTAGGTCACCTAATTACCAATTGATGACAATATTGTCTTTTGATAAACGAAAACGGTATGGTTAACAATAACAGATTGAATTGACGATCCAATTAGAGATTTTATATGACAAGTTTATATTCATATAAATACAACAATGTTTTCAAGCACATGCCAGACCTGAACACATTAAATATTGTTTCTAAAGAAGCTTTCTGAACAATATTGAGGTTTGCCTATGAGTTATCCACAAACATAATATGTTTCAAATTGATTAAAGTTTCAGTGGCTTGTGAAAACAAATGCTCTGCACAAATGTACCTCAAAACATTTACGTGCAACCAAAATTCAGAAGGGAAGGAGGAGATATAAGAAAGAGTGAAAAATAAGGCTGTCTCCCTGCTTTTTTCTTATCTAGCCAACATTATTCGATAATTTATCTGTATATTAATTAAAAAATCTAGGAATTTCATGTGAAAGAGGTTGTGGGCTGGGCTAATACATATTATACGGTAAGCAGGAACAAAAATCTGAGTTATAACATTACTCAATTTTAAAAATTCTCTTTTTTTTTTTTTTTTTTTTTTTTTTTTTTTTTTTTTTTTTTTTTTTTTTTTTTTTTACCTCAAAATTAGTCGCCAAGTCATAAAGACAATGTGCGGTAGTCTAAGTCAGGTGAGTGGAAAGCAGAACTTGTTTACTTTTTTATGTTAGGAGTACCGTTTCTTATCGAATTTTTGGTGCCAAGACGTCTAATACCAATCATTAGCATAAAAGCTCTGACTGTTTGTTATCAGTGGAGGACTTGTCGCGTGTTATTAGTGTTCGCAGCATTATGAACTCGCCGTCGAGAGACCAGAGAGCCTCATTTGCTGACAGTAGCCTGCGCGCGGACACCTGGTACCTGCTTCTGTGAACGTCGTTAGCCACTTGCCGCACGCGCGCCGCCCGACCAATTCCGTGAGAGCCCCTCGTCCGCTGTAATTGAATCTTTATCCGGCTGCCCGCTGCCCTTCGCCACCCTCGCACCTGCTCTCCGACTCACCGTGTTAATTCCGGGAGCTCCCGCCCACACTATCTCACTTCTCCTTCTCTAATGTATAACAGCCAACACCTGGCCACTGTTTGATCGCTACGTTAAAAGGGGTAAGTAAGTAACTGCTAAACGTCTCCAGTTTTTTGGAAAACTACCAGCAAGCCCAATAGAAATACTAATACCCACTACAGCATGACAATGATATTGACAATTACTCAATTTCAAAAACAAAAATAAACATAAGCTTCTAACTGTTCCTAGGCTACTGTGTCAAAATGAGATAGCGCAAGGCGCAAGAAAGTAGTATAATGTAGTTCTTATAAACGAATATCCTCCAGTAAAGACATTTTTAGCCAGTGGTGAATAACTCTACTCTGTCCGCCTGTGAAAGGCGCGACGGGGTGTTTTTGGCAGGCAACCAGTTGCTTTTAGAACATATTGGTGGTAGCACTGCCTCCAGAAAACTCCTTCCCTCCCTATTTCTCTTCCTTTTTTATATTTTGTCCATAACAAGCTTTTCCTAGTTTCTTAGATTATAAATGGCCGCAGTTACCCCGAATCTGCTTGTCTAATTCATCAACTGTTAATTGCGTCGCACGTCTGGGAGCAAGACATCTTGAAAAAGTGTCGGGATAATCCAGCAGGCAGCTGCAGATGGTTTTGGGCGGTGGGGAATGGTGCACGGAAGCAGCTCGGGAGAAAAAGTAGCTATGCACGCTGTGGTGTTGTTAAGGTTTGCAGCAGGCACGCAACAACGTTTAGTTACTGCAGTTACAACAAAAGAGAATGGTGATTTAACAATGTGGAGCCTAATTGTTCTACTTTTTCTTTCTGATCGGGCCGACTAGAAATACGAGCCATTTAAATTCTTCAACCTTTGTCGTTTCTTCTACCGTTCAATCAAACATTCCTTCATCATTTCACCACTTATCTTCCTTCTGTCTTCAGATTACTTCTGACTTCATGTATTTTCTCTTCTCTCATGTAATCGTTCCGTACTTAATACCTTCTTTCTAAAGGTCACTCTTTTCATAGTTTCCATTTTTTTTTTTTTTTTTTTTTTTTTTTTTTTTTTACTCCTTGAATCTAGCTTGTTGTTGATTTTTTACCCAAAGGTAAATGAATATCTTTTGTGTTAATCTGTTACTATCCATTAAAATGATTTGTCCAAAAAACAGCAATCTCCTTTTTCTTATCGATCATATTATATTTTATATACTTCAGTCTATTTCCTTATTACTTCTTAATTTCCAAAGTTGGGTTATCTTCGTTGGATCCAAGATTTTTCTCGTAATTCTTCTTACTATTAATTTCAATTTATCTAATGGGTTGTTCAGTCGAGTATACACATTCTTATTTCATGACTGAATTGTAGTATCTTACTTTTTTTTTATTTCTTTACTTTCTCTAGTCGTTTTAACTCTGCGGTTAAAATTTTTGGATTATTTTTAATATTTGTAATATTTTTTTTTTCTACAGAAATTCTCAAACCTGTTTTGATGGCTATTTGTTCCAAAAGACTGATTTGTGTTGTCGCATTTGTAAAACTCTCTGGAAGTTAGGGAAATCGTCAGTCAATTAACTTCAGCACCTTAGTTATTTCGCCGCAAAGTTATTAGTGAAATGTTTTATTCCAAATTCTGACATTATTCACTGTCTCATTTTAGCAAAATAGGTTAAAAACCATAACACCTGTATTTTTAATATACAAAATATTCTTTTTTTAAGAAACCTACAAAAATGTTAAATACACATTTTCCCACTCAACACTGTAATATGGTGTTTTTTTTATTTTATTTGCTTAACGTCTCTTAACAGCGAGGTCTTTTAGAGACGGGAAAGGATGGGGGGTAAGGAATGGGAAGGAATTCGGCCATGGCCTTTTGAACAAAGAATCCCGGCATTTGCCTGGAGTGTTTTGGGAAACCATGGAAAACCCAAATCTGGACGCCCGGACGGGGATTTGAACCGCGGCCCTCCCCAATGCGAGGCGATAACGCTAACCGTTACACCACCAGGGTCGGTGACTACTGTGTAATATACCAGTTGGATGTATGAGTAAATTTTAAGTTTATGTATGAAATACTTCCCGGAAGATCAAGGAATCTCATTTCTGGTGGCTGGTTGTTGCAATCGTTTGTTCAGGGTACAACGGAAGATTTCTGTTTCATTAAATGTGAGTAGAAACAGATAGACATTATATCAATACTGCGGCTCCTCTCATAAAATAATAATAGTTTGCTTGACTCAGATACCATCAGATGGTGAAGCACAAGAATGTGTGCAGTAAACCTGTCAATACGTCATGCTGAAATACAATGTTCCTTTTAAGTAATGAAAACAAGTCACAGCGAGGCTCGAGGGGATGACGGAGATTACGTACTATCTTCCGGCCAATCTGACAATTGTTGACGTCACCCCGTTTGTCAGCGAAAACGTTTGAGCAAGTTGCTCAACCATTCACGCCAACCTGTAAACTGCCGCACGAAATGTTTTGCACCCCATTTTATCACATCAACACGTGTTTTGTTATCACCGCTGGTTTCTAATATACATCAACGTGATCTGCTCCACTGTGCTACGGAGTTTGTTGATTCCGTTATCTTTGAGTTCATGACAGTGTACAATTTTAATATTCGCAATCGGCTATTGACGCTACAAATCGCTTCGGAGACTGATTCTCAGGTTTCTGTTCAAAGTCTATACCTGTTCCCAAAAAAATCCATCACGAAGAGTTAAATTTCATCAGCGAAGGAGAAGTTTTTACGCAAGTATAGGTTTTAGGACATTTAATTCTCCACAGTAATACAAATCGAATAGTTAAGACTAGATGGCCTTCTGAGTTAAGAAATCTAATCTAACCACTCATTTGCCAATCTCGCTACGATAGTCTTTTTACTTTTGAGCCCCTTAATTTATCAGAATTTAACTGCACTCTATGTTTTTTCTTCCTCTAAATAACTGAATCGTTTTCATTTAAGTACTTCACATTGTTTGATCACATTACATCCCCCAGAACTTGGCAATAAATGTTACAGAGATGAAAACAAAATATTGTTGCGTGATTTTTAAGTCCGAAGATAATTTCTTCTTTTATGGCGGTTTACGGGCATTTAAATTTCAGTTGTACACTCTAAAAATACTATTACGTGGATACTTTGAGGATCCTGTGCCTTCTTCGTTTCAAATTTTTTTGTCAAGTTCCTGCAGAATATATTTGTAATGAGCCTCTAACTCCATACGACCTAGGAAAATCGTTCACTCCAACTTCAAAGGAACTCAACCATTAGTAAGAACAAGGACTATCTTTTACCTCTTTTATAGCTAGTCACTTCCGAACTTTCCACAATATTTTGCCGATCTCTTTACTCGATGGAGAATTCCACGTGAAGGAGACAAATAACTTGCGAAAGAATATTTATTCTTCAATTTAAGTACGAAACTTCTTAATTAATTAACAGGAGCGCAGCCAAACAATCTTCACCTCAGATTCTCGCCGAAAAGGGAACAAAGTCATTAAATTGAGTTCGTCAGGCAATTAACTTGGCGTGGCCTGGCGACGGAATGTAATGAGGCCCTGGAGACGGCAGAAACAGGTAGCCCTTCCAGGGCGAGGCGGCGCACCGCTCATTGTCTCCTTACAGCAGCCACTAACTACCTCTCGACTGCCATAGCAACTGCTGCTAATTTAGTTTGCAGTATGGAATCAGAAACTACCGTTAGCGTTGACAACGTGTAGGGTCTTGTTGTGCCTAACAGTTCTTCTACTAGGAGCTGGAGAAATTTAGTATGTTTGTGTCATAAGCTAACATCAATTAACTTCCTAACAGTGATCTAGAAATCATAAATAACTAATGAACATTTAAAATATATTGCCGAATTGAGTTACAAGCTTTCAGTTAGTTCAGATTCTGATCAGAAAAAATGATTAAAAATAAGGAGTAAAGAAATAAATTGGAAATAAGTTCAACGGTATTAAATAACAATTAACAAAAAATTTCTTATGGTTTTAAATCAAGTAGCTTGGTGTTTATAAGATGGTAGAAGTGAAGTGTAAACTTACTTGTTAGTCTTTACACATCACTATGCTGTTTCGTGAGTTTGTTGGTTTGCCTGGTTCCAAGACAACGACGAAGAGGACGTACCAGTTACAATATACCATTAGCTATTTAAGAAAAAAAAATACAAAAATAAACACCTGCGCAGGGATGGGTTGCGATGTATTCCGAACGCTCTGCTAAGGGAAAAAAAAAAAAAAAAAAAAAAAAAAAAAAAAAAAAAAAAAAAAAAAAAAAACATGTAAAAAGATTTATTTTAATATTTATTTTACCTTTATTTATTAGGTTGATTACTTAGGATTTTTGTTGAATTATTTAATACATATATGAAAATTTTTTTCATAGTGAATATTTTTTAAATTAGTTACCTTAACATTATCTCACGATAAATTGATGGTTTTCTTATATTTATTGCTGCTTCAGTCATTACCAATTTAAAAAGCTTTCGATATTACTGTCGTCTCCTGTAAGCACTTTCAACGCACTAGGCACCAGCCATTGGGATAAGACATTTATACTGTACGAATAGAGGCGCGCAGAGGAGGTACAGAAGAAAACTATCACCAACCTGGCATGTGACTGTATGCATCCGGGAAGACCATATTACTCTTCCAGCCAAATGCCAACCACCCGTCATAATGTGTATCTTTTTTGCGAAGATAAGGATACAACGACAGAAAGATTCCCCGAGTAAGATGTAACGCACTGTTAACAGCATTCTGTCACAGGGTGACAGCGGTAAGTAGGATCGGGACAAAATTTTGCCCTTCAGACGGAAAAAACCTTAAAGGAGGATGAATAGAAATGCTCAGCGATATGGTGCTGCACAAGGCAAAACTAAACAACTAAATAAAAGGCTAGAAATAGGCAAAAAAGGATAGAGCCTTGTTAGAATGTAATATACTCCTCGTGTGAAAAGATCTCACGGACGGATTTTAGATCGAGAAGTCATCAGAGTGGAGACATTAGATTTAATAGAAACTTCTGGTAAGAGGCCTGCTCATTGTTAGAAGTCTCAATAAGATAGCCTTTTGAAAGAACTGAAAGAGGGAGATTGAACGACTTAATTTATGTGTTGAAGTTAGTGAGATTAAATCGAGGAACGCACAGAATTTCTGGTCTGGGGAATACAGATTAAATATGATACAAGCGTCAATGTTGCGGAATATTCTATAAGAAAAGTGGTGAGAAAATCTAGAATGTTACTATAGTTGTGAATTTTTTGATGACAATATCAACCAACAAACCTAAACCAATGCATTTAACAGTTTCAAAGGAATACGATGGTAAAATGGAGAAGATATATGCCTAAAATGAAGCTTTAAGTCAATAATTGTATGGTCATGAAACTGTAGTTATCTTGGGTGAATTGAGTGCAATATAAATTAAATTTTCAATCAATAAACAAGACCAAGAGTGGAAGTCAGCTATTAGACTTTTTAGGAAATTACATATTAATCATTTCAAACGTATTTAAAGATTATTCTGAAAGAATAGGCACTTAGAAAAATCCAGGAAAGCCAGATAGTTGGAGGTAAATTACTTACTGGACAAATGGAGAGTATTAAACCGAGTTATAAACTTACGAGGAGGTGATTTAGAGTCTGAAAACAATCTGGTATTAATTAAGTGTAGACTGAAATTCAAGGAAATAAGGGGGGAAAAAACACGCGAAACGACTTGAAGTGGGGAGAAATATGTACTGAAAGATTATTCAACATGATATCTGAATTTTACAAAACAGGAGCGATTCTAAACAATTTTAACAAAATTTTCATCTAATCATTGAAGAATGCACAAGCTAATAAATGCAAAAATTATTTAAAAATAAGTCTGGCATCAAATTCTTCAAAGTTAACTAAAGTAACAGACAGAAGACAATAAAGTAGAACGGATATTACATGCAGGTTGCTTTGTGTTTAAGAAAAACTGAGGTAAAAGATAAACATTCCTGATGTTGAGATAAAAATTGGAAGGACGGATCAAGAAAAATAAAGGTAATGGAATAATTCATATTTATAGTTAAAATTATTAAAAATAATATGAAATTGAAGTATTTATTAATAGTAGAGAATCGCAAAGTATAAGCATCAGTTGCCATAGTGTGAGAATAGATTGCAGTATCTCGTCATTATTATTAATTAAAGAAATCAATCATTGTAACAGAAAAAGAGTAACTTTGAAGTTACTGTAAGTACAATATACTGCGATTTGCTGATGAGATTGTCTTGTAAGCTGAGAAAATTTATAATAAAAATTCTCCCAACGAGAAAAATTATTATATTAGGAAATTAATTAATGGCATGAACATAATAGTAGGCGAAGAATGTGAATTGAGTATAAAAAAAAAGTTATCGTGTGCAATGGAAAAAATAACGGCTGACTACATATTAAATAGTACCAGATGTATTAGAAGTAAGAAAATTACGCAATGAAATTACAGCTGATAGCCGAAACAGTAGATATTTCAAAAGCAACGTAAAAGTTACTACTTGGCACAGGTAAACCTTTGAGTTTCGATCACTTATGTATGAAAAAAATAATTTGCAAAACTCTGTATGCAGAATAGAGCAGATTATGAAAGGAAAATTTTGACTTTAGGAAGAACAGAAAGAAGGAAAACTGTAGCACTTTTAATGCGGCGCAGTATAAGAATATTGTGAAGTGTTAAGCAATTTAAATCACAGTATGAAACGAAACTATTTTAGAAATGATACGAGATTACAGGAGTTTGGGGAACAGTTTTAACGAAAGAATGGTTGGTCACATTTTAAGAGAAGGGTAATTATTAGTTTTTGAGTGAGGTATCCTTTACATGTGTAACAATGTCAACAATTCCATTAAGTTTAAAATAAATGTTTACTATTAAACGCGGAGTTTTATTGTACGGATGATAATTGCGGCCCATCTTGATATAGCAGTAGCGCTTATGAGGCCCAGAAAAAAAAAGTTGGAGTACCACTGCTGCAATGGGTTCATTGGGACAAAGAAGTTGACTAAAAATAAAGATACACTACTAAAGATTGCGTCAAACCAGGCTATATAATAAATTGTAAAAATTTAAATATTAAAGTGTTTGAAAGCAACATATGTTATATATATATATTGAAATTAAGAATTAATCAACTGTTACGAGTTGTAAATGTTTGTGTAATAATTACAGTTGTTATAAACAGTTATCAATTCGTTCACATTGTTTTGTCGACAGTAGGAACGTTACTAGACATGATGAGCGGTCAGATAACAGTTCATTTCAGTTTTTTGTACTATTCGGCTAAAAAATGTGTAATTTAAAAACCCGTGAATCAAGTCAACAATTTGGCAGAAATGTCTCTCTAATGTTAATTGTGGCACTGTATTATTCCGATTGTAGTACAACAGACCAACAAATTTCATTCAGTCAGCACTGGCTGATTTCAGTGGCGAAGGTTACACCAGTAATTTACAGTAGTAGGTCATTAAGAGAAGATGTGATTGCGTGGCATGTAATCAGGTGATTACCCTGGTGCGTGGATTTAGCGATAACAGCTAATGTTTCACCAGAGCGGTTTAAAACGAACTGTTGGTAATTACTCGCCACTGAATATTGGCATTCGTAAATGCCAGGCACTGAATTCCACTACTTCTCCGTTATATTACCCAAAAGCAAAATTTGTAATTTCGTCATATCGCTGTTGAGGGGAAACGTGATACAAGGAAGTGAGAGAGATTAAAACGACGCAGAGAAGTCACGTGCACCGAACTCACTATCTGTGCTGGATTTGGTATAGATAACAATCAAATGCAGAAGTCATTAAGTTAATGATACTCATCTGCAGGCCGCCAATGAATTTGAATCCACCATACGAATTTTCGATCTGCGTTAACATCGAGAAAAGCAGTAGAACTTTATAAAAAGGGAGAAAGCTATATTTTACTACATAAAACACTAACTTATATTACAAAGAACCAGTGGTTTTTATCCGTATTACATGCGTTAGTAACTTGAAAATGCAGAATAATTACTGTATTCATATATTATGACTCTAATTACTCTTGAATATATTTTTTAAATCAAGATAGTTTTCGCGAAGAAGCAATACATTTCCTTGTTAACAAAATATAAAATCATACTTTTAATTTAATTTAATTGCAATGGAGCACACGCTCCGGTGGCAATTTCACTACACACCCAACTTCCCCCTATCCTGCACTCACCTATATTTGCCCTCTACAAATTTTAACTTTAAATTCTTTTAACGTTGTCGGTAAGTTATTCATCATTCCCCTTGGTAAATCATTCCAATCCCTGACACCCTTACCGAAAAAAGAAAATCTAAATGATATTGTTTTATAGAATTTTGAACGTTTAATTGAATTATAGATCGTAGGTTACTTGACAATCTTTTTTTAACTTTCGGAAAACAGTTAATATAAACACTCATTTCAACGCTATTTACGTTTTTCTTTATCAAGCACGTTCCGGAATTAAAATGTGGCAGCATACATTTGCTGGGCATAACATAGTCGCTATTTATTAGCCACAGAACCACAAGTTACGTAATTCTTGGTTACCATTTACTCAAATCAAGAATTTGTCTCAGCTTTCAACACCTACATGACAATGTTAGATACTATTACTAAAACGTTATCCAAATATAATATTAAGATTCATTATTTATTGACAAATTGGTCACAAAATTTCTAGATTTTTTTTCCGTGTGATCACTAGATCAATGTGCTGCAGATAAAAACGAAAAAAAAAAAATGAAATATTTTAAAAATCTCTGTTACATGCGTTTGAGACCAGTTAATCGAATGCTTTATTTGAAAAAAAAAATCACATTCATTAAATTCCAGTACTAAATTATTATTAATCAACATCACTAAGTCAGACCCGTAATGTTAAACAAAAGATTTAATTCGTCTCAAAACTTAAAATTTCAGCTGCCCAAGGTGTACAAAATAAGAGTTAAAAAACCAAAGAATTGAATTATTAAATCATTTGTCATAAAGAAAACCATAAAAATGGAAGCAATTCTGAACGCCATTTGATAGTATATAACAAGATTCCAGTTTAATTGTTTCAATTCACATGTCTTCAGGCAACTGAAATTGTTGGCATGAGAATTCCTTCTAGTAACCATTTCCCTTGCCTGAAAACATTCTGTTGAGTACACGATTTACACAATTAATTTTGTTTTAAAATAATGAACACAAGTTCGTACACTATTTTTCATGGTTCAAACTAATTACCCTTACTAGTCACATTGTACAAATATAGTCGTCATTCCTCGCACTTATTGTAATATTAGTTGATCAGATCATCAGTTCCCTGGGAATAACATCAAAATTCGTTTACTAATATTTGAAGCAGGGAAAAAGATTGGAGTATTGAATCAGGAACACGGTGGATCAAGTAAAATGACACAGCGATGAATGTGTGATGGAGAAGACGTTAGCATAACCATTTGATAACGACTTCTACAAACTATCACTGACTTCACGTTGTGTATCTTGCAGAACGAAAATGATATTGTATATCGCTCGTCAAGGTACAGTACATGATATTATCGTGTTTTTATCGTTTCTAATTCAGGAACGAGCCGTTTTTTATGATTAGTTCAATAATTTCACCAAATCATTTGTGGTTGTGATTGGCTCAGTTGATCCTACAGACCCTATCTTCCAGAATTAGCAGGAGTAAATTTTCTTTCGGATTCTGACATTAGTTACAGAAATACCTCTAGTAATCTTCTTTCAATCATTCTTTCACATTTACATTGTTGTATCGCTCGCTTACAAATCTTCCTTTCTCTTCCTGTTACGTGAGAAGCCTACCTGTCGCATCTGTTTTGGGATGAATACTGGGAAACACATCATTTAGCCAAATAACCAAGCGATAGTATGTGTCAAAAAAGCAATGCTACAAACAAAACCTCATGATTAGCGGTCCTAAGTGGGATGACATAGAGAACCGGTTACAAACATTTAGAACAACGTGACACACAACACTACAAAGTATGCAGATACGCACATTTCATCCTTAACGCAGATAGTCCTAAACAGCTGCATCTGTGACAACATCTCATGCTTCATAAAAAACACAGTATAAATTACGATGTTAACTTAGGATTTTCTACTATCTGATTACCACACAGCAAACAGATAAGACACAAAGACTCTCATTCTGGATACGTATGATATATATTAAGTATTTCGAGAGACTCCTGAATACCGTTACTGACGTCATTAAACACTGAAAATCATTTGTTAACTCCTGTTAGTTGACGCATATAACGATTACTACAGATTTTCGGTGAAATAACAGCAAATCTGATTCAAAATGAAATTCTCTCCCCAGAATTAGTTCAGGCAAATTCCAAAGACATATTGTCCAGCATTTGTTTCATAAATACATAACTGCAATCATATTATCTAAGCTAACAGTGACACTCGATCTCTTTACGGTATAGAAAGTACATACTATAGAGAAGAATAAAATACAAATCATGACTATTACTCTGGGTATTTCTTTCGTACAATCAATGGAGCAATTCTAAAAGGGACGAAGTATCACGGAAGAGGTAGTGAAAACAGAACACCACGTGTTAGTGTACAGGACCATTGCTGTTAATTATTATAAGGAATGATTCTGTTGTTGCATTTTAGTCTGAGGTCGGATTGTTTACAGTTAACGAGATCATCTGATTACAATGAGAGTAGGCATAGTTGTGCGGATCCAGAGGAAACTAAAAAGGATATCTAGCTGTGTAAATCAGAATGAAATCAAAATAAATGTTAAAAAGAAGCAGCTAATTACATATACAGACAGAAGAGTAAACATTTTAATGATCACACAATTGGAGAGTGAATTACCACTGGTTGATTTATAAAGTTTCGTAGTGTATCGTTTGGTAATAAAATCATTTTGGAAGAATCCATTGAGCAAGCGATCGTGGAAAAAACTCCTCCACGCATCAAGAGGGTTAAGCTGTATAAGGAAAGGAAGAGAGTTGAACTGCGTAACTTTTGACAGGCATTTGCGTTGTGGTCAGACACAGGAGTTGGAAACGGTACAAAGGAGAGAATGTAGATCGGTCAGTGGAAATTACTCTGTGGAATATACTTGGAAACATATATGATGATATAATAAAATGCTGGAAAACAAGAAGCGATAAACAGGGTAATAGGCATGCATAAGGCACACATTGGTGAATAACGTTTGAAGAGGAATTAGGAATATTACGTGGTACCAAGACCACTAAGTAGTTCTGTATTTCAGGTATGAGGGAGTTGGAAAGTTCTTATTTGTAAGAAAGAGATGAAGGGACTGAAGTAAATAACTGAGGGAGGTTACGAAGAGTAAGCCACAAACAAGAAAAAGGATTTAAAGTAAAAATGGGCAACAGATATAAAAGGAAAATCTTACTAAAGAATAAGCTCCATTTCAAGTTGGAGTAATTACATTTTAACCTGCCAAATTTCGTACTGCATCTTCTATTAACATTTCAGATCATTGTATGCCATCTTGATTATATTTCTGGCACCGATGTCGTTTGTTTACGATGACCTAAATATTTCGATTGTTAATCAGTATTTAAGTGAGAGAAGTGGCTGTTATGGTCGCCTGTTTATTATGTCCTTGTGCCAAGTATTTGGTAGCAATTCGTTAGGCTAATTCATGTCAACCCAGTAAACAAAGCTCTCAGAATTACTTATAACACAGTAACTGCCGGCAGTAACTGGAAACGATCTGAGATGCACGTGGAAGTGGACGGCAATACAGAGGTCCTTCCTCAGCAGGTATCCATGAAACCAGATTGATAAATAAATAAATAACTAAGGGAATTAGATGGTCGCTGCATAAAAGAATAATTGAAAAAATTATAAGAGGCGCAACGCTCAGGCAATATCTATATATTCTGCAAATGGAAGTTTGTAGTGTCAGAAAAAAAATTGTAGTTTTCTGCCTTTGTAATGGAGTCACCTACTTATCCATGAAGAACGGTCCAAAATGTTAAACATTAATGAATCACTCCGCTGCCCTTACCCCTTCGAGTTGGAAAAATTTACCAATCGCCTAATTGGAAACTGCGGTCAGCTCGGAGAAGTAGGAAGGGTTGGGACGGTGAGGTGAGGAGCGGGTCCGGGAGAACTTACCTTGAACCGCCAGTTAGGAGTGAACTGGAGCTAACATGGATGATGGTATAAACAGAATCGTTTTTCAGTTAATCACATAATGAGAAAATCGCCCGCGGTTAGTTGGTGGTTGGTTAATTTCATCTGACACATTTGATGTAATGTGATGTGGGCTCAAATTAATAATCATAAAATTCATGTTTCTTCCTAATCTCTACAATCAGAATGTACTGTACGTGCTGATTAGAGTTCACAGTTGTTCTTCCGCTGAGCCACGCGGGAGCACCCAGATCAATTGAAAGTTTTTTAAAAGTGTCTTATGCAAACGTTAAATAGTCTTATTAATTTTGTGTTATTAACCACACCTCACCCTGTCACCGTCCGTGTAATATGAAATGGTGAATCTGAATCTAATGTTGTATTCGAAAGAAAATACTATGCTCCATTTCTTTACATATTATGTTTACCTACCTATTTACCAAAATGGGCATTAAAAATCTAATCATTAATGGTTGTAGTATTAGGGTATATTAGCTCACATTATTTGAAAAAATAACCTGTAAGAAAATGCTATTACAGTCCCGATTGAAAGGAGAGTAAACGATGAAAATTGGTAGCATAGAATTATCTTCATTGTAAGTTCATTTTTAAATGATTCATTATAATTAATTTATAAATTTCACTTAGTAAATATCTGATGCTTTGTTAAGCATTTAACTAATTTTGGTGTAACGGGGGTACGAGTGGGTTTCCCAGTGGTATCGAATGACTTAATACGTCTAAACTGAATTTTCTCACTGATAGCAATGGAAACAACTCCAGTTTTGACATGACTTTCAAGAAATGCGATAGTAATATACATATGTATATAAAAGCAGTATACTACAAATTTCGAAATACACTGAAGTGAAAAACTCAATATCAAAAAACTGAACTCTGCAATTAGATGGAAATTGCATTTAGATTCATATTGAGTCTATTCTTGAAATTTATTGACAACCAGAAGGCTTTATAATTATGTAAAAAGGAATTTATGTAGGAGAACTAGTAGTGAATACATTGAATGTATACGGTTCATAAACGCCTGGTTAAAACGAAGGTGGAAAACACTTTCTTCAATTTGAGAAAACTTTGATAAACGGAAGTAAGTTGTCTCTAGATTTTTTCAGTGTAGTGCAATCACCTGCACCGTGCAGATGATAGTCATGAGGAAGGTGAAGCGAAATTTCAGTTGATATTTTAACACAGTGATATTTCATATAATACGATGACCCGTGGAATAGAAGCGTAAATTGTGAAAGTATGTTTAGAGAAGTGGAACAGAAAGTTCAGAAGACACGGTCTAGTGTTGGAAGAGAAAGAAGCTAGAAATGGATTAAATCTTGTAAAGGATTTTATGTATTTTGTTGCATGTTTAAGAGCTGATGTAAGATTGAAGAATAAGATTACCAGCAGGGTAAATAAAGGGGGAAAATTTATCGACGTATTAAACATCTGATGAAGCATACCGAAATGACTATGAAGCCGAAATAATAATATTTAGTAAAATATCACAAAGACGTCATCCATGTCAGAGAAGCACTGGAGTAAGCAAAAAGCCGAAAAAATAAGTTTTGAGAAATGTAATGAGGAAAAAAAAAACCGCCTAAAAAATGTATTTATAAGGAAGAAATGGGAAGTGACTAATGCGTTAGAGAAAATTCAACTGGAAGAGTGTGATTCTGTGATTTGGGTATCTTAAGAGGAAGGCTTGAAGGAGACTTCCAAGGCAAACGAAAATGCAGCAGGGTGTAATCTATTACAGGAATATCACGTTCTTGATGGAGAGATGGTGTTAAAAAAGGCAGCGAAAATAGTGTAAGCTGGTGCGATGAGATGATTTAATGAAAATGTGTATTAAAGATGGAGATCTTTGAACAATAACAATCCACGTGGAAATGGAATGTGCTCTTTGATATATGTGTGATTTGTGATGGAAGCTTTTATTACGTTTGAAATTAACTTCTAGACTGATATGTGAACTGCAGTCCCTTAAAAATCTGACGAGAGACACCGTTCTATCGATCGAGCAACATGCACATAGTCCGACAATATCGAATGGTGTAAAAATGGCGTAAGCAAACTTTGCAAAGCAACATTTGGAGTGTGAAATACTCAAAAGTAATTGTTAATAAAATTGTTATGGACTTTGAATCACTGAAAAAACTGTCTGGTCGTCGGTAGATACTAGAAGATCTAGTGTCCCAAGTCTCATGAAATGTCTATTGTTCGGCTGCGTCCTGATCATAAGAGTACATTCGTATAGGGACTTAATATCAGATCTCTATAGAAATTCCAGTACTGTACACTCACCACCTGTTTAACTGCCCTAGCTATTTTTAGTGAGTTGTGAATGCTGAGGCTTCAAGACATTTCAAACGTAAATACAGGTACGATATTAAAGGCAATTGCTCATTAGTCGCTTTGCTTATATCGTAATGTTCACGTTATGGGTTCGTTGCACTTATTAACGCCATAAACATTCAACAACTGTTTCTCACAACACGTATCTGCTCTGGGCTGTCAGGCTTTCACAATTTGACCAAAATGAGGTAAAAGAAAAAACAGAGCAAGAAGTACAAAATGATGTTTTTGTACTGATATAATAGATACTTTTTTTTTCTTTGAAAGAGATGTCTTTAGAAATGAGTAAGTTAGCTATATGCAATGCGTAAATTAAGTCATAGAAGTTCGTATTCGGTGAGTACAAAAGCAAAGGAAAAAATTCACCTTCAATTTTAAAAGGATTCAGTAAATGTCTCTTCCCTTCCTTTTTGCAACATAATCTGTTCCCTAATGTCAAATCTTTTGTTGGAGTATTGAGTCTTTACCTGTATTGTTTTACCCAGTATTGAGAACATATTGAACATTTCTTCAAATTTTTTAAAGACAAATTAGGCCCACAAATACTTCAGTGGAAACTCACTTTGTTCATATTACGTTATGCAATGCCGTCAATTTAGAATTAAAATCTTTTGTGCACAGGTAATTATGTCCCTCACAATCTATAAAAAACGCAACTGTTTATAGGTAATCTGACTGCTGGATGCTTTTCTGCTATTTTGAAAATCTATTAGGCTGTCATATTGCGGTTCGTTAGCAGGAGAATAAATCTTTCTTGAATAAATCTAACGTCACGTTTTTAAACTTTCGGCTGTTTCATTAGTTCGATGTTCATCACGAGACACTGTATTTTCACACATTCTTCTACTAGAACTAACTACACGTTACTTGTTCATGATCAGTTTTACTAAAAGAGAAGTTAACAAGATGTTCTACATCCACATTTTCAGTTTTTTCTTTTTGACTCTACTTTTATTTGTTTTATTCATAACTAGTTTACCCGAAAGACCTAGTGCTGTCCAAATTCAATAAAATTGTTTGTTATCGTCTTTTAAATTTCTGAAAAGCTGTTTAAAATGTGTAAACAAATTACAAATGAGAAAAATACCTAGTTCTGAGTGATCATTGTTTTATTAATGTTTGTGTCCATGATTATTCAATTTGGGGAAGAGTACATTCAGAAGTATTCCGATGGGAAATTTTATGCGACATGAATTCTATCTGCAGTACACCACTGAAACGCTGGAAATGTGTGATGTGCCAGTTCTTCGAACGGTTTCAGGTTGGAGTTTCGTTGATTTGTATATGTAACGGCAACTTGAATGCTGAATGAACAATGTTGCTGTTCCTGATGAAGCAAGTGCAAGTGCAATTTCATTCTGCAAGTGAATCATTGCCAAAATCAATGAGAACAGGCACGTTTTTCCAGTTTAACCGGTAGCGTCTAAGCAGAAATTCCCTCTAATTCCATCGTGCACGTCTTTCATGAAAATATTTTTGTTGCTGATTGAACAGTATAACATTCTTTCGAACTGATTCTGTCAATGCATCACAATCATATTATTTTTTTGCGTTTCATTAAGTGTGCCGCGGAACGGTTGATTGGGCGTCGTCATGACTAATTGAATTAATACCTTCTTCGATATCATCAACCACATGTCCTCAATTAATATCAATGGAAAAGAAATAAAGTAACTGTATTTGTTGAAAAGATCGCAAAACAACAAAAAATAAAATAAAATGTAATTTTAATTTGAAATGCGCTTTTCCAGATTTTTCTTCAGATCTTGCAGTCTTTTTTTTTAATAGAAAACATTTAATTGCATTATTTCCATCCCGAGAGCATAAGAAAGAAAACAATAAAAAATTACGCATATAAATCGTTCAACTCGTGAGTTTTGGTCTTGAGTTCATACAAAGTCCAATAGAAACAATAACTGAGTTGTTTCTGAATTTTCCATTTTACTGGTAACTTTTCCGATTTTTCTTTCCCTATAAATCTTGTGCGAACAATAATACACATTTTTTAAAACAATTGGTCCATATAATACCATTTCACTTTTCTCGAATTTTCAAGGCGACTTTTTCAGTTTTTCCTTCTTTAAAAATCTTATTCGAACCATTACGATCATTTAAAAGAATTAGTTAAATCTATGTATACAAAAAAGTATTTTAGTTTTCCCGATTTTCGGGGAATCTTTCACTTTTTCTCTCTTTAAAAAATCTTATTCAGACTGTTATCAAAATTTTAAAAAAATAACAAAATCGGTCAAAACAAAAAAGTACTTCGGTTTTTCCTGAATTTTTCAAGCAACTTTTAAAATTTTTATTTCTCTAAAAACTTGATTCGAAAGATTATGAACACTTCTTTAAATAAATAGCCAAATTGGTCCATAAAAACCACTTTCAGTTTTCTCGAATGTTCCAATTTTTCGGGCAACGTTTCCAATTTTTCCTTCTCTAAACACTTTATTCCGACCATTACGAAAATTTAACGAAATCAGCCAAATCAGTCCATAGAAAAAGTATTTTCAGTTTTTCCCGAATTTCCGATTTTGTGAGCAACTTTCCCATTTTTTTTCCTCTAAAAACCTTATTCGGACTACTATCAATATTTTTAGAAAATAACAAAAGCGGTTCATAGAGAAAAGGACTTTCATTTTTAAGGAATTTTAGAATTTTTCTTTCTCTAAACACCTTATTCGGAATTACGAAAAATAAAAAAATAGTTAATTCAGTCCATAAAAAGCACTTTATTTCTCTAAACACTTTGTTTAGACTATTACAAATATTTTTTCAAAAAAAGGCTAATTGGACGATACTTTTAGTTTTCCTGAATTTTACAATTTTCCATCCAACTTTTCCAGTTTTTCTTTCTCTAGAAACCTTATTCCGACTATTACGAACATTAAAAAAAAAAAATCGGTCTAGCCGTTCTTGATTACCACTGAACAGCATTTCATTTTTATTTATATAAATATCATCATAATAGTCTTTGCTACCATTTTCTTTAGATTAAATAGAACACTCCCGTCATGACTTCTCGAGCGTCAAAAGCAGGCGTTGTCATCTTGGTTTTTGTTATTAGATTGCTTATGTCGATTTCCTGTCCACCTTCAGAAACTTGCACCTCGGCTTATATTTTGACGTCTCCTAAGCTTCAGTCCTGTTCTTCGACGACCATATATCCCACATCGTTAGTGATTTCGCTAACTTTCTTAGTGTCATTTACCAGCTGGGATTTTCTTTTCTTCATTCATAATAATTACTTCTCTACTACAACAGGCTCCTTCACTATCAATCTCACTCTTCTGTCTCATATACACCAATATCGTAGTCATCTTACAACGTTACAAAAATTATATCATAGCAATCGTTAACATACTGTTGGTGTAATGTCTGTTTAATACTACAACCTGCATAATAATTTGTTTTGGCAATTTACTGGTTAACTAACAGCCTGAGGCTGAAGTTAGGTTTTTGCATTCTTAAGCTTCTGTAAACTGAAAGGTCATATCTAGATTTTTTTGTTTACGTAGTCATGGATCCACTTTTTTTTATTATGTAAGTAAGCTGCAGATACGACTTTTCTGACCTTTTATTTACTGAATTGTTTAAAAATTGGTTTTCTTTCTCTTTAGTCCGTTGCTCCAGTCTCGTGCTGATTGTGACATGTTCTGTTTGTTTTGATATACACTCTTCGGAGAAGTACCTTTTCTGAGATTCTTTTAAAGTTTACTTGCTAAATGTTAGTTACTATACAACAAATTGAAACTTCTCTCTTGTGTGAACAGTGCTACGAGACGGTCACCATCGACGCCATTCAACAGAGGGACCTTTTTGTCACCAGAATAACGGTTACCTTAAAATTTGTGTGTTTTTATTTTACAATTTACGAAAAATTAATTAAAGCGTAGAAATATAACTTTCAAGTCAGAAAGAAGGGAAGGCATGAGAATAATTTTTCCCTCTATTATGAGAAGATGGACTGGTAGTAACCGATATTACTACTCGCTATGATGGAACAATGGAAATCTGTCCTCGCGTATGTACTATGCGTCTGGTAATCAGTAGATAAAAGGTCTCTTCAGACATAAGTGGCCTTGCTGTGTAGAGGCACTGCTGACAAACGACAGTATTCTTTTTCGCATCAGTGGCTACATGTGCGAGGAGGCGAAGGGTTACCTGCTGCAAGAAATTTTCCGTTGACACAGCGAAATAGAGGTGAGTGGCTTATAAAAACATTTCTAGTGGCATTCTTAAAAATCACACTGCTGAAGAATATAAATAAAATAAAACTTTAACTTAAATTTTTCTGTATAAATCATGTAAAGCATCAACAGTCTCGTGCATTCTATCACATATCATGTAGATCATAATATTTTTATCATATAACTTTGTAAATGAATAGCAAATTATTTTATTTCTATTAATATTACTATTCTCTATACAGATTTCTTTTCACCGTCTCATATATTAACAAAAATTCTAATAAATTTTAATTCAGTCATAAGTAATCAGTTAATCGTTTCAAAAAATTTCCTCAACAGTGTCTTAAGAGATCTGTAAAACTTAGGTATATTTAAACTTCATGTCAAAAGCAAAAGTAATCCATGAACAAAATACTCCTTACTATTTCATTATACTTATGATAAATACATATATTCTAGTTCAGTGTTAAGTATAAAGAATAATAGATAAGAAATGGATTTAGCAGAAAACAAATGATTTAAAAATTCTCAAAATACAAGAAACCCAGAACATTATTAATTATAAATGGAAACTTCCAGTAGTTCCGGTATTTTCTGTGAGGGTTAATAGTAAGTGGCCTGCAATTAAATTTGCTGCTAGCCGAACAAGACGATTAAATGATGTTACCACACAAACAACAACCATAAGCATGTGAAAAGAAGAAACAAGAATAATGGAAGCAAAACAGGTAAAGTTAAAAGTGGAGATAAGAAAGCAGAAAATTTATTCTAAAACATTAAATAAACATATGTAACATACTCGTATATACCAAGTAACCAGGTGACGATGTTGAAGAGGTTGGCAAGAAGAGAAAATAACTGATGTGAGTAAGGAACAAAAAAATGGCAGAGAGAACACAATAAACATCTAAACACTGTTTTACTTACTTCATACACGTTGCATGCACATTAGGCAAACCTAGCATAAGGGAGCGTCCGTAACTACGTGATCCTGTGTGGGGAGAGGAGGGGGGGTTGTCCAGGCAAGCCATGTAGCTTTTCATTCATATTATTTGTCGCAGTTAAAAGAAGGTACAGAACAGACAATAGCATATGGATATTACTTCCGTCATTTCATTATCTCTGTATGTAATTTAGATACCCGATATACTAACAGTGCTGAGCACACGTATGACTTGAAGTCATAGCTTTGGGTTGCACGCGGCTGGCGTATTTTAACTAACCGAAAAGTGATGGCGCATTACGATTCGAAAAAAAACACTGGACATGCCGTACCTTGAGTTAAATTCCACTTACAGGTGTCACGCGGGATTTAGAAGGCAGTGACATTTCATACTGTTTTGATTAGGATCGTCCGCGTTGATAAAGTAATTTTAATTTGGTTCTGTCAGTTGAATTTCAGTGCAACTAGTGCTCACTGAAGTGTTATTTCAAGTTCAAAGTGTGATATACAATAAACTTTACAAAACTTATCAAAAATGATTTTCCAATGAGTTTTCAGAATCCATTGAGTTGTAGAAACCTTTTAAATAAATCAGATATCATCCCCTGGTATTGTAGAAAAGAAAGGTGTCGAAACTGAAGCAAAAGAAAGAAAAAATGCAGCTCATCTTTGTAAGTATAGCTTGTTCTATTTTATCAATTGGTGAACAATGATGAATGAGAAAAGGAGAATGTTTTTGGGAACACTTCAAGAAGTAAAAGGATCCCTGACTCTGCTTGAGAGAGAGATTTCTCCCAATAATTGATCACTTGGAGGAGTGGCTAGTGTCAAAATTTCATTCAGAATATTTATAATTATAGGAAAATACATAATGCAACCTGCTATCCAATGAGTACCGTGGAGGAAACTTCGCGGATTGGTAAAGAACGGCAGCAGCGTGGCGCTGACCCCGGCACATCCATTCTGGTGCCGATGGTTGTAACGGGAATGCGGAGCTCTACCTCCGCGAATCCTACGGGAAGCTGCAGGTGCTTTAGGAACCCCGTGACCTTTACCTTACATACTGCAAATATCGGCTGTGTTCATTATATACGCAACAATTTTAACAATAGTCTGCAAATTGTCTTCTAGAATTAATAGTGAAAAAATCTACGTGACACACAGTCTGCGTGCGCGAGGGGAACGGGGGAGGGGGGGGGGGGGGGTTTCAAGGAAGGCCGTAATGGAGCCATGTAGTTTATAGGCGCTCCTTATCCAAAAATCAAACGCGGGAATTAGTGATATACCGTAATAACAGGAAGGTTGTAGTTGTGTGTTCGCTCTGTTTATGTTGTTTCCCAAAGTTAGTGGCGTGAGTACCATGTGTTTCTCGTCTACATGAGAAGTCTTGCCTTCCTTTTTTCTGTAACACATGTACAAAATTTCACGCTAATCTTGCAACAGTACCGAAAAGTTTCGACTCCGTTTTGTTGGAATTTATACGTGGCCATACAGCTTCCTGTCTCGCATAAATAAGTTCATTTAGGTGTTATTACTTTTAATGTAAAAGTTATTTTCAGTTTGCAAAAAAAAAAAAAAAAAAAAAAAAAAAAAAAAAAAAAATTCATGGGTTATGTTTTAAAGGTTTTAAAGGCGCTTACTATCCAAAACTTTGGGGAGCATTAAAAAAAGTACAATATTTCAGAAAATTACCTGCAATCTTACCAACAGCAAATAGTTCCGAAAAAATGCACTCAGGAAATATGTATATATACACGGACTGACACCACGGCATAAATCACACGGCTAGGCGATACGTTAAAATGTAAGAAGTGTTATATACTACAGACCCGAATTTTCCGTTCTCGAAACCAGATTCCGCAGTGAGGAACACTTCTTGTCAGAGACATTTTCAGCGTTTTTTTTATGTTGAATTAATGAAGAAAATTCTGGGTTTCTATGAGAAAGCTGCAGTGAAGTTTTTCGTATTTCAGCTATTGTGGGAATACCCACATTTTTTATCGGAGTTAGTGTTGTGATTGTACATAACTGTACTACGCACCATTTATTAAACAATAATACTAACTGTTTATACACCAATCCAGAGAAACAAACGATAGAATGTGTGTTTGCTGGCACGTGACGTCTGTAGTGTCGTTGGCTCGCATTATGTTTCAAAGGCGCGTTTTGGGGCGCTTTTGAACAATTTAATTTTAATTAATATACGTATTTTCGTCAAAAAAAAAAAAATAGTGTAAGGTAAATAATGTGAACCAATGAACAATTTAAAACAATTTTCCCAAAAATAGTCAATAGGTCTATTTCAGTAATATACAGATTTCAGGAAATGAAGTGGATTATAACAAGCAGCACCTCTTTAAAAATATTTTTCAGGTTAAGTTCTGTGAACTACGTTATTTCATAGTAAATTGGCAAGTGTGTTAAAATTGGCACTGTCATGCTACTTCCAAGACAATTTACATTATGTACCACGCAAAGAAAGTAAACAAGTGAATCGTTCGTTTGAGGAATTATTAAAAAAAGCAGCAATCTTAAAATCGAGTGTATGAAAATATCCTGTGTAGTGTTGCAAACTGAAAACAAAAATGTTTTTTTTTTCAGGCTTGTATGAAAAAAAAACCTAGCACCCGTGTTTTTTTTCTAAATTTGTTTTTTTTTCAGAAAACAATATATTTGATAAATTATAGTTTTATTTAAGGAACTTCCATTTTACAAGTTTGTTTTAAGTCTTACTGAATCATATAATGTCTCACATAATGATTCATAAGTGTATCTATATAGGTAACATAAATTTATTCATCCTCTATGTCAGTACCACATTCACTAGTATCAGCACTACCAACACTAGTTCGGTCGGTGTCGGAATTTTCTGTCTCTTCTTCTGTCTCCTCTAGATCCATAACTTCAGAAATAGTTAAATTTTCTTTTACTGGTTGTTCTTGTACTGTACGCAAAAGATTTTGAGATTGCAATTTTAAATTGTGAGCAAAGTACACACTGTGCATAAAGACTGCGCCGATAGTTCTGTATTACGGTCTTTTAAGTTTGAATTAAAATTTATTATCATACAAAATAGGAGCTTTACTTCTTTTCAATCGTTTGTTTACACCAACGGTTGCAAGGAAATGATTCATAATTAGGGACCGTGCACAAACTACGTGGCTTGGTCCAGAGGGAGGAGGGGTTAGCTGGAAGGCTACGCTGGGCTACGTGGTAAGAGGGGGGGGGGGGGTTCCGAGCCAGGCAACGTAACTTTCCTTTCGTAACATTTTTCACAGTTAAAATGAGGAACTGAACTCACAACAGCATGTGAGTATTTATTTCCCTCAGTTAATTATATCTGTATGTAATTTACAATAGTCTGACAAGAGAAAACAGTACAAAATGTCTTCTGGAATCAAAACGGAAGAAAGCTACCTGCTTCGTAAGCGGGGAGGGGGGGGGGGGGTAGGCAAAAGCCACATAGGGTTACGTGGGGGGTGGCAGGAGGCCAAAATGGAGCTATGTGGTTTATGCACGCTCCCTTACTGACAATTTAATGAGTCAATACCACTATACCACTATACTCTGAGAGTTAACAAGTATACGAATATAAGGAAAGCCAAATAAGGCAAAAAACCGTGGATAAATTTTAAATTCCTAATTTTTTTTAAAAGATCTGTAGGTAATTTTGTAGGGCTGGCAGCACTATTTCAAATAGCAAGTATCAATCCAAACAATGGGGATTCCTTCTCGCGCAACCTAGTCTCTTCGGGAAATCCCCGTTCATAGAGAAAATTTCAGTCAATTTTGCCAATAGTTTCGTAATTTTTTTTCCTACTGAACCAGAAAAATATAGTAGATTTTAAACTAAGATAAGTACTTAGAATAAACTCTAAAACAGTCATTTTAAACGATAACTGCCTTACAAATTTGAGATTAGTAGTTGTGAAAAAAAAACGTGTTCCAGAAAAAAAACATGTTTTTTTTCAAAGTTTTTTTTCATGTTTTTTTTTTTCAAGCCAGAAAAAAACCGTTTTTTTACAACACTAATCCTGTCTTAGTTGAATGTGAGGAAAGGACAGGGGTACAACTGGGTATTGTATTGTTACGTACTACTGCTGTCCGTTATTCTATTGCACCAATGAGGTTATATGCGAGTGACATATACTTTAAATATAATAAAAGTACATCGGGAGTGAATGGTTTTGCGGTTGCACAAGTTAAAGATTTTCTGCGTAATTGTCGTTGCCGGAAGTTGTAAAAAATCGTTAGTTCGATTAATTAATTTTGGTTTCAATGTTGTGTACATTAATCGATTCCAGTCGGTGTATTAATAATTGTTCACTGAGCTTATTCTACAATTTCACATGTTTCCTGTCTACTTTTATAACTAAAACAATTTTATTTACAGAAGAAAATTTACTTTGAATAATACTATATCCCAAATAATCATGAATAAGTATTTCTTATCCACTTATTTTAACAAGTTTAAATTTTAACAGAAATTTTAGTGATGAGGAGCTTATCAATCAAATGGTTAAAAATGCGGTTTGTCGTTAGAGTAGGAAGGAATGTGTTTGAAACTATTAAACGCGTATTCACCTACAGGCAGGAGTGCGATTGGGCTGGGTTTTAGAACTCACATGGAAACACTGCCAATCATTTTCAGGGGAGAGGGAGATACAGACGTACCAAGGCAGTAACTAATGCACTAAAATGTCATCTACGTAAGTAAAAGCTCTAATTCGTACAAGTCATCATTGCACCTTTGGTACTTTCCAGGTTTGTTGTCACTTAAGCACTGATAAATGAATGAACACTGTAACTAAGTAATTTTCGGTTCCAACATTAGTAACAGAAATTCATTGTATCTAGGAGTTGGATTCACCATGCAACGGAGCATGTATTTCCCTTCAACACCCACTAGTATAATTTTCTGTAAACAAAAGCTGAGAGACGATGTAGGCACATTCACGTATAATGAGCAATTCGACACAGGCTGTGATAGTGTGGAGTATGATAAGACGATGTGTTTGATATGAGTCGATTGTTCTAAATTTTATTTCTTTTATGCTAGCTGTTACAATGCTGGAAATATAAATCAGAATACTAGTAGCGCTATGTTAATTGAAGAGAAAAATTATCAACAATTTCTTGTTGTAAATATTTCTGATATGGTATATTGCTCCGCGAAACTGTAGTACGTACGCTTAAGATTAAGTGAATTATCTGTTACTGAATCTTCAGAAAGAGGCGGGGGATGGATTATTCGTGAAAAATCGATTTTGTATTTGAGTTGGTAAGAGTAGACGCTATTCTTCAGTTTCGGAAAAAAGCTGAATAGTACTTCAATAGTACTCCCCACCGTTTCAGATCTGTAATTACTTTGTTGTAGATATCTTGTTTACCAGCGGCTTTTGCGGTACTCAGCTGCAAGCAGTGAGAAAATAATATACCATTGCAACAAAATAATAACTCATAATTTAGGAATTTTTTGAGGACCAGTAAAATATACCAACAATGTGTATTTAAGCTGGCATGTTCAGGCAGCATAAAAAGCACAACCTTCTGATTTCTTAATTTCTATCCAAGCAGTCGGTGAAACAAGAAGACGTTATTTGACACCCTTAGTGGAGTGAGTTTGTGAAAGGAATTTTCATCATTTCACAGTATGCTAACAGGGTAGAAGTGGCGGTAAAAGTTAACTAATGAACAGATTGTGTATCAAAGTAATGGGTTAAATTTCTAACCTCTCCGCATTGTATATGGAGAAGACTGTATGACACTGTAGAAGGTTTCGCATGACGTAATAAAGGTTATTGATGCAGGATCTCAAGTTGATGCTATTTTCTTGGATTTTCAGA
This sequence comes from Vandiemenella viatica, assembly GCA_031002005.1. Lineage (NCBI taxonomy): Eukaryota > Metazoa > Arthropoda > Insecta > Orthoptera > Morabidae > Vandiemenella > Vandiemenella viatica. The sequence goes on from JARYHS010008074.1 coordinate 303,612,332, forward strand.
AAGCTTTTAACTCTGTACCACACAACCGGCTTTTGGAGAAGATTCGAGCGTATGGTATATCTGATCAGATTTACGAATGGATACGCGATTTTCTAACTGGTCGGTCACAGTATACCGTTGTTGACAGAGAAGCCTCTTCAAAGCTAGATGATACTTCGGCCGTTCCTCAAGGAAGTGTAATAGGACCACTTCTTTTCGTAATTTTTATAAACGATCTAGGTGACAACGTTAAATGCTAGTTGCGATTGTTTGCCGACGATGCAGTTATATATAGGGATTTAAGGTGTTCTGACGATTGCTTACAAATTCAGCGCGATTTGGATGCTATTTCTGAATGTTGACGTGTATGGCACCCTCTGCCACCCACAGTAATTATGTAGATGTGGATGTAGGTGAATCGTCTGACTGATGGTGACCTTAAGCTTAATATAAAAGTGAGTCTTACAAATAAACCACGGGTGAAAAAAAAAAAAAACACGAACAAATAAAGGATCACAGTCGTTGAAACCTACAATTATGAGTTACAAATATTTTCAAATTGGGAAAGCAGTGGGATTCTCCCCAGAATTGGCAAGCAGGGATAAAACTCTTCATGGAAACAGGTGGGCCTGGATGCCATTTAATTCAATCCCACAACCACACTCTGCTGTTTATTTTCTCCCGTACCAGTCTAATCATTGAGGAAAGTTATCAAATGCACAGTGCTGGCGTACTACAGGTCCGTTCCGACCTGAGGTGGCTGGGTGGATGTTCGTATGTCAATCAGTAAATTCAGGCAGAAATTACTTCTTTCATCTGGCAATCGCTGACCAACCTGTATATCAAGTCTGTTGCACTTTCATTAAGAGCTGTGGCAGGTGGCCACAAACATCAAGGTCCTTCTTCTACATAAAGATCGCGTACTACACAAAACTATAGACAAGGACGTACAAGATTTTCAAACAATATTTCCTCAAAATTATCCCTTCGAATAGCAATCTACTGTTAATAAGATTAACGAATTTACGCTTTATTATCTCCAACGGGCACTGACATGCATTACCTCGCAATACTTTTCCAGCTTTTGGGCCAGGATGGAACTGATGTTCAGCTGGGTGGATCACACCATATTCGGACTTACGCTGGTCGTATCCTTGCTGGTCGGTGTGTACTACGGAATCATCGAGCGTAAGCACAACACAGCTAAGGAGGATTACCTTCATGGTGGCAAGAAGATGGGTGTTTTGCCCATTGCCGTCTCGCAGGTAGCCAGGTACAGTAATACAGCACAATAACGTACGAAACAGAAATCTTATATGAGACGAAATGCTATTGCTGTGGAGTATGGGATGCAATTTTACTCAGCGCACGATGTTAATTTTAATTCTACTGTACAGCTATCAAATTTTAGCGAGTGATTTTCACAGTTTCCACATTATTTATACCATTTCTGAAGTAAACCAAGAACTTTTTAACTGTGAAATAAGCAACTTTTTTCCCATCATCATGACACCCAATGTAAAAATTGATGAAGTGGTTGCTTCCTAAGTAAATCTCCACTCAAAAATATTATCATATTAGTGACATATTTTACCATTTCAAAAATAATGAACCTACTTCTTTTTCTCACTGTTCTCAAATAAAATAAATATATCTGAGTTAAGCCTCTTACGATGTTCTGTTGTCATACTTTTGCATCTAAAATCCCAGGATACATGTATGATCCCAAGATGTATTCCAGTGATGGAGAATGTAACTATAAGCTCCGATCTTGCTATTATTCTAAGAATGTCAATACAATTATTTCAGCAGTCGTAGTCTTGGTAAACTACTACCAGAGACAATGAATAACGTCTCTTCCTTCTTACCACGTTCCACAAAATTTCCAAAATGAATTACATCTCCCTACAATTTTTGTTACCCTATGGGGTGTCAAATGAATTAATATTTATTAAAGTAGTACTACAAATTGTAAAGCTAATAGGGTGGTTATTGGTTAAAATTTAAACAGCATAAGATACCTTTATTACTTTGGGTATCATCTGTTTTTAACTAAGAAGTTTCAGTTCCATTTGTGACAAACTGTTACAAATATCAGAAACACAGTTTCAAATACTTGTTTCACGTTATTAATGAAGGTAAAAACTGATAAACGAAAGCTATAAAGAAATAATTATGTAGATCCTGCTGTGGTGAAATGGCCATTTTATCTGTCCTAAGCTACCAAGACAATAATGTAGTTTTAAAATAATATTTCTCCTCAAGACTGGATAGTGTAGTACTAATAAGTCGATTTAAATCAACTCAACGAAGTTATTAGGGATATCACAGAATGAACTGGGTGTTGCGATATACAGTATCTGTGAGCTATGTAAGATTTTTCATAAAGTTCTTCATCCTTTTTATGTTAGTAAAATGTGTACATCAATGTACCAAGTAACTGAAGCATTCACCGAAATCCAATTAACGCAATCTGTGTCTATGGAGCATCATACTAATTACACTTATAAATTCCATTTATGGCTCACGGATTTTAAATACTAGTCACATTATTATAGATCTTGCAGAAGAAAACGTGTAAAGATAAGCTTTTTTACTGTCAAATGTACCATTTAATAATATACCAAGCCCTTGAACATTGTATGTATTCTTATATCTACAGTCACACTTCCGGAATCGCAATTATGGCTGTGCCAGCAGAAATATACGCATTTGGAGGTCTATATGGACTTACAGCCGTTTCAACTATCCTAGTATCAATTGCCATTAACTACATTTACCTTCCCGTATTCTTCGAACTACAAATTACGTCTGCTTATGAGGTATGTAGACTAATAACGCTATAGTTGAAAAAAACTCTGTAAACTTTCTTTTTTGCTCATAGATCAATGAAAATATCTGCATTTCTGACTAATTAGTAATCAGTTTAGGTGTAGTATTCTTTATGTTTGCAATCTTTTTTTTAAAGAATGAATAATTCCGTACTCATTGGATGTATCCATTGAGATAAGTTTTACAAAAACAATAATTTTTACATTTAGGTATAATTCTAAGGTAATCTTTTGCGACATAGCCTATATTTCAATGTGTTGTAATTTTTCCTTCTGGAAAAAAAGTTTCAAGGAATATTCTAGGAATATTGACTAAGGAATTCAGGCATAGTGAGTAGCAATAGTAGGTCTGTGAAACATAAAAAAGTCATTCAATTGCAGAAATGTTGCTGGTTCATTTTACCACTACTAACACGTGGAATCATCAGAATTTAATCGTTGCTTTGATGTATTCTAATAAGTTACTCGCTTTCTGGTTTCTGATGGAGTCACAAAAGTTGACAACACCGTAAAATTCTTGGAGAGACAACTAACGCAAATCGATACATAGTAAATAAATTATACAAGGATTTTCCGGAATGTTTTGTAAATTCACAGGGTACGGCGCAATAATGCATTATGTGGCATTATTACAGGAACTTAATTATAACAAAGTTTCAGCCAATGAAATTATGTCAAAAATGTCTCTGAGAAAAGAAACTAAACCAGCAATAGATGATTAAGAGATTGTTCATGTGAATCGCAGTGGGCTAAACGGACAAGGGAGTCACGTTGATATTATATCATCTCTCCAAACCATCTGAGCAAGAGAACCATAAAACGGTCAAAATAAAATAAATTCATTGCCGTGGATGAAAGAATCCCTAATTCTTAGAAGATGGAAAGTAAAGAACTATAGAATAAAATGTAGTATCAAAAGAAGTGAGAGTTACAACAAGCTCTCACATGTTATTGTAAAGGGTCCATAACAGTTCGTTAATATAAGGAATAATTGTGTTGATAATTTACAGTATAAAGATAGATTGTTAACAGATTATTGAAGATTATATGATATGGTTAATTAAAGATCTATTAAAGTATATATTTAAATTTAAAGTCACTATTTCTGTTCTGCAAATATATGAATCTAATTATGTTCTAAACATTGTTTTTTTTAGTATTTGGAACGCAGATACAGTAAGAGCGTAAGACTGCTTACTTCGGCAGTATACGCAATCAGCGTGTTAATGTACATGCCACAGGTCGTGTACCTACCTGCGCTAGCATTCAGTCAAGGTAAAATGATAAAATGGTTACGCAGGAGTCTTCTTTAAATAAATTCAGTCACAATTCGGCGAGACAAAATGTAAATTATTTAAATATATAATTTACGTTTAAGCCACAAGTAACTGACTACACTTATGAATAAGATAACTGCGAAAATCAGTATAAAATAGGAGAAAGAAACTGCGGTATTAAAATCAGCTGGAAAAGTTAAATTAATGTGTACAATGTTGATAAAACTGGTCTTGACGGTATATTAAGAACCAAGTTCAGTTGAGCAAGAAATGAGGTCACAATTAAAGGAAAGTCCTCACTGACATGTGTTGCAGATAAAAATACCTGCATATCCCTGAATTGAAAAAACATAGTACGGGACATTATTATAGTACAGAAAAATAAATTTAAAAAAGTGAAAGAAAAACAGATATTCTACCACTTGTCTCAGTTGATTTACTATATTCAGATCTGGTTTAAATATTAATTGCAAATATGAAGGATTATTACCCCCTTTACCCGATTACGCAGGCTTGGTGGCTGCTGTGTATGTACTCCTCTACGGAAGCTTTTATTTGCGAAATTTAATTAGTATGTTTTCCTCTAGATTTTGAGTGTACGTATGTGATAATGTGTTACGTGGGTGACTGTGCGTTCAGTGCAGGTTGTTGTTTACGTTGTGAATGAATGAAAGAAGAAAGAAGGGAGAGGGTGTAACCCGGAGCTGGCGCCGCATTTAGGACATCTCTTCCGAAAGAGCCAGTAATTTTTAACCATATTTGTTTCCCCTTCACTATGGAACTTTCTGAAACTTATGGCTCCATGTATCCCTACAAAATTTCCCAGGCAATGGCGAACCTCTTTTAAAAAAACTCCTCCTTTTTTATTTTATTTGGCAAAAGTAATACGCAGAGATATATATGTTATTAATTAATGCCATTGATGGGCATGTTTCTTGCAACAGGTTGAGTAGATTTTCGGACCATTTTGCACATTTTCAACCTCAATTCACCATTGTGCGTGACGAGCGAACCTCCGTACCCCTCCCCCTATCACCCGCTTGTTCGCGTACCCCACTTTGAGAAACCCTGCTAAACTCTATGAAACTTTCTAAGTCCCTTAATATGTAGCAGGTCTCCAAACTCAGTCTTAATAACTAGACTCAAATCCCGTCAGAAATGAAGGACTTAGCGGAGTGTTTTGGCAATTAATCTTTTTGAAGTTGCTTAACGAAAAACGAAATAGAATTGTCATAAAATAAGGCTTAATGTAATTTCTCGGCCCTTTTGCTGTAGCAAAATGTTTCAGTTGACAACTTGGTCCAGGTTGCATTTCAGCCTAACCACAATCTCCGCTGATATTGCCTCTAGAAAATCAAAGCTTCAATCACACGTGAATTAATATATTCCTGCATCGCATGTCAATCATGTCATCATGCATCGCGATGTAAACTTGATCCAAAAACTTCACATGTTCTTACATCTTTCTTTTTTATTATCTATGATGAAAATCGGTGTTTTAACATACGAGGTAGCTTAGATGCGGTTGAAACAATGAACCCAGTGAAAAAAGGATACAAAAAATAAAACTTAACAACTAACGTTATGTCACATAATATTAGTTTTAATTGTGGTTTAGACCTCGTAGATCGCGATCTATTTGGAACTTGTTTCATCTAAACCAAGTAATGATTTCAGTTAAAAAAAAAATCAAGTGATAATTAATATGCCAATTTAAACGGAATACATACTTTTCTAGCATTTAACTTCTTAACAATTGCTTAAATACATAGAATTTTTATAAAATAAAGATCAATGTAATTCCTAGTGCCTTGCGCTGTAACAAAAGTCTTCCGTTGCCGTCCTGGTCCATGTTGCATTTCAACCTAACCACATACTACGCTAAACTTGCCGCCAGAGAAATAATTCTTGAATCACAAGCCTATTAATACATGTAATGTTTCACAATTTAGTGACAATAACGCATCGCAATACAAACTAAATCAAAAATCTTCACGGGATCGAACATCCGCCTTTTATTGTTCCCGTTATTCAGATCGATATTATAACTGTTGAATGGCAAATGGAGTTACATACGGCTGAAACATGTCATCAGTGAAAACAGAGGAAATTAAAAAAAAATCTTAACACCTTACGTCATGACAGTTAATATTAGGATTAATTGTAGCCTAGGCTGTATGAATTGCGATCAGTGTGGAACAACTTTCGTTCAAAGGAAGTAATGATTTAAGTAACAGCACACTCACGAAAACAATTTAAAATATTATTAAAAAAAAAAATTACTCGTGCCCTCTGCTTTAAAGTCAAGTGCCGGTTATAATAACAATCTAATAATTGCTTAAAAAATTAAAGATTTTATCTTACATATCTATGGCCAAAGACTTTAACGAATATTTTTACATCAAACGAATATTAAATAAATATAAGCAACTATAATCATTTTGTCGATTTAAACGGAATACGTACTTTTCTTTCACTGTGCTGAGATAGTTAATTTATTTACTGATGCTTAGCTAAATAGAACTGTCCTTAATCTAGAACAATATCTCTGATCGTAAGTTGGACAAAAAAGACGAAAGGCATGATGTAATAGCCCGACGTCATAGCGTGACATTATGGCGTGACAGATCGTGACCAAATAAGCGTTTAAAAAGATTAGATATGTCGAGGTATGAAACTATGGCGTATCTCTCCCCTTCCCCCCCCCAAGCTTTAATTCCTTTGCGATGTCATTATCCTTGCCAGCTCCTTTATGCGAATAGTCTCCACGCGGAATAGAGAATTGGAGCAACTTATTCAGATGTGCAAGCAAACCACATTAACACAAAATCAGTTCAAAGTGACTGCATATCAGAGGGTTGAGGTTTTTACGAGGTGAAATTTATAGACTATTGGAGATATTTTGCTATATTTTTTGACGTCACAACGTCTTGAAAATAAGGTCCTTATGTTCAGAAAGTGAAAGTCACGAAATTTTGTTCTTGGGTCCAAAGAATTTACTCCTTGGCAATGAGCAGTACGTTAAATGTAAATGTACGATAATATTGGTCGGTTCTTTGGCTGCGTGCTACATACAAAACCTTATCGTTCTGACGTGATGATGCCACGCTGTTATAACCTCTGATTTCCGGCTGTAGCGTCTGAATTGCTCATCCGATCAGAGAAATTCTTATGCAAGTTTTATGGGTTAAGGAAAGATGATTAGATAAAAATATAATCAAGAATCGTAAATAATAAGCACAAATAATGACTTTATAGCCAAAAGTAATTTTCTTTGCAGATTACAAGCCAAAATAGTTAAAAATATATGAATTACGTGAAAAGGACACTAATCATATTAACAACATGAACAACAAGTCTAATATTGAAAGGATGATTCACATACCTCTACCTATTCTGGAATAATATGAAGAAGTTTACTACGCTACGCAGCAACGAAATGCGGACGTGTTGATTGTGTCACCATAACATACCACATCACGTGACGACACTAGATTAAACAATAACGTCACAATCAGAGCAAACGTTATTCCCAACTGTCAATTCGATACGCAAATGAGCAACTGCACATCATTAACGACTAATGAAGCCAGTGGAATGACTGTCTAAAAGCAACTCTCCGCCAGATCCTCTCGCAGGCGACTATACATCAACACCAGCGATCAGAGCATGCAAACTAGAACATTTGGTAAATTTTATCTCACTGAACGTTCAACAGCCTCAAACGAAAACAGTTTTTCTTTCATCAACGATCCATCTCTCTCGTACATGCATTCCGAGATAACCCCAAGGAATATCTCCATTCTTAGGTACCAAGCTCTCTTAATGTTAATATATAACCGCTAGTACACGACGCCCTCTATCAGCGTAGATTCCTTCATTCCCTTCGTACCCTGCGGTGCATTCAGCATGATAACATCGCCAAATCATATTTCGTGCGCATCATGAAGGATCCTTCCAGTCTAGACACTGCTTCCGACACATTAGCCCCAACTATTTTGGGACGTACATGCCTTAATCTTACATTTGTCAGGAATTTAACCACAGTAATCATACATACCATATCGTATTTCTCGTATCTTCGCTTAATACTCATTAATTTTTACACCTGCGCTGCACACCTGTTGGTGCCAATAACAAATAATTTAATTTGAACAATTGTAAACAGCCTATCTTTTTGTTTGTTTTTACTTTTTTCCTTTTACCACTTGTGCACCTTCACATATAAATACCTACGGCCGCCCACCACTCTTATTTTCTTCATGTATGTTTCATATTTACTTGATCCGCACAAGGTGTAATGTAATAATCCATAATGAGTTGCTTAACAAATTTATGCATTATATACGTTGTCAACTTTTATTTTAACGCTGGTAAACAATTCTTAAGTATAAATAATCTTATATTTTGTTGAGAAATACTCAGTTATATCCCTTTCTCTTCTCTGATACTTGTTAATTTTCATTTAATTTACGCTGGTAGTTTAATTTGAAAACTGATATTTTCATGTCATTAAGGAGTGAAAAACTTTAACGTATGTACAAGTCAAGTTTAATTCTTACTTGGCATTGCCTAAATAAGGTGTCAAATCTAATAAACTGTGGTGATGAAATAACAGAATGAAGTACAATGCATGTATATTACAGGATCTGAAGCAAATTTTGCAAATAAGCTGCTACTCTAACTAACACAGCAGCTAGTAATCAGCTGGAATTTCACACCTATGCTTATAGACTTGTTATTAATATGTTAAATCAAAGTACTTTAATTTTTCCGAACAGCCTGAAACTACAAAATTTTTGGTTTAATTTTTGAATTATCTGTTAGTACCCTACTATTAACTTATCATAATTTTTCCCAGTTTTCATAAATGATGGAATAAGTTGCTTCAACAATTCCCAAAAGCGTATGGTTTATTCGTAAGTTCTGACAAGTAATTTAGAGTATATATCAGGAATTCATTTTGAAACAATTATTTTCATTAAATGTTGCTAATTACCATTTACTGAAACACATTGAAGATAAGAAAAGAGATTTATATATTTGGTTTTCTGTTTCCAGTATCAGGTATCAACATTCACTTTATAACACCTCTTTCCTGTGGGGTCTGCATCTTCTACACTATGCTGGTGAGTACAATCACAAATTAATACATTTATTAAATGAGGTCAATGTATTAAAAAAGTTAAGAACTATCATTTTCATACAACCTTACAGCGATGTATCTGATTCAAAGAAATAAACATTATGTTTATTATTTAACCGCTGTGATTTGAGGTATCAAAAAGCATTGTTGATTTCTACATTTCATTGGGGGATACATCGGTTGCATCCCAGATATTAGGAATAAACGATAATTTATAACCAAATCAATAGTGATGGATCAATTCAGGTGTTTGTATTGAAACGTTTGTTTCCGAGTTCAAAATGAAAAAAACTGTAAAGTATTTTATTAAAAAATTTACAGTAAAAATGCTTGAAATCCAATTTCTAATCGGCTGGTAACATGGTGTGATATTCACAACAAAGCTATTCAAGCATATAACCCTGTTTTTAACCCCTTTCTTCACTTATCACCATCGGTTTTCTCCGGAGTTCAGTCTCAAGTGGCTAAAATATCGTGAATTGATGTTGTGATGCATTTATTTCTATAATCACTATTAATTTTCTACGAAATTCATTGTGAAGTTGCTACTCAATGGGCAATAGGGCCTACCGCTGATTCAATCCAATTCGGATTTTCTTTTGCGAAGACTGAGGACTAAATGATGTTTTGAATGGATGATCCGAGCACTTTATTTATTTATTTTCTTTTTTACTTATGGCTTTACGCCTCGTAGACGTCGAGGTCATTAGAGGCGGGATGGGATTGAGGACAAGGAACAGGAAGGTATCTGGGCATGGCCTTTTGAAGGAAGCATTCCGGCATTCGCCTGGAGCGATTTGGGGAAACCATGGAAAACCCAAATCTGGATGCCCGGACGGGGATTCGAACCCACGTCCTCCCGAATGCGAGGCCAGCCTTGTATCTTGGGATAATTTTCTCTTTTTGCCTGAGCCTTTACTGTCTGACTTTAATCTCTTTCCTTAAGTTTTAGCTTCTAAAATTTACTTTACAAGTATTTTATGACAAAATAGTGTTTACTGTATTAAAGATTTTTCTGTATTCCTTACACTTTGTGTCAGTCCACCACTAAGAAAATTTAGTGTAAAAATCATGTTTTCGAATATTGCAATTGAAAATAGTAGACAGTGAGCTTGTGAAAATTGGAAACATACGGACGGGAAGCTTCAGGGACAATGTAGCATTCAAATACTGGAAGGATAATAATCTTTGGTAACAATGTGAGTGGAACTGTACGGTTCGAAACTTGTTAATGGTATAACAGTATTTCTGAAACTACTTCGGGGAATCTGTAAAGAACTGTCGGCAGAAACTGTTTAATGTTTAAGAACTGTCATCGGAGAGGCAAAGTTGAAACAAATCGATGCGAATAAGACAGAATTCTATTCTTAACAAAATTCTGCCACGTGGTAGCAACCAACCACTGAGACGCTGATAAAAGGAGTCATGAGCGTACGAATAGGGAGGTTGTTCTCTTTTCGGTGTTTGACGACGGAGATGTATTGTGGGGAGAATGGTGAGAGTGCTCCGATATGATGCAAGTGGTTTCTAACCTCATTTCTAATGTTGAACCTAACTGATGGCTTCGCGGTGACTAATGCAGTGTAACATTAATACTACCAGTGTAGTTTTTCTTACGTTTCGGCTGAATGTCAAGTCGAGCAGCTTGTTACGGCTAGGTTGCCTGACGTGCTGATACTAGTATATCAGTCTGTTGGGAGTCGTGGAACTTGATCTAACTAAGTGCTTTATCACGACATTATATACATCATCAGCTGATGTGCCAGAGAGGAATGTGGTACCGACGACACTGACTGTACGCTGCCAACATTTCGATGAACATGGCAATATAGTCGAATTAATCATTTGTTTCAGTGATTGAGATAAAATTAAACAGTAAAACCACATCTTCGTAACATGATCTATCAGGAATTACATAATAATGAATTACATAACTTGTTATTTTCTTGTTTTCTTTCATGTTTATGTGAATTGATGGTTTATTTGTTTGGCAAGAAAATATAAGAATTAATTCATATCGTGTTCTTTCCCTGTACTTTGTTTCATGTTTGCCAATTGTCTGCTAGTTGTTTATAAATGCCAGTAAATAAATTCAGTAGAAGATCAAATTCAAGATTAATAAATTTGTGTTAATTTATTAACTTCATTTGGTTAACATTTCATGAAAAGTATAATCATCTTCCTATTCTTATTACTTAATTATGTGCGTTTTGATTATTGACAATGGTGTCCACTGTTAATTTAATAATTTACTTAAACAAAAAAAGCCATAAAAATTAATAAGCTTAAGATGATAATATTTTTGCGTGTCATTGAGATATGATGTAGTGGCAGTCCACAACATTAATTACCAGAAATTTTTTTTGTTTTAAAACACATGATTTCACTCTGCATCTTAAATAAATAAATCTATGCCCACTTTATGTTTGGAATACAGTACTATATTAATTCTAGCATCAGTGCCTTATACACTGTCCCTTACGGTGTTGATTTTTTGGTTTAGCATAATTTTACAATTGCAGACGGTCATTCTTCTTGTTATTCGTCCGCTATATGTCAGTTTTCACTGTTATGCTGAAACACTCGATTGGCTACACTGCACAAAAGAATTGTGTCGCCAATTACGCCTAATCGGATGCAGCTCTGTGGTGCCGTGTCTAAGTCTATGACACTATTTCGCAGTGTTCAGCTATCGTAGAAAGTGGCAATAACTCTGTTCAAACTATCTTGAAAGAGCGCGTGTTTGTAAATTATAGACATCTATGAGAAATTAAATATTCCAAACCTATAATTTGGAATATATTATTGTTAACTGTTCATTTAGTAACAGACAGTGGAAAGTTTATTGTCTGACTGCAAATATATATTTGTATTTCTCCATTAATTTGAAAGCATCTTCTGCAAAGATATATATATATATATATATATATATATATATATATATATATCAGAAGCAAATCTATATTACATTAAGAGATATATTGTATGTGGGTATCAAAAGTGACAGCCAACCTTATAATGAGATCCATATTGGTGTTTGCAGGGTGGGCTGAAGGCGGTGGTTTGGACGGACGTTCTCCAGAGTGCGATGACCTTGGTGGCGATTTTCACTGTGCAAGGTATAGGGCTGTACCAGGTTGGAGGCCCGGCCGAAGTGTGGAGAATTGCTGAAGAAGGAGGACGCTTAAACTTCAACGTGTGAGTCCTTAATATGTTTTATGAGAATCAACGTGTTTGAAGATCGGTCAGCTGCCCTCCACTCATATATAATTTTATATCCTTCATCTTTGATTTAATGTTGCTCCTTTTTTAGTGCTATCACTGTTAATGTAATCGCTTGATACTACAGTTTACTGTGAAGATAATAAGCAGTTAAAGTATTGTCTTTAGAATGGCACTGAAATAGGCTATTGGTGTGTTGGCTTGTTATAAAACTAAGTTCCAAACCCGTTGACTGGTCGTAGTATCTTTTGCTGTTTGGACAGTAGCTATAGGACGCTTATATCAAATAGAAAAGATTCGCTTGATGTTTTCTTCATCTGAGGCATAGCGTTTGTAATTTGAGGTTATCCTTTACAAAGAGTTAACTGTGGAACATGGCAGCCAACACGTTCTGGTTAGGTCCTACTTAGCGGGCTTGCGGGATCCTTCCTGCCACGTGAAAATTGAATTTATTTAGTTGAAATGTGGTTTAGAAATATCTGCAGTTGTAAGTGAAATTGGAAGAAAAAAATGTTTCGTCCAAAGTTAAAATTAGTTAGAAAAAAACTCAGTTGCATATTTACATCCGCCAGCAAGCACGCTAAGCTAAACTAAAACTGTGATGGAATAACTGAATTAATCATGAGTCGTGCCAAATGGCTTCTATTTCTTTTACTTTTTTGTTTTGCTTCTGGCTTTACTCCTTGTAGACGGCGACGTCATCAAACGCGGGAAGGAATTTGGCAAGGATCGGTGAGGAATTAGGCCATGGACATTTTGAAGTAACCATCCCGGAATTCACCTGGAGCGATTTGGGGAAAACATGGAATACCCAAATTTGGATGGCTGGACGGGGATTCAAACTCTCGTCCTTCCGAATACGCGGTCAGAACGTTTCCGCTCACCCATCTCGCTAGGTGCCACATTTGTAGCATTTTTTTAAAAATAACATTTTGCCGCCCAGTTTAGTAAACGGATGTTCTATAAACCATTGAACAATAGTATGACTTACAGACGTTTGGGCACATTGGAAATCAAGGGATTAAAGGCCTACTGTACGGCAGCGTCAGATGGAGCCGTGGTATAGCAGGTACCTGGGAGGCCAAACAAGAAATCAGGCACTTGATTGCTGTTCGTGATAACTCTACCCGTCTGATTGCAGGTTCACGCTGAACCCGTTCGTGCGCTGCTCATTCTGGACCATCATGTTCGGCGTGTCGACCACATGGCTGGCGGGAAGGGCCATCAACCAGGATATGGTGCAGAGGTTCATCGCGCTCCCTGATCTAAAACGTGCCAGAAAGTGAGTACTGCCACGGCCTCCGACTGAATAGTGATTGGAAACTTATAAACAGCCATAATCTAAGTAGGTTTTCATTTATTTTATTTTGCACAGTTAAAATTGTGTACACAATATACTACAGCGTGTGGAAACATATTTTAGTAATTTTATTACTTCCATGTTTTATATACGCTCTATATTGATAGTGTGTGCTTGTGACTTGAATTTCTGGTGCGTGCAGATTGTACCACAGGATTTTCCTCGCACGGTGAAAATTCGCATTGTTTTCAAATAAAGCTGATTTGATTCGAATTGGCCGCTTGTCACCACACCGCTCGTTGAAAAAGTGATTCTATTTTTATTTTTATTTATTTTTTTTTATGTGAAATGAACTTCAGTGCATTCTTAATATGTAGTACTCATTGATGTTTTATTTTATGTTCAAAGATTGATTGTGATATGAAATGGCGCTGTACAATAAACTTCACGAGACTTATCGAAAACTTTTCCCAGCCGGTTTTCTCTATTCCAAACGGTTTCAATGAGCTATGGAAATCTTTTAAGTAGGACAATAATTCATCCCTAATAATGCAGAAAGAAAGGAAAAAAGAACTGCAACAATATAAAAGTAAAAAAAAAAAAAAAAATCCAGCTCTTCGTAGATCCTTTATGTGACAGGACCACATTTCATGAATAATGAATCATTCAAGGAGAAGGGGGAGGAACTTAGTTCCCACCTGTAATCTACCCGGTTCTGTTAGGCGCGGCGTACTAATCTATCCCACAAAAACAATTGTTGTAAAATTGGGCCAAATCTCGTGTTCGTGTAGTGACAAAAGATTATGAGATCTTCTTCTAAGCGAAATCTACACTTTACAGTGTATACTCACTACACTTTATGAAACAGAATTGCTTCTCTCGGTGTCATAGATAATTTATTTAGAATAAAAAATAAAAAATCTAATGACTTGGCCTTATGCGCGCCATGTTTTAGTAAACCTATATAAATACATTAAATTTGTTGCTTTATCAAACTTATAAATACGTAAAAGCCAAGATTTCCCTCGCTCTTTTCGAATTTGACAAGTATATGTTATGCCCTCAATTTCAGTAAAAATTATGGCGTTCATAATGGCCAAGCCACCAGATTTTTTTTTTATTAATTTTTTTCATTATAAATGAACGATATATGAGACCGAGAAAAACCATTCTGTTTCACAAAGTTAAGTGAATAAACTCTGTAGAGTGTAAACATGGCTCAGAAGAAGATCTCATAACTTTTTGTCACCACACGAACACGAAACTTGGCCCAATTATACGAGAATTGTGTTTGTGGGATCTCTTTTCTTTTTGTAATCGCCGCTCAAATGTAATGATTCCATTTGAAAATCTTTGAAAAAGAACATTTCAGAATTGAATGCATCAGTAATTCAATATACGTTACCAACAACGCCCCACTCTCTGAAAACAATGGGTGTGCGCAGTAGCCGAGCAATGCAGATTGTCGCTGGTTTAACTACCACTACAAATAAATTACTATTAACTTCCAAACTAAGCATAGGAACAAAGTAAAATTTAAGATATTATTTAAACATGCTGATATCTATGCATTTAAAAATTCTCAGGCGGATAGTTTCATCCGATCAAATTAATTAAGCCGCAAATACGTGCCAAAAAATTTTCATGTTTGGGACTCTAATTAAATAAATAAGGTGAAAAACTCAAATATTAGAATTTTCCTAAGATTTAGAGATGAAAACATATATGTGTACCAAATTACTTGTTTCTAGGATTTCTGGAAGTACAGTGGAATTTTGATGTCGGGATGTCGTGGTCGAAATAAAGTTTTGAATTTCAATAACTTCCAAAGTAAGAAATGGAGGGAAATAAAATTTAACACATTATTTAAACTTATTAAGATCACTCTACTATGAAAATTTGAGGTGCAGAAGTTATTAGGGAAAAAGCGATTTTCACGTTAGTGTTAGGTAAGGGGTAGCTATACAGAAATTTACGAGATTCAGATTTTTCTTATAATATGTGGGGAAAATGTTATCTGTGTACCAAATTTCAGCTTTCTACGGCTACGGGAAGTACCTTAGAGTACTGGTGATCATCAGTCAGTGAGTGAGTGACAAAATCGCTGGAGTTTTGTCACAATATTATGACAACTTATTGCAGTGTTGAAATAAATAGATTTTATACACAGAATTAATATTGTATCTCTTGCCATTTATTTCTTTTTTTTTTCTCTGTCCAAAAATCCTCTCATACCAACAACATTTGACCGTGTCTGGAATATTCTTGTATTGTGTTAGTTCCGAATGATTAGCAGGTTCTTTTGTACTCAAGATCTATCAATTTTCTTTCTCCGCAACTATTATTTCCAAGCTTCTCACAGTGCAACTATTATTGTTTCAAAACTTAATCCTCTGCTCGATTATCCTGTTTTGCTCGCCACCTCTACCAAGAATCCTCCTCACTTCTTTTTTTCCCAGAGATCCTATTTTTTCAAACATATCAAGTCAAACAATCTGTATTAGACCTGCTATTTTTTTTATTAATTCCTCAAACTTTCTTTTACCAATATCACTCCCTTAATCTTTCTAAATAAATAATTTTATTTATTTTATGAATTTCTATGTTACAGTTTGTATCTGAACAACATTCGAACTAAGAACAGTAACGAAATAAAATTTAGTACGTTTGCTAAGATTGCTGATATCTATGCATAACATAAATTTGAGACATGTAGCATGAATACGACAGAAGAAATTGAGGTTCAAAAATGGCCCGAGTCGCTTCGAGAAAAGGGTAGGCAATGCCGCCGCTGCCTCGACTTGGTGGGTGCACTGCTGTGCACCCAAATTGGAGGGAAGTCTAGTGTTGCCATTGGCCTGCGAAACGTGTCGCTTTGATCTTTTGTATAATAAGAGTAATTTTTATTTGAGAAGTGTGTAGTTTATTATGCGAACCATATAATTTTGTGTGTTTTGTATGATAAGTGAAATTTTTGTTTGCAAATTGTGTAATTTGTGAAGCGGATATTGGGGACCATTCCAGAAATCGCTTGGAGCAGTGTTTTTCAATCTATGGGTCGCGGCCCCCAGTGGAGCCGCCATGTCTTTATCTACATCTACATATATACTCTGCAATTCACAAAATTGTTGCTTGCAGAGGGTGCTCAGCACCAAAGCTGATCTCTTTGTTTTGTTGTGCATACCAATCACGAATGGTACGAGGGAAAAATGAATTCATAAAAGAATCAGTGCGGCACCTTCTTTCTCTAATCTCATCTTTCCTATCATTCCGACTCAAATAGGTTGGTGGGCGAGGTATTTCACTACACTCGTAAGTGAAAGTGGGAGTACACATGTTTACCAAGAAGTTTAAACGAAACGTGCGTCGTCTATCTACCGGAGATTCCCAACCCAGGCTACTAATCAGTTATGTGACGCTTTCATAAGGACTGTAGCAAGCGGTCACGAATCTAGCGGCTCTTCTCTGTACTTTCTCTATACTGTCAATCAACCCCTTAAGAAACTGATCCAAAATGGCACAACAGAAGTCCAAATGTGACGCACAAGAGATTTGTACGCAATTTCCTTTGTTCATTACAATTTTTCAAGATTCGACTTAGGAATCGCAGCCTAGAATTAGCTCAACCTACTACCGAATTAATGTGTAGGTCCCGATATATGTTCCTTTGTAATGTTACTCCCAAATATTTCTCAGAAACGACCATTTCAGTAACTGAATTGTTTACCACGTATTTCTGAACAATCGGACCTCGGATTCTTTTTGTTAGTTATGCTCATTGTCTTGCACTTTTTACAATTTAGTGTAAGTTGCCATCCAGGCACCATGCCAAAATAACATTCAGATGACCCTGAATTTCTAAGCAATAGACCGAATTCCTTACTTCCCTAAAAATAACCGCATTATCAGCAAACAATCTAAAAATTCTTTTCACTTTGTTTCCGAGATCATTTATAAAAATTAAGAATATAAGTGGTCCTATTACACTTCCTTGAGGTACACCCGATGTAACATCTATATTGAAGAAATTTCTCCTTCAACGACGACATACTAAGACCGACAAATTAGAAAATCCTTGATCCATTCACAAAGCTGATCCGATATACCGTACGCTCGAAGCTTCGCTAAAAGGCGGTTACGTGGCACAGAGTCAAAGGCTTTCTAAAATGTTTTTTTTTTTTTTAAAAAATGCATCTACTTCTGAACCTGCATCAATTACTTTCATTACGTCGTGTGTAAATAGGGATAGCTGTGTTTCACATGATGTTTTCTTCCGAAATCCGTGTTGATTTGTTGTAAGCAAATTATTTTCATCTAGAAAACTCGTAATATTCGATTATATAATATGCTCGATAACTCTACTAGAAACAGATGTTAAAGAAATGGGACGATAGTTTCTAGGATCACTTCAATCACCTATCTTGAAAATCGGACTTACTTGCGCGATTTTCCAGCCGGAAGGTACTTTTCGCTCTTCTAAGGATTTAATGAATATATCAAACAGAAATGGTCCGATTTCTGCCGCATATTCTGAAACTAACCCTTACTGGAATTCCATCCGGGCCTGGTGCTTTCCCCAACTTCAGGAGCTCTATTTGTTTTATGATACCTGCAGTATCTATTCCTAATGATTCCATCACCAACTCGACACGAAGTGGGAAAACAGGAATACTATCCTTATTTTCGTCAGTAAATGAATTTTTGAATACAGTATTTAGTACGATAGCTTTATCGCTACTTTTATTAACCTCGGAACCTTCACGAATTATTGCCGGAATATTGTTGTAGTTACAACTGACTTTTCGTATATACGACAAAATTTCCTTTGGGTTTCCTGTGAGACTCTTAGAAATGGAGATGGAATGAAAATCGTTAAAGGCCTCAAGCATCACATTCTTAACACGTCCTCTTAACTCAGCTAACGTTTCTAAGTCGCTAAGACACCCCTTCCTCCTTGAGCGTGTGTGTATCCTCCTTTGTTTTATGAGCAATTTTTTTACTTCGCGTTTTTACCACAGTGGATCATTCTCCACCTTTATTGTCCGAATCGGTATATGTATTTCCGTATCTTCCCTGACTAAACGTATAAATCGATGCCACATTATCTTCAACTGTGTTCCTCGTTAACTTAAAGTTATAGTAATTATTCCTCACGTAGGTTCTAATACACACCTTTGAGGCCTTAATGAATCTGTATACAATCCGTCCTATTCTCCTTTTTCGCTTGGTCATTAATTTGATAGTCGCAATAACCGCTTTGTGATCGCTTATTCCTGTAGTCGTTGAAATGTCTGTAAATAATTCTGGCCTGTTAGTAACCAGCAAATCTAAAATGTTTTCGCTACCGTTGTGATACCGCGTAGGTTTATTAACTAGCTGCTCGAGATGATTATCTGAGAACAGATCGAGAATTACTTCAGATCACTGCTAGCAGTAATGTGAACGTAATTACGCCAGTCGATATAAGGCAGGTTGAAGTCGCCTCCTAGAATCATAGCATGATCCTGAAAACGGCTAGCTATACTATTTACATTATTTATTAACTCCTCGGCGACAACTATGTTGGAATCGGGTTGACGGTAGAAGGCGCCTAAGATGAGTTTTGACTAAGCAACATGGAGTTTAATCCATATTCACAGATAGTATCGACGTCTATTTCATTACATGGGAGGTCCACAATCAACTATGTATACGATGCTACAGATGGTTAGCTCTGCCGATATCTTGCGGCCACTGGCCATAGAGTACACCCTTTCAGCCAGCCGCCGGAAGGAAGAGAGGATAACCTCCACCCCAAGGCGACAAGCATAATTGGTGCCGAGATGAGCCACAATCTGTAGTTGCCTACAACCCGTCAGTTCTATGGCATCAGGGATGGCCTCATCCACATCTCGGATCAGGCCACCCGGAATACACACCGAGTGGACGCTGGATTTCTTTCCCGAGTAATCCGCCATTTCTCTAAGGGTCTCTAAAAACCGCCTATCATTAAAGCTCCTAACTACCAGAATCCTCTTCTGAGTTTACTCAGACCTTGCTGGCTGGGTGGCCGTTATCTCGCAGGATGACAGTTGTGGAACTAAGTCAACCTCCGACAATACATCATACCGGTTGGACAAGTTCAGCGTCGTGGCCTTTAAACCTGCTCAACTGCCCCTGTGTGCGGCTTCGAAGTCTAGAAGCCATACGCCAGTCACCGACAGGTGGCCGCGGCACAGCCTTCATCTCTTCAGCCTAGGTTGCAAGTACGACGGTTGATATGGGAAAATCTGTGAGCAGCAGGACTGTATAAGCTTCCCCAATATCATATCTGCTGCAACCTTTTATGGCAGCTTCCAGCTGTGTAACTTTAGATAACACAGCTGCAAGCTATGCGCGCAGATCATCCACCTCAACTCGCGTCTGCACACACCAATCACAGTCCCTAGACATACTACTTTTGAAAAACGCGAAAAATAAAAAAACACAAACTGGAACCAACCTGTACTTCTTACAAACTGTAAACATTCAGAGATTACTCTAACCAAATCTACAAACCACTAAAGATAAAATATAAAAAGAAAATAAGCTACTGTACTCCGCGACTGCTCAACTGCTACTAAGGCCTCGTACCACTTGAGCACGCTCAGGCGAATGAGCCGCTCAGTGAAGCGAGCGGCTCAAGTGTGGACGCCTGAGCACGCTCGCAACGAACGACAGCGAGCGCGCTCGGGGCGAGCCGATCGGTTGTCGGTATTTTGGAATGCTCAAAGGCGAGCCAGCGTTTGTTCAACGCTCAGTGTGGACGGATTTGGGGGTTTCTACAACGAGCGCGAGTACGTGGGACAATGAAACTTGCTTAACTCTAATTGATGCATTTGAATCAAAGAGGGTGTTATGGGATAGCTGCAGTATTATAATCGAACTAAAAAATAAGGTGCATGGCGTGAAATCAGCGAGATATAAAACTTAAGTATTGATGATGTAAATAAAAAAATAACAAGCCAGCTAGTGTCATTCGGGCGAGAACGATCAAAACAGAAGAGAACTTCTATAACGGGAAGTGGTAAGTTAATAGTATTTCTCACAGCTGAACGGATTTTGATTGAATTTGGTGTTACGAAATTCAGATCCTGTGCCTAAAATCATATTTATTTTGTGCCAGGCAATATAATTGTTTTACCAATTTTTATTAAAAACTTGAAATCAATGCCATAATTTTTTTAAAAAAACATAAAAATAACCTTTAAATCTATATTTGTAAAAACAAATTAAAAATAGGTACCAGCCTTCATATAATTTAGGAGTGACTCAATAGTGCCATCACAGACTACCCGTACTAAACGGATGATGCTTTGTTTATATAGTTTGAACATATACTTCAGGCTTGTGTAGGGACTTCCTGAGGCTAGGAATCTTAAAGTTATTATAAATTTTATCTTCTGGTTGGATCGCCTCACGCATAGGCGTATAGTGCATTTTAATATGAGGTCCAACTAATGACAGCAAACGTTCGAAATCGATCTCGTAAAGTTTTGAAATAGCACATTGTCTTCTTCTAAAGTCAATTCGCGAATTAAATTATTAAGATAATTTCTTCGCTGACGATGACTATCTCCAATCCATCAACTTGGTAATTTTGTTCTCTGTTTTGACATCGTTTGGATAATAATAAAGGCCGCAGCTACGCGTGACGACACGTCAATAGCAGAGCGTTTTCTGAGCACTGAAACCAGGCTCGTTCGACCAAAATTTCCTTTTCCTCGAGCACGCTCGAACGAGCGCGCTCAAATGAATGAGCGGCTCATTTGCCTGCGTGTGCTCAAGTGGATACGAGGCTAAAATGTAAACGAGCTCGGGGGGTCGCGGTTGCAAGCCAGGTAAAAGTAAATAGCAAAGGTTGTAGGTTTTACACTACAGTTAATACACAACACTTTAGGTGAGAAGGCTGTGCCTGTTTATTTTTTAATAAATTGTCGAATCGTGGTAGTATTTTTGAGGCAAGGATAACCAAACATTTTATAACTGGCGTAAATTACATATTGAGGTTTATTACTCATGAACTTAAAACCATATTTCAGTTAACTGTCGTCATAAAGTCTATTTTTGATTTGTTTCCACCACTGCCACTTGCAACAGGCGTGGAGGCTGGGCAGATCTTTTGAGGACTGCATTATATCCTTGCTCGAATCGAAACGCGTCCGTACTTGCTGGCGTACTACTCGAACAACTGACTGCAGCGAACGAAAACAAACTGTTCCTACGCGGCCGCTGACTCCCGTCCCCTCCCCCCGTTTCAACACGTTTTTCGCCTCCCGCGCTACCTGCCACCTTGCAAAGTATATACACTGATCAGCCAGAACATTATGACTATCTACCTATGTTCACCTTTGGCACGGATAACAGTGACGACGCGTCTTGCTATGGAAGCAATGAAGCCTTGGTATGTCACTGGAGGGATTTGGAATCACATCTGCACACACGACTTACTTGATTCCTGTGAATTCCGGGGAGAGAGGCGATGAGCTCTGACGCCACGTTCAATCACATTCCGGATGTGTTCAATCGGGTTCAGATCTGGCAAACTGGGGGGCCAGCACATCAAGTGCAACGCGCCACTGTGTTCTTCGAACCACTCCATCACACTCCTGGCCTTGTGACATGGCGCAATATCTTATTGAGAAATGTCACTGCCGTTGGGAAACATGGTTGTCATGAAGGGTTGTACGTGGTCTGCAACCAGTGTGCGATACTTATTGGCCATCATGGTGCCTTGCTCGAGCTTCACTGCACCCATGGATGCCCACGAGAATGTTTCCCAGAGCATAATTGAGCCACCGCTTGCTTGTCTCCGTGCCGCAGGACAGGTGTCCAGAAGCTGTTCCCCTGGTAAACGACGGATTTGCACCCTCCCATCTGCATGAAGAAGTAGGTATTGGGATTCATCAGACAGTACAACGCTGTGCCACGGCACCAACGTCCAGTGACGATGGTAACGTGCCCATTTCAGTCGTAGTTGCTGATGTCATGGTGTTAACAATGGCACATTCATGGGTCGTCGGCTACGGAGACTCATCGTTAGAAGTTTTCGGTACATTGTGTGTTCAAACACATTTGTTCTCTGCGTAGTCTGATGTTAGTTCTACCACAATTCGCCGCCTATCCTATTTTACCAGTATGCCTAGCCTACAAAGTCCGACATCTGTAATGAAGGGTGACTGCCCAATCCCTCGACGTTTGGACGCGGTTTCACGTTTGTTTCGCTACTTGTTAAAAACACTCACCACAGCACTCCTTGAACACCCGACAAGTCGTGCAGTTTCCGAAATGTTCGTGCCGAGCCTCCGGGCCATCACAATGTGCCCACGGTCAGACTAAGAGAGATCGCGCTTCTTCCCCATATTAAGCACGGAAAGCACGATCACTGATAATACATCTGTGTCTGACTAGCAGTCATTCCTCGTCAGGTGACGCTGCTATGGTATGTCGATAGTAGGTCGGCAGTCATAATGTTCTGGCTGATTAGTGTATCACTGCCCACAGAGTGACCGCGACTACCTTGCCCATGTTTTGGTTTCTCTGTCACTAGGTATAGTCTCAATAAAAACAAAATTAAATACGCCGTTTTTGAAATCACTTACTTAGTTTTATTTTGGACCAGGGAGTTCGGCAATGTTTTATTACTGTCCAGGGGATCCGCCAAAATAATTTACTTGCAAAGAGGTTGCGTATTCGAAAATGTTGAAAAACACTATTCTAGGGTATTGCGGAAAGCCCCATAAAAATCAGAGTCATAGCGGTGGGTACGGGTGACCCTGGGTACATGCCCGGTCCCGTTGTACCTCCACGATCCAGTATGCGGCGCTTCAGAGCACTGAATCACATTGACATGTTTATAATTTGTTCTATTTTATCAGTTAATAAGTAATGATAAGTGATATGAGGAGACTGTTTTTAATAACACCTCAAGAAGGAAATGATCACCTGGTTGTACCTGAGAGAGATCATTTTCCAATAATTGATCATTTTCAGAGTCACCATTTGATTCAGAATATTTATAATTATAAAACCTATCAGTTTTATTCATTATACGCCCAATAATTTTAACTTTGTCTTATAATCCGAAACACTAGCAAATATCTAATATTCACATACTCAAAGGGAGCTCAACCATTCAGTGAAAGGTCGAAATCGTTGTGTACTTAACATTTTTTCTGAGGATGTTAGAAGTTAGGATGACTGGATAGCCACAATTTCAAATCCTCTAATAAGGCATCGTTTATACAGTTTTTTCAACATTGATATAGGTGAATTTTCAGACAGTTTCCAATTTTCGCCTGAAACTGCTTTTCTGGTACTTGATTTGACAATACTCCATGAAGGAAACTTACGTAGTTCTCATACAGAATGTGGTCTCTTTTGTACTCCCCTCCCCCCTTTTCTATAATGAAAATTAGTTTCTTCCTTATTAATTCAAGAAACTATTTGGACTATTTTCTCTTGCCAGAGAATCATTAAAATTATTGGGAATATAATGAACACGAAACATATTCCCTTTTTATTATTTAAATGTTATTAATCAAATTTTGACACTAGATACTCTCTCTTGCAAACGATCAGTTATTGGGAAAAAATCGTTCTCAGGTACAGCAAGAGAAACTTTTTCTTCTTGAGCTGTTGCCAAAACATTCTCCTTATGTCATGAATAATTGTTTAATAGCTGATAAAATAGAACAATCTGTACATGCCACGATAACTTGTTGAAACGCAATTTTACTTTGATTATTGACATACACATGCCGTCCCGATTACTAACTGCACTCTACCCTTTCTGAAACTATTATAGATTTTTACTGTGTACAAATACCATTCCAGAATCGTTTTATTTTATTTATGTCAGTAGAGAATAATATGTAGATATTAGATGTTAGAATATAAGCTGAATATTTGATGTAAAAAAGTAGTGATTCTAGATGGAATCGTTGGGTCATGACTATGTAGTACATTTCACTCACGGCCATATAATCATCAGCGATCAGAGGAAATTGCCCAAACAATTAGTTAGTTCCTTCTGACAACAATTATGTCTCTTTGTGTAGGCTAACGGTCATTTGGGTTTCAGTGGCAATGCAGTCATGAGGATAGTGGATAATTTGCCTAAGCATCGGAACCATAAATTATTTGTTGACAATCGGTTCGAATCGTAGAACCTGGTAGTGGAAAATATATGGACAATAAGGCAGTACATATTCTCTGCTGTTACATAGGTCGATAACCAGTGGCCTGTAGCTGTTGACTATCATGTGAATGGTCCTCGTCCAGCTTTGGTCAAGGAATATATATTTTCTTGGGAGGTGGCGATCTGCTCGTTCACCTATATCATATCAACATCAAGGGCCATAGCTTTATCTGGGAACCTATTTCATATGATTGATATTACATTTGTCAACGCATGGTTTCTCCATGGAGAAGTCACTGATGTCAGAATAGTAACATCCACGACGCTTGATTTTGTGTATAATATTGAAGCACGTTTTTTTAAGACGGAGTGAAGCAAGAAGTAAAGGGCCTTCATCAAACTTATAAATTTAGAACCATTGGAAAAGAAGAGGGTAGAAAATACAAAATGTTCTATTGCCGATGTGTATTATTATGGTACTGGTCACAGGCCAGAACACTTAACTGATAAATAAGAAGAGTTTTCACTTTAGCTTTTCTTAATGCGTTACCAGGATCCAATAATGCCAATTGGAATATTTTCAGAATTCGTATCCTGAAATTCATTTTGTGGAAAACAATTTCATTCCCTTGTTTAATTAGACCTAAAATTAATTAAAATCTAAAAAAAAATTGACCTATAAAAATAAATTCGGATCGTTAAGTGTTATACGCGCCAGTACTGGTTGAAACGAACAAGCGGTGTGTCATCCGAACACTATGGCTTCAAGTCACAAGCATGCACGCCAGTGTCAGTATAAAGCTATCTAAAATATGGAGGTAATAAAATCACGAAAATGAATTTCCACGTGCTGTAATATATCCAGCATCATATTTCAAATGTGCAAAATAATATAAATGGAAAACTACATTTATTATGGACCAGAAGCTGAAAACTCGGAGCCTGCACACCTGAGTTGGTCCAGCGGAGCCTTCTATATATCTCCTCTCACCCCTCCCCCCCACCCTCCTCCCCTGGTCCAGACTCGTAGTTTTTAGATGCTCCCTTACTGAATGTCAGGTTATGTTAAATGCTAATTAACTGATGTCCACACTAATGCTACATATTAATATTTTTTTCTTGTAAAAGCATTTTTATACTAATTGTGTCAGTTCAAACTTTCTACTCGTATTAGTTTTTCATTCATATCTTTCTTCACTTGGTGGTAACGGAATATCATTAGCATTAAATGTTAACATTTTATTTTGAATGTAGACATAATCGTTTCAAGCCTACGTCATTTTTCAGATCCCTGATTGGATTTACATTCGGCATTCTATTAACAAACTTAATGGGTTTTTGTACCGGCTTATTGATGTACTCTATGTACCATGACTGCGATCCTGTTAAGGCTAAGGTGAGTTGTAATTTCCTTATTTTCGCCGAAATAGTAGAAGCTTAAATTTTTATATGCTAAGTAGTAACAGGTGTACATGTTTTTTATTTACAGTACTAGGATGAGCACTTAATTAACTGACTGGATTTAAATCGTTTAGGTGGAATGTTAAAATTCAAGATAGATCGTTTCCCGTTACTTCCTTATTATTTAAATAATTTATCTATGATGTAGAACGTCAGAAGAACTCTTTCTCAATGATTAACTCTCTAACTGGTTCAGTACCACGACTGATTTTGTTAATAAAAGCAGGGCTTTATTAAAAATAGATGAATATAAATTTTTCAATAAGTCCAGATATAATGTTTAAAAATTCATTGTTAAACTAGGGTTGCAACGAAAGTCATCTTGACATTCGCCGGATGCGGATGTTTTGCGGAAGCGGATGTGGAAAAATAAATTTATAATTATTTAGGTTTTAATATTTTATCAAAAACTAACTTATAATCAAAATAAGAATATTTTTATCACAAATTCTGCATTTTGCATAAGTAAAGTCTATTTCCATCTAATACAGTCATATTATTTTCTGCCTCACAATTTAACAACAAAAAAGTTTGGATGATTTAACAAGGGAATTAAATTATTTACATAACTACGCAAGCGTCAACTTTGCGGAGTTCATGGATCGACTAATTGAAGCGTCAGGCACAAGACCACGCCACTGCAAATCTCCGTGCCCACCACCCTCCGCTCCACGTCCATTCACATTCCGATTTGTAGTACCCACGATGATCTGATTTTCCGATGTTGGACTTTTGTGGGGCCGTGAATAGGGCTGCAGTACTACAAGTAGGACGTGTTGGATGTGGTTGTACTACCAAACACGGGTCCCCGCCGTCCAACAAGCTATGGCGTTGGATCATGATTGGAGGAAACATCCTACAAGTGTGCGATAAGGGCACTGGTGTGCCGCTACAAAGTACAAGGGGAAAGAACTGCTTGGACTCCTAGTATCATGAAAGAGTGAGCGAATCCTACGGTAGTTCTACACAGAGGTCCTACATGTTGGACCGTGAATAGGCCGCTTTATATGCAAGTTCAAACTTGTAAATTCGTTCTTAGGTAATAACACTGTTACGTTTATTCTTACTTTTATTGCACTATCGAAAGAAAAGAAACAACCATATTTTTACTAGCTAAACGGCGGCAGGGCGATTCTCGTACAAAGAGAATATACAGTAATAAGATATGTGTATTGCAATGTAAACAAAACATTGCTATACTTCCGCATTTAAGTTGCTGATGCGACAGAGGAGGTAGTACTTCATGCGGAAGTTCCTCACTTTTTGGGGGGGGGAGGGGTCTCCTTCCTCCCCTTCAGCACTTCATTTCGTTCTCCAGATAGTTGGCTCTTTGCCTAGCTCTATACTTTTTTATGTATTTTTTCCTTAAACTTATTTCATTATTTTTCAATATTAGAACAGTTAAAACAACTTAATCACAAGGAACATTCTTTAAATACCTTACACTAATTCAGATTCATGCAGTCATTCTTCCTTTATTTATTATTTATTTAAACGGTATAATTTTCTCTAAATATTTTGCGAGAGGAGTTTTCTCATTTTTTCTCCTCTTCTTGAATCTGTAGTAATCTACCACAAGTTAGACCCAATAGTTCTCTATATTTGCATTCTTTTGCGTGAATATATAGTGTTTCCCATTAGCCATATTAGGACATCTCGAGGTTGATTTCATAACTGGTTTAAGTAAAAGTTCAGAGTTATCTAACATATTTGTTGCGTTGCGCCTTATCCAGTTTCATATGTCTTTGACACGGTTTCAGGTAAAAGTATGGGGTAGAGTGTCTACCATTTGATAGTCGTTATATCTATCCGTTTCTAGGAGATGAATTCGATTTAGTTTGGTGTTAGTGGCTATTGTCTCATTGACTACCTTGTACCAGATTGAATGTACGGATGTCTGTAACACTGGATTGTGGATATTTGCCCAGAGATTTTTCCATATAATATTTGGATACTTCGTTACCTGTCTATTTCCAGGGGTATTGTCCTTCATAATATTTTTGATAATTTTTGTTTTTAAAGGTCATTTACTTTTGCGTTGGAGCTTCAGGTAGCTGAATTCCAAGTAGAAAAGTTGTAGGTATTTAATCTGGTTTGGTATTCGGACAATGCTGATGGGTGGTGTCATGCTGTGTGGCTTATATAGGTCTATCACGTGTGCTGTAATAAGGTGCGGATTCCTGCATTTTGCCTGCAACATATTTTTAACGAAGTGCCCTTTACTCTTCTTATATACATCGATTAGGCCAAGTCCCCCTCTTTTTTAATCTAGAGTCAGTTTAATTCTGAAGATTGCTCCTCTGTGTATAAAATATCCGACCGCAGACATAATGCTGCGTGCTAAGAGGTGTTTACTGGGAGTATTTGCGAAGTGTACCATAACTTCCCAAGGACAATTAGTTGCACTCTCTGTATCATATTAAGATTCCACACGGAGTGTTGTTGCAGACAAGCTCTGATTTTGGCTAATAGGTTCCGCTAATTTGTTGTCGCACTTTCTTGCAGGCATTTTTGGAATTTAATTCCCAAGTGGTTGATTTCCGAGCTTTCTTCTAGCCAGGATGGTTTACTAGATCTCAAATCCGCTCCAATATCCAATTTTTTCGTCTTTAATACTGCCCCAGAGCATTGATTGTAACTTTCGATGTTTTTTTTGCAAGTTCCATTGTCTGTTGTGTCTTTTTCAAAGACGACTACGTTATCCGCATAGGCGCGACATAAAACTTTCCCAATTCTTGTGTCGATCCCGGTTACTGTTTTTGTTAATTTTAGCAATAGGGGCCTTAGTGCTAATGCAAATATGATCATAGGTAGGGGACATTCTTGTCTCACTGATCGCCTAATTCGTCCGCTCATCATCCCGTTGATGATTATTTTTGTTGTGGCTTTGTTTAGTAAATTATTTATTATGGTGGATATCTCTTCTCCAAATCCCAACTTTATCACAATTTGTTTCAGATAATTATGGTTAATTCTTTCGGAGGCTCGATCAAAATCTAGTGACAAGATGGCACCCTCTGAGTTGCTCGTGTTCATACTGCCCATCGCAATATTCTGACAGTAGTTGGATAATTGATCTGTTATATCCAACAGCAGCCTGGTGAGTTTTTATCACCTTATGTATTTTACCTTTTAGCCTATGTGCTAACACCCTAGCGAATGTTTTCTAATAGCTGTTCAGTAAAGCTATAGGTCTGAAGCTCTTCATATTTTTGGCTTTCACATTTTTTGGGGACTAATACTGTTAGGCCGTTCACAAATTCCTCAGGTAACGTTTTTTGTTCCACAATTTCATTACATATTTGTATAAGTTTGCTTTTAACTGTCTCCAAAATGTTGCATAAAACTCAATCCCGATTCCATCTGGTCCCGGCGATTTGTTTTTGGGGCTTCTTTGGGTTGCTGCATAAGCTTCTTCCTCGTCAGTTATCTTGTTAAGTTCAGTTCGATCTTCCTCGTTCAATTGTTGTTCTATCGAATCTATTATTTTGTCTGGGACTATGGTTCAATCTACTTTTTCGAGTAGCTGTTTATAATAGTTGTGAGCATGTTGTTTTATTGTATTTTGGGTACTTGGACTTCACCATCTTCTGTCCTCAGTTCCGTAATGAGGTGTCCCTTCGCTCTGCATTTTTCTTGCACTTGATGATAGATTGAGGCTTCTTCAGAGGATAGAGTGTCGTGTACTCTGCTTCTGATTCCTTCAAGTTGTCTCATCTTCATTGCTATTATTTTCGTTTTGATTTTCTTAATCTCAAAGAGATATTTCCTTTCTGTTTCCACCTTTTTATATAAATCACGCACACAAAGATAGTAAAATTCTTCTTTCTGCTGTTGCCACTTCTTTGGTTCGTTGTTAAGTGTCTTCAACATCCGTTGGATCCTGGGTTTCATCAGTTTTATCCACCACTCTATGGTTGTCTGGAATCTCCATGGTTGGTTATAGCATTGTTGCCATATCTCTGTAAAGTTCTGTTGTAATTGTTGCTGCTCTAAAATAGAGATTTTTTTTTCAGTATCCCCGCCCGGCGTATATATTTTGTTTCGCTGGGCAACATGGTCTGAAAATTCGACAGGCCAACGATCTTCAGCCCGTGGCTGATGTATATACGGTTTAATCGTGAAGCTGATTTTCCTGTTGTGTATGTAAACCCTGTGG
Organism: Vandiemenella viatica; assembly: GCA_031002005.1. NCBI lineage: Eukaryota > Metazoa > Arthropoda > Insecta > Orthoptera > Morabidae > Vandiemenella > Vandiemenella viatica. Next base: position 303,642,865 of record JARYHS010008074.1, read on the forward strand.
TGTTTCCGTTAATTATTTCCCATGTGTCTAGTAGTTTGAAATTGCTAGTGATGTATTCCAATTGTACGCTCTTGTTGCAGTTGGGATATGATATTTCTGATGTGAAACACAGTTGAAATCTGCTCGGAAAATAATTTGTCGGGTGTTCGTTCCCATGTACAAGGTTAAAATATATTTGAAATATGCCGCCCTCTTGGCTCGTTGGTTGCTGCCTGAAGGAGCGTATACGTTTGTTATTCTGGTTCTAGATATCATGCAAGTTATCGTTCTTCCTTCTTCGGATCTTGTTACATCTGAGGTTTCAATACCGAGTTTGTTTAAGATTGCTGTTCCGAGGCTTACATCGCCACCTGCGTTGCTTACAGAGTTGCAGCCAGAGATTCTGTCTAGGTTTATTACGGTTGTAACTTCTTGCAGGAGTAGAATGTCAATATTTGCGGCTCTAACATAGTTTGCAGCATTTTCAGTTTAAGAGGGCTTATAATTGAGTTTAAATTTAATGTTGCACAGTATACATTTGTATAGTACTATTGGCGCGTTGCATTCAGGCAATGTGCATGTCTTTGATTGGGTCTTCTTGCTGTCCGTCGTCTGCGTACTTCCTTCTTCCGTCCCTGTGCCTCGATGCCTGATTGGGTTTGGTATTAACTCTGTGTTGCTAGTTAACTGGTTCTTTTCGATTGGTTGCTTTCTTAGGTTTTTCACTCCCTTTGTCATTTTCTGTATTTTCTCTCTGTGTTGAAGTTTCCCTTGTTTGTTTGGTTTTGTTTTCTTGCCGAGTTTGAAAACCGCTGGTCTCATCCACTCGGTCTCTTCTGCTGTAGATTGGGGTTCAGTTGTCAGCATCGGTTCTTCCTTTTCGTGATCCGTCTCCATGTTGTCTTCAGTTTCCGCCATGTTTTCAAGAGGATTTTTTTATTTATTTTATGTTTTTTCTAGTCCATTTATGTTTTTTTTTGTCAGTCAAGTCTCTTTGTTGTTTAGTTTGGAAGTTTCACTCATTTTCTTCTGGGTTTTGCGTCCCTCGTCGCTCATCGTTTCTTCAGTGGTCTTTGTGTTGTACATTTTTTGTGATTTTGTTTCTCTTTGTATCTCCATCTCAGGGTTGCACAGATCCATTTTCGTCAGGGGTGGAAACTGCTGTTGAATTCCCAATGCGGCTTCTTCATTTTGTTTTGGTGTTTCTGTTTCTGAGTGCTTGGCGTATGTTAGCGATAGTATTGTCGGTTGCATGCGGTTGCAGTTTGCATTGATATGTTCTATTGAATTACATATAGCACAGGTTCGAACCTGCCCGTCGCATACCACGAGTGCTCAGACGTTGATATATGGTGGTATGTGTTTTGTTATTTCCATTTTAACTAGCCGCACTCAATTTATTTTCTTAAGACGGATATTGCCTTCCCAATACCTTCTATGACTTCTGTCACGTTCCCAAAGGGTTTGATGGCCTGTAGAATCAGTTCGCTGGATATTTCAAATGGCAGATTTAACACTTTTATTTGTCTTTTTCCCATTCCTGCGTTTGTTACTTGAACGTTACAACTCCATCGGCATGATGGAATTTCAAATTACCTGTATTTTCTTCAATTATGCTAACACAATATTCCTCACTTGTCATTGTAACAAGCACACAGTTTTGGAACGAGTCTAATGGTATTGCCAATATTTCTTCGTAGATTAGTTTTACTTTGTCGAACAGCCAATCATGTATCTCGTACGCCGTTGGCCTTACGAAAGCACGATCGAATCTTAATTTTACGGTGTTTTTTCTTGTTATAGTGGTGGCGGCCATTTCATACTTTTTACTGTAATGTTCACCTCTATGTGGCTGTGCTGATGATTTTCAGCTACACACACACAAAACTTCTACACTGCCCACTACTGTTGATCGCTGCGGCGTTGACCGACTACACGGAAGTTGTTGCAAACACGTCCGTACCGGACGGCCGCTGACAGCGGACTGACAATTGTGGATGCGGAACTCCGTTACAGCCCTAGTTCAAATTAACAAGATTAAACAGACAGTCAGAAGTCGTAAGTAAATACCAATGAAGTATACAACAAATTATCAAGTGTGAGTTTTAGAAAAAAAAGCCAATTTTACATTGCATTCCAATAGACATGGTGAAAATAATGTTATTTTCTCTGATATAACTTCAGTTAGCACGAAATTAAAACATTTCCATCACCTTCACGACAGTTTTGTATTTCAGTGTTAATATCCTGTTCAAAAACGAGAAAGCAACTAAATTTCATAGGATAAATGGATGGGAAATGAAATATTACACTATCTATATCTGTAAAACGAAAACCTAATAAATTTGAACTATAAAACTCAGGAACTCCTTAGCAGATTTCGATGGGGTTTTCACCGTTTTAAAGCTTAGAATCTCAACTCAGTTGTTTGGAATGTCTTATGTTTCTGCATTACATAATGCTGGAGCATTAAATGAAATTCTCAACGTGTGGTGATAAATAACGAAGATGGAACCACTAGATGTGGCATACTACTTACCATGCTTCGCACTTAACGCGCAGCTACAATGTCTTTGACCATAGCTTTTAAAGAAAGCATCAAAAGTAATTAAAAGTAATACCTTCCTTTAAATCGGGATATTAAGTTTTTAAACGCCAAAAGTGGCCGTACTGAATGAGAGAAACTAATAACAACAGATATTTTCTTTGATCACGATCTCTGGCAGCACAATTATAATGTCATTGGTTAACATCTTTACTGTTACAATAAAAACATTAATTTATTTACGATAATATTATTCTACATAGATTATATTCAATCTTAACACTAATACTAGAATATTCCTGGCATTTGAGATAGTACTGTAGATGACGACTAATATAGCTTTCATTCATCTATTATAGATTATGCTTGTTAGTAATTCATTTTCAATATTTCAATAAAAGGCTGAATATTTGGCGTTTGGAGCACAAAGTGTATTCATTTATTTCACAGTAATTAATAGAACCTTGTATTACACCTGTAGTGTTGGAAGTACACTCCTGGAAATTGAAATAAGAACACCGTGAATTCATTGTACCAGGAATGGGAAACTTTATATACTCATTCCTGGGGTCAGATACAACACATGATCACATAGACAGAACCATAGGCACATAGACACAGGCAACGGAGCATGCACAATGTCGGTACTAGTACCGTGTATATCCTCCTTTCGCAGCAATGCAGGCTGCAATTCTCCCATGGAGACGATCGTAGAGGTGCTGGATGTAGTCCTGTGGAACGGCATGCCAAGCCATTTCTACCTGGCGCCTCAGCTGGACCAGCGTTCGTGCTGGACGTGCAGACCGCGTGAGACGACATTTCATCCAGTCCCAAACATGCTCAATGGGGGACAGATCCGGAGATCTCGCTGGCCAGGGTAGTTGACTTACACCTTCTAGAGCACGTTGGGTGGCACGGGATACATGTGGACGTGCATTGTCCTGTTGGAACAGCATGTTCCCTTGCCGGTCTAGGAATGGTAGAACGATGGGTTCGATGACGGTTTGAATGTACCGTGCACTGTTCAGTGTCCCCTCGACGATCACCAGAGGTGTATGGCCAGTGTAGGAGATCGCTCCCCACACCATGATGCCGGGTGTTGGCCCTGTGTGCCTCGGTCGTATACAGTCCTGATTGTGGCGCTCACCCGCACGGCGCCAAACACGCATACGACCATCATTGGCACCAAGGCAGAAGCGACTCTCATCACTGAAGACGACACGTCTCCATTCGTACCTCCATACACGCCTGTCGCGACACCACTGGAGGCGGGCTGCACGATGTTGGGGCGTGAGCGGAAGACGACCTAACGGTGCGCGGGACCGTAGCCCAGCTTCATGGAGACGGTTGCGAATGCTCCTCTCTGATACCCCAGTAGCAACAGTGTCCCTAATTTGCCGGGAAGTGGTGGTGCAGTCCCCTACGGCACGGCGTAGTATGCGACGGTCTTGGCGTGCGTCCGTGCGTCGCTGCTGTCCGGACCCAGGTCGACGGGCACGTGCACCTTCCGCCGACCACTGGCGACAACATCAATGTACTGTGGAGACCTCGCGCCCCACATGCTGAGCAATTCGGCGGTACGTCCACCCGGCCTCCCGCATGCCCACTATACGCCCTCGCTCAAAGTCCGTCAACTGCACATACGGTTCACGTACACGCTGTCGCGGCATGCTACCAGTGTTAAAGACTGAGATGGAGCTCCGTATGCCACGGCAAACTGGCTGACAGTGACTGCGGCGGTGCCCAACCGCTGCGCAGCTAGCGCCCTTCGACGGCCTACACTGCTGTTCCTGGTGTGTCCGCTGTGCCGTGCGTTTGATCATTGCTTGTACAACCCTCTCGTAGTGTCCGGAGCAAGTATGGTGGGTCTTACACACCGGCGTCAATGTGTTCTTATTTCAATTTCCAGGAGTGTATATAGAGTTTAGGAAAACTGAACGTTTTTAATTACGTTTTGTGCTATACGTGTGAATTTCTGACATAATTGGTCGTTTATTATAATCTAATTAAGTTATCAAGATATTGAATGTCAGCTGAAATATCTGGCTTCTGGAACGGAAAGTGGGTTCATTCTACTCACAGTAATTAATGCGTAGGCTGATGATTTTTAATATTAATAGAACTTCGTATAAAGCCTTTAGTATTGGAAATAAAAACAGTTTACAACAATCTAACGTTGTTTGGATCATATTCTTTGATATACACGTGAGGTGTAGCAATTTGTAACTCGAATAGAAATCGAAAGTAGAGAAATTTTTTTTCATATCTGGATTAAGTATTAGAGATATCGAATGTCAAAAATTAGTTATAGATATAGTTCCTTAAATTTTTGTCGACGATTTTAGGGTCACGTTTGTATCGCAATGAGGTGAATGTTTAATTGCGAGTGCATTGTTTCAGTTACAGTACATACTGTAAGTTTATGATGAAATTAATTGTGTTAATTTAAGCTACGCGAACTAGGAATTCTCATGTAAACAACGTTGTTATTAACCGAAATGTACTTTTCCATGCATTTCATATGTTTAAGCCTTTCTGAATAGTTTGATTTTTTTAGAAGTAATATTAGCTGAGGTTTTGGTTGGTTGAAATGCAACCTGTAACCGAATGACCTCGTTATAGATTAAGTTACGAAGAATTTGGTTATTATTTGTAATTAATACTAGTAATTTCATAAACGCTATGTTATTGACGACGTATATTGCGATGTAAACCACTCTCCGATTTTTTCAGCTCCAGGCCTCGTTTCAACCTAACCACTAGGAAGAAACTAAGGTACCCATTGTACATGGTAAGCGTATAGTTCCCTTTGACTTTGTCCATATTTTTTCTCATCCAGATAGCATTTCAAACTAACTACCTCAATTTAGGATACGATATCACAACACTGAAGTTAGATAAGAATCCATAATGTAACGGAAGTCACGTCTAGGTAGCATTTCAACCTAACCATCTCACTTTGACTGACGATTTATCGAGAAATATAAGTAAATATGAAAAAATCTTCAATTTCAATTTGTCTTATGAAGTTAAATGGGAATTCATGATGAAATTGAGGCATCTCGGTTATCGTAGAATCCCCTAGATTTGCATAGGCACAGGAACGTTTTTGCTCTTGATGGCATAGACGATGCACTTATTGTTGCATGATCTTTCATAAAAGTTTATACACGTTTTTGATTCGAAATTTAATGTTGAAGTAGTAAATTGACGTGGAATTTGATTTCCTGAGAAGTCGACTGTGACGAAATGTGTTCTTTAGATCTATGAGGGTAAATTCAAACGATTTTGAGATGGAGAAAATGAAAACTCAGTCAAAATATATTCAGCAGTTTTCAGATAATGCTAAAACATTCGTAAAATAAATTTGTCTTTTGTATGAAGACGTACGTCAAATTTTAACTTTGACTCCAAGGTATAAAATTCTTAACAATCCATTTAAAATCTGTATTTTTTGCGTGATGCTTGAATGAACAGACACACACAAAATACATTTTTATGTGTGAGGTATGTATTAATGCACGTGCGGTTCATATTTCGATTTTCGACCAGGGGCGTAGCTACTATGGGGCTAGGCGGTGCAGTGCACCGGGGCGCCTACGCTCAGGGGGCCCCCAAACATACCTCTGCGGGCACCCAGGCGAAGTTCAGAGGGCCCACGAGCCTTCAACGGCAAACTGGCGACCTTTTTTTTTCACAGGGGGGCCCCAACCACTGCTCAAGGGGGATCCTAAGCACAACTCAAGGGCCCCCATCCTCAGCTCAGGGGGCCACTACAACACAAATCAAAAAAAAAAGGTCGCCCATCTGGCCTGAGGGCCAAAATAATTTTTTTGCACCGGGGCCCTTGTTGACCTAACTACGCCACTGTTTTCGACCAGCAACATTTACAGATGTTGTAATTAGGTTGAATTGCAGCCTGGACCTAAATGAAAGAGACATTCCGTATCAAAGCATCCAACCAACCAACCCCATTTTTAGAACTATGTGGCTAAATCACCATTTAGTTTAATACCTGAAATTGCTGGAACCAAATTAATGAAGCTTGGTACATATGGATAATTTTGGATGAATAAAAATAGAGTATTGGTAAATCAACTTCAACCCACCCCTTTCTTGGTACGGGGCAGGTGAACCTAGATTTGCTTTAAATCCGGAAATGGATGGCGCAAAGTTTATGAAACTTGGTATCCACCTTTCTCATTGCTTGAATAAAAATTGAATACTGGCAAATCTATGCCAACTATATGGGGCATCGCCGGGAACTCAGCTAGTTGTTAAATAAGGTATATCAATATGGATTCTCAGGGTAATCTGTTATTTATTTTGAGCTCAGGTGAAAACAATTAATTTTTGCTGTTTTGACTGGCAGATTTTTTTGAAGATCATGTTTGGCATACTGTGCTTAAATAAAAAAAATAAAAAAAGAGAACTCACTTCTGCTTGTGCGCATCCGGAAATGGTACTGAAATTTTCGTCTTCTGGACCGATCTCGTTCCTGATGCTGAATATAAATTTTGTATTTTTCATTTTATTTGGTTCCACAACTGCAGAATAAAATAAACCACAGACTTGTTCAGCTTGATACGAAATTTTATTAAATAATTAGAAACCTATCAATAAAATTTAACGATTTTGGCATGCAAAAGTTATTAAAAATCAACGAACTATGAGTGATTTTTGTTTATTCATCCACCTACACGTATTGGGCAGTCACAGTTCACACACTTCATTTGAAATGTAGAATAAACAATAATACAATACTATAGCTTGAGCGTTTGCAACATAGGTACACAATAATTTGGCCTGTTGACTTGACCTAGCTTCATCTGGAACTATTCCCACCACTTCTTTCGCCTACATGTGCTTCGTTACGTATTGTTTTTTCTTATCTATCTGCTTTTCAGAGTTGCACTTCATTCTTTCCACTCTGGAGATCCCTCATTTTCTTCTTAATGTCTTGTACTTTATCATTTATATCGTTTAATTTCAGCTTAGTAATTTCATCTTAATTGTTTTATGTGCGGTCTTTCTCTTTGTTATTCGTTATCTGTAAATGACTTCAAAGAGAAACAAAGGAAGTGCCATGACTGGGCATTTTGACTTGGTACCCCTGTGCATATTTTTTCCTAAGATTTCAGTTACTGTCTCACACGTCATTTGACACTTTTTCATTTTATTATCAATAATTCTGTTTACTTTTTATCTGATATCACAAACCAGAAGTGTATAATGCAAAATTGTTCGTCCAGTTGACCATCAACAATTTATCAGAGTCCTTTCCACAGAAAGACGTTATTTTGGTTTAGTTTGTGAATATCTTCAAGTTGTAAAGCTATGAGAAACCTCTATTTTGTTGATGATCTTTTTAACCTGTTTTCTGTATCTCCTATTTCCAGCAGGTCTTTAGCAAATAAAAGCACATTAATAGTTACACACTGTTGTTAGTCTGTAGCCCTTACTGTATATTTATTCCGAAACATATGGATGTCACCGTCCAAATATATGTCAAGCGCTTCGCGAAAATACTGAATCTCTGTCACAATCCTTGATCGATAATGTTAGTATCTGCTGTCTAGTTTCTCCTTGGAGGAGTGTCCGTGTATTAAAATATCGGAGTCCCTCTGATTCAATAATATATTGAGTATATCCATTCCTTTCTACTTTTCAGACTCAAAAAATGTACTGTATGTGTCTAGACTACATACCCTCGTCTCCTCTGTAATTTTGTCCATAGTAAGAACAAGATATATATATATATATATAACTGAGTACAATAGTGACCACTGTCTGTCACTGATTATCTTCGCATAAATTTTTCACCTTGCTTTTGAAATATTTATTCCTCTATAATTGTATTTTTTTCTCGTTTGTTGGAAAAGAGATGTTATTATGGCTGTCTTAAATTCTCAAGGTATTTTATCTTTAAGCGATGATATGTTCGTAAGATTTAAAAGCCCTTATTTCAGCAGTATTCCTTCATACTAGAGTACTTGTGCAGATTTCCTTCAGATCCGGCAGCTATCCTGCTTAATTAGTCTCCTTGGTGCCGGATTTATATAATTAGTCTCTCTCTTTCTGTAATTATATTTTGCAGCATCATCAAAGTTTCACCATCCAAAAGATTATTGTAGCATTTTGTCTATTTTTGCAGTCCTATTACCTCAGACTGTGTCTTTTTCCTGTCTATTTCTCTTACTATCTGAAAATAAACAGTTATGTAATCGTTTTTTATTCTTCTAATCAACTTATTCCAGCTTTTCGTACGTGCTTCCCTCACTATGTATCTTCGTCGATTTAGTTTCAAATTTTTATATACTCATAACTTGTACGTAATATTAATGATTAATTTCAGGTATTTTAATGGTGTTTGTATTATTTCGTCAAGTCATATCTTTAGACTCTTTTTGTTTTTGCTTAGGCCTACTCTTATTTCCCGGTTATATTCCAGCGAACATTCAATTATGTTACTTTACTCTGAACCATTCTCTGTTTGATATTCTGAACGGCTAGTCCTACATGGTAGAGATAATTAGTGCCGTATTGCAGCAATAAAGCAATTTTGAACATATCAGAATATTTCACTTCCTTTTATCATGCGTCTGTGTTGCTTTGCTTATATAAAAAAAAAAAAAAATCTGCAGATATGTTAATAGCTCTGAAAGTCCTTTTAATTGCCTTTTTTGTAATTCGAATTCTTTGTTTAAATTAGGTAATCTGATTTATTTGTTCTATCCATCTCCAATTGTAGGATATGACTCAGTTTTCTGTGTCCCAAAATCTTAGTTTCTTCATTGTGTATAGGCCAGTCACTTGTTAGGTGTCTGCACGGGATATTAAATCGTGAACAAACCAATACCCATATTTGTTGGATATGAGAATTCTTCAATTTCCGGTTGTTAGTGTTCTCACTCCCCAGATTCTTTATGGACCCTCACGCCCCCTGTAATTAGCTTGAATTCATTCCAATCATCAGTTTCTAAGAATTTTTAGTGGCATCGCTGATTAATGTCTCGAGGTGCAGAATTCCGTGGCTTTTGGCTGCTAAGCCATACAGACAACTACTATATTCTAATAATTCTATGAGAGCATGTTAACCGTTATTTCGTTGAAAAACCAAATCATACAATACAAGTACGCACATGCCCAAGGCCACAATTATAGGCAAACACGCTTAGTTGATGTTGGTATGTTGTTCAGGTGGTCTCCCGCCACGACCAGTTGCTGCCTGTGTACGTGATGAAGGTAGCACAAGGCATACCCGGCCTGCCAGGGCTCTTCGTAGCCGGAATCTACAGTGCTGCACTCAGGTGAGGACCATAAACACATTAAACGATATTGAATTTTAATGTTTATGAAAAAAAGAATGGTTTTTCCCATTATTAAACTATTCTGATACTGTACTATTGATGTTTATTCGAATGCAATAATAGATACATTTATTAAAAATTATCAAAACATTTCTCATGTTATGTCTCTATTTGAACTCATGTTGAATGATTTTTTTTTGAAAAAGCATATCGAAATTAATCTCTGAGTTATTGTGATTAATTACTATCATTAATAAGTATTTTAAGTTTAACATTACCTTTGGAATAGGAAGCAACGAATCAGTCGAACGTAACTTATTTCGTTTTCAGTACGATGTCATCCTGCATGAATGCGCTGTCTGGGACAGTTTATGAAGATTTCATACAACCTTGGATGCCTCCTAAGGTTTCGGAGACTAAAGTTAATCTCATTATGCAAGGGATCGCTCTAATGACGGGATTAATAAGTGTAGCTTTAGTATTCGTTGTAGAAAGGCTAGGAAGCATAATAGAGGTAAGGAACAAATTAATATTATGTTATCTACGTGTTACTTTTGTTAGTTGTGACTGTGATACGTTGAACACTTTTTCTTTAATAAAAATAAAATCAGTTTCTTTATACAAGTAAAAAGATATCGCTTTTATAACATGTGCACAAATTCTTTACTTGTATTTTCGTGAAACCAATAAGCAACAATTACCATACTAACAGTGTTTGTTTCAAATCTCAATTAGAATATAACTTAAATTTTTTTAAAGATTAAAAATATTTGTTTAAGAATAGTTTCGTGCGAAATGTTATGCTACTGTTAAACTATACAGTGCGCATTGTCGTCTATTTACATGTTTACTTAAAATTAGTATAACCATTATGTCCAAATAGCTCACAGTCATGGCAAATAAGTTTACAAAATGACATGGGAAACTTTGATTTGTCTGTATAGTACGATGGTTACTAAGTTTTCGTGAAATTCCACCTCACGTAGGTATAGATAATAATGTAAGTAAATGTAAATCCATATATAAATATCACAACGCTATTAACAAAATAACATTTTTACAAGCAAATTGTTACAAGCACAATTGTCCAGTAAACTGTAATTTTCTGTCACAGGTTGGATTCAGTTTTGGCTCAGTAACGTTGTGTGGTTTACTGGGTATCTTCACTCTCGGCATGGTCTTTCCATGGGCGAACACGAAGGTTTGTCAGAAATTCACTTTCTCTATTTCACATTAATGTAGCTCACTATTTATTTGATTGACATAAAAATACCGCATACACTAAACGCTGAGGAGTCTAACCAATATTTTGTTTGTTTTGTATTCAGTCAGAAAATAGCAAAGAGTTGACCAAGAGTGCACCCGTACTTTTTTTTTACACATATCTCACGTTCTCGAAGCTGTTTCATAGACAGAGCACAATCCTTCCAGAATTCCAAGGATTGTAATTGGCCTACCAACACATTATGAATATCAGATACACACCAGGTTTTAATCTCAAATAACACTCCCCTTCCTCATGTAATAAACCCATCCCTAGTAAGCATATAACGCCGAAGTCGTTCAAACTGTGCTTGATTTTTTTTGTACTCTGTAACTACTACCCCCATGCATGCTGTTATGAGATTTCGTACTGTTATCAAAAATATTTCAGGTTTTAAGTGCTCCTGGCATGCTTCGACATGGAATGTAAGTTGAAACGAATATGCTTTGAGGTTTAATAAAACATGAAAATTTCGTGTTGGGAGGTCACCACTAAAGTAATTACCTTCTTCAACTGTGATGCTAGAGGTGACACTAAATGTGAAAGCTTCAGAAACATCTTACTTTCCTTTTAATTCAGATACATGGCTCTAGAATGAAATTATAAAACTGTGTACAAGATTTTAATATTACTTTAAACATGATAAACAATTTCCGTTAATCGAAAACATGACTGAATACTATATTTGTCACTACATTACCTATTTATGTTCCTTAATGAAAGTGTTAAATATAGAAATAATACTCTTACGAAGTCTGCCACACTCATTCAAGACAGTTTCACATAATTCACAGAACAAAATACCAAAACATATACGAGCCGATATCAATTATGACAATAATGAACCATTTTCTTTATTACACACAAACCTAATTAGTTGATAAGAAGTTTATGAAGGAAAAACTAGACTGCCGTTGTATTTTAGTCTGTACAAGATTAAGCTTGGATTTGCTACTTAGTTTCATTTCTTCTATATTTATTTCTGATTTATTTTTCTTTTTGATTTCTATAAGATTTGCGCACACATACAGTATAAATGTTACAAACATCACTTTAACTTATTCCCGACATAACTGAATAACAGTTACAAATCGTTAAGGGTTTTAAAATGTCACATCACATCATAGTGTGATAATGAAGATCCACATTTACATATCGTTAATGTCTATGTTAGCGATGTCGATATATATCAGCTGGAGTTTTTATCATTTTTTTTGTATTCTTTAAAAATGAAGATATTTCTTTGGAGTTGCGGAAGAACAGTGCGATGTATAATAGGCACCAAGTGGGTAGGAAAGCTTTATTGTGCTCATTATGTTGCTGATTGTGGTGTTGAGTTGGTTATCTGTGATATGGATATTAGGGGTGTTTAACCACAATGGGACACAGTACTTTCTATTGGATGCCATTAATCCTATCACAGAATCTCGCAGCGTAGCGGCAGACTAGCCGCAACGTTGTTCCACAAAGGTTATGCCGAATATTGTCCCTTGTCTTTAACAAAGCGTTCGTTCTCGCAAAGTATTCCTCGAATGATAACGTTATGCCAAATGTGATACCGAATACCTGAGGTTCCTGAAGTGTATAAGCATGTTATTGTAGATGCGCACTTTAAGTGTCTTAACATACAGTTTATTATTAAAATGTAATCAGGTTATTTCTATCCGATTGCGCAAGCTCGTAGTTTCGACTAGTGATGAATCATCTTGTTTTTCTCACACTATCTACAAATACCTTTTTCGTGAAGTATGCTATAGATGAAATACAAGCCGAAGAAGAATGGATACCTAGTTCTTAAACGCTTCGTTGATAATGTAGCCTGAAATGCTGTCATAAACTAGTTGAATCGTCAGTTGGGCATTGGAACGAAAATGGAATGTACAAACTGTGCAGTTAAGATAGTTGATTTATTATCCGGTAGAAACATGGGAAGATCTTGAATATATTTTTAGTTTTATCATAGTCATATTTACATGGTGAATTGTTCTTTTACTATAGGAAAGATTTTCTTAAATCAAGTTTTGGCAGTATCTATGTGGATATAAGATGTTGATGGATACGTATGGAGTACGATACACAAATATTTATTTTTGGTGTTAGTGGAGGTTGGAAAACTAAATGGGGATGAGGGACGAAACGAAAAATAAGCAGAGATAAAAATAAATACACACAATGTTCGCCTAGTGTTGATCGCTAAGAATTTTATATAAACACTAGACTAGATGACCGGTGCGAAATTTTCAGTAATACGACGAATAGTAAGTTTGGTGATCTGTAATAGGATGAAAGAAGAACCGCCTCATTTGCAGCAATTATTTATTTATTTAGGATAATAGGTACGCAACAAATTACTTAGAACATATTACGAAACAAATATGAAAAACGTTTGAATGCGTAAAACAAATTTATGACAAACGGTCACTGACCTTAACGGAATACAACTAACCTGAACAAAATACACACAGAACATCGAAATCTCTGTGACATGTGTTGCTGTGATAGTAGCCCGTGAGAAAATTTCGCTAATAGAATGTTTACATAAGAATAGATAAAAAGAAAAATTTCTGCAACAGAAAAAATTATCCGAAAACCCACTTGTTTTACAAAAAACATACAGTTTATCTATATCTCTGTGATACGTGCTTTGCTATTTTGGGGCTTGGCACTGAACTGTCTCATATTCCCGACTTTCACGGTTGTTACTTTTGTCCTTCAAGGGTCAAATTCAAAAAAGATTCTTTCTTAGTTTATGATGATGCTAAAGTTAAGGTATCAGTCATTAAAACGATACCTCATCAATCGATTTCGGTTAGGTATCAAGAGAGGTAAATGGCTAGTGACAAAAAACAAGTTGTAGTAATATTGATGCTTTTTCCCTTTAAGGGTCGAATTCTGAATAATTTCTTTCTTAATTTACGATATGGAGGTCTTAATCTTTAAAATGATACCTCACTTATCTATTTTGGTTGGGTATCTGGGAGATAAACGGCACTTAACAAAAAAAAGTTACCAAATAATGGTGGTTTTGCCACTTACGTGTCAAATTCCTTTCTTAAAATATGATGTGACCAAAGCGGATATATTAATTTCTAAAGTAAATTCTCGTTTCTCGATTTCGGTTAGTTATCAAGGGAGATAAATGGCTCGTGTCAAAAGCATACGTTATGGAAATAATGATACTTTAGCTCTTTAAGGGTCAAATTCAGAGAAAAATATGATGTCACCAAAGCCGAGACCTTACTCTTTAAAATGATACTTCATTTATCGATTTTGGGTAGGTGTCTAGGGAGATAAATGGCTGGTCATACAAAAAAAAGGCATTTTGGGAAAACTGACATTTTTTCCCTTTAAGCGTCGAATTTGGAATAATTTCTTTCTTAAAATATGATTTATTTAAAGCGAATACCTTAATCTTTAAAAGTCTACCTCATTTAACGATTTCGGTTAAGTATGAAAAGAAATAATGGCTTGTGAACAAACAATAGCATTTAGAAATAATATATATAATACTCACTTTGTGCACTGTGTTACGGGTGTCTCATGTTGCAGGGAGCTTTCGCCGGCGCTATCGTGGGCATGTCGACCGTAGCTACGCTGATGATTGGATCCCAACACGCCGTCGCCACGGGGCGGATGCACTACACGCCTCTCCCCACATCCATCGACGGATGCGACGTGGCAAATTTTACCTCTCTCACTAACACAACTACCACCACAACTGCTGGGTGAGAATCTCTACTAAAATATAATTGCTGCTCTTTGCGTTTAAAACTGGGCTGCTATAGGCTATTATATTTTTTGTGTTAGTAAAGTAGAAATGACATGGCCTTTTTACTTTGCATGCAGACTGTATAGTATTTATTCATTCCATGTGGCCTTAACTAAGCTAGACGCCGACTCTACGGGAGGCGCGTTCCACCTCTATCTTAGCCGTCTAGTCTGTTTAATATTACCAGCAAAAAGGTATGTAAAGCCACAATGAAATGTTCTTGTGTAGTTCGTATGGACAAAGCAATTTCGCTATAGCACAAAATACTAGCCAAGACCCACATTCAAACATTTGTCCGTTTGATAAGCAGTCAGGCCGTCAATCCGATCAGAGATTCATTTTGCTACCTAATCCCCAAATATTTTAACTAGCAATAATTCAACAGCATCTATGTCGGCAGGCCGGTAGTCATAGACTGATTATCAGTTGTCTGGGAGTTACTGAATAAACCTTCAGATGCGTAAAACACTTTCATATCGACGCTTCATTTAAAGATACATGGTTTATATTATTCAGGTTCTAATCGTAGAACAAGGATGACATTTCTAAAATTTAAATGTATTGTTAATTAAATGATTTTACTTCTGACAAGAGATGTTTGAATTACTGCTATCACACAATAAAACTTCTTATGGTACATTACCCGCACCCTCACAAGATAACCAACCACGCAGAGAATCAGCAATGACCAGAAGACTGGAGATAAGGAATGAAACGGGTGATATATTAACTTACAGAACGTTACTAGTGAAAACTACCAACACAAATGATTACAGAAACGTAACGAAAACCGCCTAGTCCCTGCTAGCGCAGCTCCACACTGGCGGAACATTCTAGGAAGCGTTTACCAATTTACATTGGTTTTTTTCACAAATCAACCAATTACGAAATTCAGAACAACAGAGAAATGATTGATATCAGCCCATCTTAGCTTTCCGAATGCTTGTAATGACGCCACAGTCGAAACAACTACCGACAGTTAATTAATTACAATTACGAAACTAAATAAGTTGTAGTGCAAATGATACAGGAAAATGTCTTAACTGTAAAGAAACGCTAGAAAACAGTTTTTAATGTTATATTAAATCAATCTATGCATACAATAAAGCTGTACCCGTGAAAAGACTGTACATTTCAGGTATTTAAAAATGGATTGAGGGTACTATTGATAGGCTGAAGAGCAGTTTTTTCTAATGTCTGTCACCACACATGTTGAGATGAGTTGGATGTACACAGAAACTAGTGGTCGTATTATGGTGAGGTTTCGTTCATGGTCCCACGGGAAAAAGTAGGATGTGTTTCACTTTGATGTGCAGTCTAAAAATGATAAATGTAGGATAATTTTTCTTTGAACTTCATTCACGCTGTTATTTATGTTGTTTCGAGGAACCACTGGTGAAACAGGTTTTGTTTCTCTTATGGCTTCAAGCCTCATCAACGTATCGGTCATTAAAACGGGGAAAGAACTGGGGGAAGAAATGTGAAGGAATTCGGCTGTGGCTTTTTGATGTAACTATCCCGGCATTCGCCTATTGTGATTTCGGGAAACTATGGAAAACCGAAATCGAGAAGGCCGGATGAGGATTCGAAACTGCGTTCTCCTGAAAGCAAGGCCAGAGCGTTACCGCATACCCAACATGCTCGTTGGTGAAATACGGTATGTTTCATTTTGATATGAGTCGAAATGCTGAAAAACTATTTGCCGGATTTTCATAGGATTTCTATAAGGTACCATCAGAAGTAGATTTTTTATTTTTTATATTTTTTACATGACGTGGAAAAGCTAGGTAATAAAAATAAAAAACTCTGCAAATTAATTTTTATTTAAAGGTAAGCAACTTTTTGTAGTTGAAATGATTTCATGATTTCAGCTAACCATCGGCATAGTAATATTCGAATGAATAAAATTATAATTTGTTGTGAAAACCCTTCTAAAATTAAATTGCTTTCTTTTATACACAGGAGCCGTGGATCATGCGACTGTTGATATTTTTGGTTTACTAAAATCGTTCTTCTCAGTAACACTCCACTAGAACGATGTTTACATTTAACCCTTTTTTTTCTTTTCATTTTTACAAATTTCATGCCTGCGGGTTGTAGGAGGGTCTCTGAGATCCTTTTCAACCGAACTAAACTACGGGGAGAAAATGGGGAAGGAAATTGTCGCTGACCTGCCGTCGTGTTGACATGACATCGTGAACCCTGAGGCACAAGGTGCACCTTGAGAGGCAGCTACGGATCAGTTTCACGTAGTTACGAGGCAAGCCCCATTCGTACAACTTGCGGAGCAGTTCGGTATACCACACTTAGTAGAATGCACGGGCGACATCGAGCAACAGCAAACCACAATAGCTTCTCTCGTTGAAGGCCCTTATTGCTGTCCCCACAGCACGCATCAGCTACTGCGTTGTGGAGTGCCTTCTACGAAATCCAATTTGATGATTGGGTATGACGTCTGCAGCATGGATATAGGTGTCAACAAGCATCATCAGAATTTGCTCCAACACTTTGCTGAGCCTTGGAAGCAGGCTGATGGGCCGTAAATGCCAGATAAAGATTGGATCTTTCCCAGCCTTATGGATACCAACAATGGCATTCTTCCATACTCTCGGGAAAGACTGATTTCGCAGGATGGTATTGATGAGTAGTTGATGGCTTATGGTGGTAGATTTCTGGGTGTTCGATTGCCCACTTGGTCGTGCCCAGGTGCCTTTCGCGAATTCAACCGGCGATGTAGCTAGCCACCTCCTGCGGTTCAATCTCGGTGATGTCATGGTCGTCGTTGGCTGACATGTACCGTTACAGTCGGCGACGTACTGCGGCGATGTGGCAGTTGTCAACGTCATTATCGACAGGCTGGAATTGTTTCTCAAAGCTGTCGGCCAGCGAGTTAGGCTTGACTTCCGGTAGAAATACAAGACCGCGTTCGCCATGGAGTGATAGTATCAGTTTCCTCCGGCGGGTGAGGCGCCTAGTTTCGTTCCAGATGGTGCCATCGCTCTTATAAGTCAAATGGGAAGGGATTGGAAGAAGGGACGGAAAGGAGTTTGGTTATAGCCTTTAAGATGAATCATGTACACACACAGCCACGCCATTTACTGCCAGTTAATCACAGGCAGAGTATTTTGAAGTGTGTTGTGTTTCGACATTTACTTCAAAACAATCCAGAAGGAGCAACACTTTGCTTTCGGTATGACATATCGTTGGCGTTCGTAGTTTTTAATTGAGTCTTTTATGACGGTCAATACCTGTAACGTACTGCCCGAGGGAGTTGACTTCCGCGTTCCTGGTCTTCTGGGCACGCTCGTAGAATGTTGCAAATAACTGTCTGAAGCACTCCGTCAGCAGCGGGATGTTAGTAGTCTCGTGCAGAACTGCAGTCGGGAATCTGCTCGGTAGGTGGAGGGCCCTTTTTAGTACCCTGTTCATTATCACCTGAAAACGACGCAGGTGCGAAGCAGCCGCATAGCCCCATATGGGACAAGCGTATTCCATAATTGATCTTACCAGGGAGATATGGGATGTTTACTCCCGTGGTGGGTTTCAATAGGCTGTTCCTGTTTAGCACGGGGTAAAGAGCGTGCAATCTAGCACTTGCCTTCCTCCTGATGTCTTGAATATGGGTTCGCCAAGTCATTCGCCGGTCAAGAGTGACTCCGAGGTACTTGACTTCGTTTTTCCTCGGGATCGTCTCGTGAAGTTGAAGGTGAGGAAGGTTTTGGGTGCATCTCTTACTGATTATTATGGCTTGGGTTTTGTGGCATTGAAAGTTATCCTCCACTGTTTTTCCCCGTCCTCAGTTGATCGAAGGATTTCTTACAGACGCGTAGTTGCTATGGCACAGCTTCTGCTTGCCGTGCTGTATGCCGCTTCATCGGCGTGTGTGGAATTAAGAATTCTGGGAGTGGTAGGCACGTCAGCGGTGAAGAGCGCGTAGAGCACTGGTCCCAGTACAGAGCACTGCGGTACCCCAGCAAGGATTCGCCTCACAGCTGAAGTGACCTCGCCGACACGAACGCAAAAGATGCGCCCAGTGAGTTATGACATAAGGAGCTTTAATAGTCTGCCTGAGAAGCCTTGTTCGTGTAGTTTGAGTAGCAGATCTGTACGCCACACATAGTCGCAGCTCTGGCGATATCCTGAAGCACCAGGCCGCAATATTGTTTTCGTTGAATGCCTTTGTCGCTGCTTCAACCACCCTCTTTAGCTGTTGCGTGGGGGAGTGATTGAGGCGAAAACGAGCTGGTGATGGGGGAAAATCTCGTTGCGTTCGATGTAATGATTTAGCCGCTCGAGAAATAACCTCTCAATTACTGCTTATAAACGGCAGGAGGCTTATTGGTAGGTAGCTTTGAGGAAGGTGGGGGTCCTTCCCACTTTTTTTTACTGCCACAACTTCAGCATGTTTCCGGCATTGGAAGAATTGTTGAGTGCGAAGAATGTTGTTAAAGATTCCTGTCAAGTAGGTTAACTCTTCCGGTGGTAGATTCCTGAGAGAGCTATTAAAGACTTGATCATGACCAGGTGCTTTATCTGGGTGAAGTGTGGCTAGACAGCTCGCAACCTCTTCCAGAGTGATGGTGTAAATTTCTTCCTCGTCTTCCCCTTCCTCAGCCCGCAGATAGGTGTTTCGGCAGCGATGTACTTCTCCTACTTTCAATTGTTCTTCCACTTCTGATGGCAGATAGTTCTTCTCTAAGGAATCTGCTAGGGCGTTTGCCTTATCGGCCGGGCGATAGAATGGGCCCCGTTAACCGTGTAGAGGTGGGACTCGAGATCGCTGCTTAGTGAATTTCTTGTCTTTTCCCACAGCGTCCCATCACCTACGGTCAGCATCGAAACACGAGCCTCCCTTTCTCTGCTCCGGTGCTCCGCCAGCGACACCTTCAATTCTCTTTGGACTCGGTTTAGTCTGTTTCAGTGTTCCTCGTCAGCTTCCACTCCTTAACTATTCGGTTTTATTGACGAATAGTTGCTAGGAGGTGAGGTGAGAGCTTGCACTAAGTATTCTTCGTGAGGAGCCTCTTCGGAGTCGTCACTGCTGATGCCTCTTTGACAGTATGCTCGAAGAAGGACAGAGCATAGTCTGTATCCTCCGCCGGGCGATCTGCTAGTGTTTTAAACTAGTTGACGGTATCTGCCCTAGTCGGTCTTTCTGAAGTCCTGCTTTTGTTGTGTATTTCGGATTAGGTCGGAGTCTGGATCCACGATGACTGGGAAATGGTCAGAGGACAGTCTATAAAGAGTGGATGCTGCGACGAATCCGGTGATTCCTTCAGTGACTGCCATTTCGAGAACATCCGGACGTCTGCGGTAAGCTGGGTAGTAGGTGGGTTCTTCGGGCCCCCATACACACATGGTGTCTGTTGGCGACTCTCCGTAGTATGTTTCCTAAAGGGTTAGTAACTCTGCTTTTCCAATCAGTGTGTTTCGCGTTGAGATCGCCTCCGATGAAAACTTGCCTCTGGATGATATTGTTTGGCAAGGTATTAAAATCAGCCTCAACGGTCCTCTGGTTGTGGCCACCTCAATGCCGACATCTTCAATGTACTGCAGGGGCGGAATGTAGATCTCGTCAGGAGGGATGCTTCTCTTTACATAGATAGCCACACCACCTTTTGCAGCTGGACGATCATATCTATAAAAACAGTAGTTGTCTACTGAGGGTTTCAGCCCCGGTTTTAGGTGGGTTTCGGTGACAAGTCATAGATCTACATCTTTTTCCATAATGAACTGCCGGAATTCCACAGTATGACCATGAATGTCATTGGCATTCCATATGCAGAAAGAAAGGTTATTGAATTTGCGTCATATATCCATGATGAAGATTACAACTGCATTTGGGTGTAGCTTGAACTGTCTTCACTGCGGCGCAGATGTCCGTGTTCATCTGGCTTAGCTGCTTGGTTAGGCAGACCAGCATATTTAGGACAGTATCCAATGTTTTGCTCAGTCCTTCAGACTCCCCCAGAACTGGAGCTGCTGAGGGTGGTTGGTTGTTTAACGGACCCTCACTGCAGGTGCTCTGCGGGTTTTGATGTTCTTGTTGGTCGACCAGATTGGAGTCAGAAGTTGCAGCAGTAGCCAACTGTGGACCCACGACTTCCGAGAACAGGCGGTTGTTAGACTAACTGGATTTTCTGTACTTCTGGGACTTTGGATGCTTCTAGTGGGCTTCGTCTGTTCTTTACCAGCCGGTGGAGAGGAGGTATTTGTATGTTGATGCTGGTGAGCGAGGACGCTCTGCATATTCTCTGCCAGTGGCTGAAGATCCATCCGGCGCTGTTGTTTGGTGGTGTGACTATTGACTGGGAGGCCTCTCTGGCGATCTCGTGCCTTCTTGTACATAGGACAGCCTTGTAGGGCACAACATGGCCACCCCCACAGTACGAGCACTTAGCTGCGTCGGGCCCTTTTCTCGACGTGCACTGTTTTGAATCATGTGGGCTGGCACACTTTATGCAAGTGGGAGGCATTTTACAGTGCTTAGCCACATGACCAAAACGTTGACAATTAAAACACTGAGGGTTTCCAGCTGTAGCTCTCAGTTTTCCGATTGAATCTTGAGGTTTCAGATGCTCTCCACCATAAACATGGTCCTATTCTCAGGGATTTCAGGAAGAACGACAATTAAGGGAGGTATGACTTCATTGCTTCCCGGGGCGGCGCAGCTGAACCACTGTCCCGACATTGAAGCCCATATCTTTTAATTCCAGCTTGCTGTCGTTAGTGGCCATTGTTCGGGGAATCCCACGGAGTACAACCTTCAGAAGTGGCACTGTTCCAATCGGGAAAGTATAGTAAGGAATGTTGCAAGCTTGCAACATCTCCGTGGCTGCTGTAAAGTCTTCAACGGTTGTGAATGTAAACTTTATTTTGTCCCCCCTCCCCCCAGCCGACTTGGCTGAGAAAGGGTTCTTTACGACGTCACCCACTTTGTCGTGCAGAGTTTTATAATTCTCTTCGAACTGCACAACAATTGGTAGAATATACGCGTTTCTGGTAATCTCTGGTGAGTTGTCCTGTATTGCTGAAAAGGATTGGTTGTCACCATCCGTTCCGAGTCGAGCGTTGGTGGTGGCTTCGCTGTACAGCGCGAGAAGACAAAGCCCTAATCGTCTGGTTGTACACTTTTCTGGTAAGTCACACGGTATTGCAGTATTGCCAGTGGTTTCCATGTTCTTATTTTGTGCCTCAGCTTTCTTTGGTTTCGACACTGCTAGACTGACACCAGTAGATTTGCTCACCTCACTTTTCTGTAGTTGACGGCACGTGGCTGTTTATTGTATGTCCTCTCTGATGGAGCAGTGGGACGCTTTCTCGGTGTAAATCTTTACTCACCGAGTACACGTCACCATGTATACGCTGAATGATAAACACAGCAGCTGGTGTAGTGTCTTCATCCATTTCCGTCGTCTGACTTGTCACAACTTCCGCCGGCATTGATGCGCTAGATGCGCCTGGCGCCGAAATACAGGTTCGCCTTTTGTCGTCACCCATCCGTGTGACTCCTCTGGTCTCGTACTGGTGGGTGGCCGAGGTTTAATTCGCTGCCAGCAATCACGAATACTACCGAGTTATTCAACTTCGACAAGTAACACGTAATTTCACTTTCGTAAACAATAGCTACACATAACAATCACACATTCAGTCAAAATGCGCAAACGTAATAATCACAATGATTCACCACTCATATACTGATATATTGTCTCTAAACTTTCTTACTTCACACTCACTCCGGTGTTTTGATGAATCATAATTTTTTTTTTAAAAAAAAAAAAAACATTTATTCTTCCCAGCTGAAGGCCGGGAGGCGGGCTGCTGGAGAGTCATGAAGACTTTTTTCAGCCTAACTAACCGACGGGGAGGGAAGGGGGATGGAAGTCGGTTGTGGCCTTGTAGGGAATCATCCCAGCATTCGCCTGGAGCGACTGAGGGAAACCTCGTTCAGGATGGCCGAACGGGGTTCGATCCCCGTCCTCCCAAATGATAGGTAAGAATGCGATTTCGCCCACCTCCCATCTCGGTGATGAATGAATCATGTAACGTTTTTTTTACATTGCTGGAGGATCATGGAGATCCTTTTTAGCATAAACTACGCTAAGGGGAGGGAGGGGAGATGAAGTCGGCCGGGGCCCCAAAGGACAGCGGAAAATCACGGACAATGGCAATCAGGATGGCCTGACGGAATTTGAACCCCGTTCTTTCTAGACTTCTTTATACCTTAGGCTTCAAACATTTCGCCTGTGAGAAGAAATATTTTTTTCTAATTGTCATTCAGGCAAAAACTACTGCTAATGTTTTCAAATGTGCAACTAAAACTGCAATAAGAAACATTTCATCATTCATAAGACGTCGGTAATCTGAGAACTAAAGAAACATGTGTGTCTGTTTGAACTAACGTTATTCACGCAAAAATTATTGCTCGGACTTTCCACCACACGGTCTCAGCAATGAAATAGGGTATGTTTGATTTTATTGGACTTTGAAAATCAGGGAAATTAACATCAAAATGTTCACAAATTAATATCCACTTTTCGTTGAACGCAATGGCTACTGGTCGGATTTTGACAGTATTTCAATTAATGTAAAGCCCATAGTCTCAGGCGTAAAACGAGGTAAGTATCTTTTAGTGCAACGTTATAAAGTTGAGAAATTAACATAAAGGTGTCTGAACATCATTGTGCATTCAAAGGCAACTTACTTTTCGAAGTCGAAACATTGATAGGGATGCTTACGAACGACATTTTACTATTCACAACTGAAATGAAATTTTCTCAATTCAAACTGATAAACATCTCTGGCACGCCATGTGGTTCAGATTCCACGTTAAATTGTAAGCCTCTGTTCTTTGTAGGATTACCAGTCAAGTTTCGACGACTAAGACAAAGCAGAATTGAGTAACCCATAAGAAAATATCCCGTAGGTCACTAAGATCATAATTAATTATTATTATTTAGGTACTGTTATATTAAAAACTATCAAAACCTGCCAGCAGAAGTACAGATAAAAGCTGTTAGGAAAAGAACTGATTTACCAGCGCTTCGTATCGACGTTTATGTATTTCACTATATGCTGCTTCTTTTACTGTGATGCTAATCATCATCATCATGATCATTTAACTGACTTCTGAGATTTGTCATTTCATTGCATTTCTTACTGCATTTGAGACAATCTTGACAGTGTGTTATTTCAAATAAGATCAAATCGTCCGAGCTAGTAACTTCGGTAGAAGACTTGCTTCATCTCATAAACCTTTATAAAATAATACAAAAAAAAAAAAAAAAAAAAAAAAAAAAACAAAACAAAAAAGAGTGAACGAAGTAGTTCCAAATAGAATACTTTCGGAATCACAGTTTAGTACAGAATCATTTATTAAAGCCAAATGAGGATGGTGAACACCTTACATACTGTTTCTAACATCTCATGACAACTCAGCAAAAGTACACTTATTTCTGTGTATAAAGAAATGAGCTCTTTGCTGCGTATATCGTTTCGTTGTACAGTTCTAATTATTTCTTCATTAATAATTAATTTTTAAACTGTCAGTTTTGGCACATTATTAAGGATGCGATTATCTGGGTATTTCGAAATTAAATAAACTAAAGAAAAATTTATTGAAATATTGAAATTATAAATTCATATTTTTTTGTGAACAATGAGCAATCTGTACAAAATACATGAAAAATCGGTAATGGACACTTAAACTCTAAATGTATCCAATTTTTTACGGATTATTATTATTATTATTTCGTATCAGAAACATACCGTTACACAATCACAATCATCAAATTATACTGGACCAGTACTTGGCCACTTCCAGTGCATTTTCTGAGGCCTCATACAGTTCAGCTGCCGAACAGGATGCTGGACACAGTTGACACTGGAACATGTGCTGGACAGTCTGGTCTTCACCGCAGTCGCACTTGATATCATTGATCTCAGCATAGCCCCATCTTGCCAAGTTCACTTTGCATCTGCCCACTCCTGATCTCAGCCTATTCAAAGACTTCCATGTCAACCATCCCTTGTCATAACCAGGTGGCAAAGATTCAGACACTCTTCCCCAGCCATGCGGAAGGGGAGCCTTAGCTTCCCATAGTTGTAACCTGGCTTCTTCAGTTACCGTTGTAAGTTCCTGAGATATTCTTAGGAAACTTTTTCTGGACTTCAGTCTTTGCCTGTTAGGGATATGCCCATATAGTGGATGAGATTTTTCGTAGTTCACTTTCCTCCTTTCCTTGTTCACTGCTAATTCCCTTCGAAAAGAAGGTGGTGCTATTCTTGCTTTAAGGTAGAGCCATTCGACTTGAGTTGATTTTAAGCAGCCTGTTATGATTCTGCACGTGTCATTAAGTGCAATGTCTACTTATTTGGCATGAGTTGAACTGTGCCATAGAGGACAGGCATACTCTGCAGCTGAATAACATAGTGCTAAGGCAGAAGTTCGAATTGTTTCAGGTTGGCTGCCCCACTGCGATCCAGCCAGTTTTCTTATGAGATTGTTCCTACTGGAAACTTTCAGCTTGGAGTTCATGCAATGTTTCCTGAATGTAAGTGATCTGTCAAGGGTCACTTCTAGATAATTTGTAGTGTCACAGTGTTCTAGTTCGACCCCCGACCATGTTACCTTTAACCTACGAGTTGCTTCTTCATTCCTTAAATGAAAAGCACACACTTGTGTCTTCGTAGGATTTAGTTTAAGCTGGTTCGTGCTATAATACCTTGACCAATCTTCCAAAGCGTTTGTAAGGGTGCTCTCCACTGATTCAAAGTCTTTGCTCTGTGAGACCAGAGCAAGATCATCAGCATACACGAAACTCCGGCATTTGGGTGGTATAGGCTGATCATTGGTATATATGTTAAACAATAATGGGGCTAGCACACTTCCTTGGGGTAGACCATTCTTCTATGACCTCCAACGGCTACGCTGTCCTTGGAAGTCAACAAAGAATCTGCGATTCTGCAGAAGAGAAGCAATGAACTTACTAAGACTGAAATTCCTGATCAGATTGAAGAATTTGACTAGTAGTAGCTGATGGTTGATGGTGTCATACGCTGCTGACAAATCAACAAATACCATCCATGTTACCTTACGAGCTTCAAATCCATCTTCTATAAACTGCGTGATATTTAGTAGTTGTCCTGTACAACTTTTACCCGGGCGGAATCCAGCTTGTTCAGGAATAAGCGAAGAATCAACTACAGGCAACAGCCGGTTTAAGGTCATTCTTTCAAGCAGTTTGTAGAGGTGACATAAAAGTGCAACAGGTCTAAAATTCTGTAGACTGTTTCCTTCTTTGCCAGGTTTAAGCAAGGCGATCACTCGGCTCTTCCGCCATATCTTTGGAATTTGACATTTACCCATGCAGTTGTTAAAGAGTTGAAGCATCCACTTTTTTGTTGTTAGACCAAAATGCTTAATTTGTTCTGTCCTAATGTCACCCAGGCCTGCTGATTTTCCATTTTTGCAATTTCTTATAGCCTTATTCAATTCTTCCATGCTGAATGGTATTGTGAGCTCATTATTCTCCTCTTGGCCTTCTTTCCGCAGTTTGGGCATTTTGGACTTGTGATTAGCTTTTCCATTTAATAGCAGTTGGTGTGCTATTTGGTTAGCAGTAACATTATAATGAACTTTGGTCTTAGTTGGATCATTGTTTAGATGCTTCAGTAGTCTCCATGCTTTATGGCTGTCTCTTGCGAAATCTAAGTCTTCAACAGTTTTAATCCACTGATTCCGCTTTGTCTCTTTAATAATGGAAATGAGTTTGTTTCCTGCTTCCACTGTTGCTTCACCAAAAGGATCTTCTGTAAATAAATTGCTGTATTCTTTAAGTAGAGCAGCTTGATCTGATGTGAGACCGGGAACGTAAGATGTCCGACAACCACGAGCGATAGACATTCTGGAACATTTCTTTACAGCCGTGGTGAAGATGTCATAGCATTCTGGTGTTGGTTCTATTGAAATAACTTCCGAATCCAATAGTTCTGAGAATTCATACCAGTTTGCCTTTTTGAAGTTGTATCTTCTACGGAAATGTACTTCCTGTGATCTAACTGCGGCATATATTTGATACATTATTGGTCTATGCTGTGAGTTGGGTATTGGGAACAGACAGATTTAACGCACTGGTGGCTAATACTGCTACTACTGAATATGAGATCAGGGTTGAAACCACGCCTCCACCGACCACTGTTGAATGATGCAGGTAGTTTTGCATCATGGATTAGAGAAAGGTGATTTATTTCAACCCATTCTTGTACTGCAGCCCCATTCTCATCTTCATGGTCATAGCCCCAAACATTGCTATGACTGTTGAAATCATCAATCACGATCTGCTTGTCTTTATTATGGAAATTAGATGGTTTGTTGACAGTGAATACAGCACCAAGTGGTTTATAAAAAGACGAAATGGTACAGTTCGTCATTTCTAGAGTGAGAATTTCAATGTCATTTTGTTCCGTGAATGCAGTTGACATTACTTGTACATCTGGACGTACAAAGATTGTACTTCCGTATTGATTATGAGGTCTTTCTATAGCGAGATGCATTCCGCATTTCATAGCTTCTGTGTGTTTCCTGTAAGCACAATATATGGCACTGATATTGACTGCTTAGGTCTTGTAGCAGCTCTTCCTTGGCTGGTGACATGCCTTCTATGTTAACAGAGATGATTGTTAATTGTGGCCCTGAAAAGGGCCTGGGTAGTAATGTTTCTGGTGTGAAAGGATTATCCGTCAGGTCATTTTGATTCATTCTCTGACGTTGTCCAGGGTACGCCTGATTGCTATTCTTCGCTTGGTCGCTTAACATTGCAATCTTCGAGGAGGAACTAATTCAATACTCATCATATCAAGGGAAGGTAGAGGCCTGCAAGCGGAAGCAGTCATTAGTTGCTAACAGCATCAAGCCCCGCAGGTACAGAACAGCAGGCGTGGACCCATCAGGCTGCGATACTGACTTCTCCTCTGGTTGCAGGTCCCATGCAGCAACACAACTCGGAGACCTCTAACTAAAACTCCAAGTCCGGTGTTACCTCTCGCCGCGGTGTTCACTCATTAGCCACCAAATACTCTCTCGTTTCTCTGTGTCAGAAGTGCCTTCGCAGGCTACGGCCACACGACAGGACCGAGACCTGACTCTGCAGTAAATCAGAACCATCACTCTCCTTCCATATATAGTCTTATAATGTTGTAGAGCCTGGTAGGATACGACATAATTGAAAAGCTGAAGTGAATTTTCCTCTTATGTCCATTAAAATGATGATGCGACAAAACGAGTCTTGGCAAACATTTCGTTTTGCAGGAATTATCACACGAGATGTAGAACATAAAAGAAACACCGCACTCTTCTAATTCACCTTGTCCAGCGTTTCGGCTAATGTAGGAAAAACTTCTTTCGCCAATTTATGAGGCACTATTCGCTTAACTTACCATCAGTATATTGCTGGCCTAAGCCATTCAACTGCGTCACTTTGCCTGACCAAGACACAACTTTATTTAATAAAATAAAATAAAATTTCAATTAGTTCTAAATTTTTGTTGCTGTCACGGTTTGGCGAATTACTGCCAATTCGGCGCAGATAAAATGAACAGTTAAAAATATTTAAGTTCCTTCGACATTGGGTACGAAGTCTTGTGCCAGTGTTCTGACACTGAATCACACCTCCGGATGGACAAAATTTGATGCTGATTCTGCTCTCAAAAATCCTCGTTGTTCAGTAACTTCCTTAATCTGCGAATGGAATTAGGTTACCCCTTTTACAGGATTTAAAAAAATAAAAATAAAAGGTTCAAACTTCAGAAACGTTAGGAGCAGTTACAACCAGTGGTTTGAAATAAGGAGAAAAGGGTTTCAGCAGCCTCGAAATACCTGAAAAACTTGTTTGAAGTGGCCCCAAACACGTCTTAGCTAGCCGTCATGTCGGCAGCTAGTGGCAAACTGGAACCGAAAGTGCGACTAAGACAGATGCGTGAAGGAGAGCTAAAATGGTGGAGGTCTATCACTGTTTTTAACTCTTCTTCAGCATCCGCCTATTTCGCACATTCGTATTCACTTTCTGCCACTAACCGCGTTTCTCTTCACCGTTGAAAGCTGCCTACCTTACACTGGCGGGGGCCAACTTCACCTTTTTCAGGGTCCTACAGACTGCTGCGACTCTACTTTTCCAGTATCAAATCTCTCTCTGTACTAACTGCTAAACGATTCTGAAATATGAACCATTTTATAAACAACCTGTATAATGGTTTAGAATTGCGGTTTAGAATTAACTGATTCTATTTTGCAGCTACGGAAGCGCGCATTGTGAAGGTACAGTAATTTTGATGTTTCACGCAGTTAAAGATAGTATTAGTCGAATAATAAATATGTTTTTGAACTTCGTCTGTTTTCTCATCCTCAGATTTCTTGCAAAACTTTCAGAAACTTTCTTGCCTAATAGACTGAACTATTGATATCTCGTTCTGGATAATGCTCTTTCACTGTATGAATTAATTTAATCTCGAAATGCAGTGTACTGTTCTTCATTCAGGAGACTATACTTACAAGACTAAAAACATTTCTGTTCTAATCCTTGCAGACCGCTGACTGAGGACCTTGCAGACGACGTGCCGCAGATATTCCGACTGTCGTTCATGTACTACACGCTGCTGGGCACAGTGCTGATGATGGTGGTGGGCGCAGTAGTCAGTCTGGCGACAGGCCCTACGCGACCAGAGGACCTCGACCCACGGCTGCTGGCGCCTCAAGTCCGATGGATCGCCAGGCGCAACGCCAAGCGGCGGCAACCACGGGCCGAGGACAAGCCAGAAGACCCCGCCGCCGCAGTCGAACTGCTGGACAAGAACACCACCAGCTGAGATCCAGTCGTTATATGCATCTACAGAACTAATGACTGTGCGCTCTAGAGACAATACTCTGTGGTTGGATTGTCCGTCTACAAGCCACGGACTCAAGAACCGTCTTTGGCGTATAGACTATCTATCAATCAACCTTTACTGCCGTCATCTATTTAATTTAAAATAAGAAGTTCATATCAGTCGAGCAGAGATGCCTGACCATGTATAGGATAGCAGCTCATTAATAAAACAACCACTTATTTTTAAACGTCATGAAAATTAATTCCAAAAGACAATTATTAGACAATATTTTTTCAAGTTAGAACAGATTCCAATCGTAAAACCTCAAAAATAAATACACTCACCATTCACCACGAAACATTGACTTTTCACTCCTGTTACTTGTTTCCAAACTTGCGTCTACTGATAGGCTCTTTATATCCACTGAAATAAATCGCACTAAACCCTAAGCAGGGTTTATAATGGGTATAAATTAAACAAAACATTAAATGTAATGTTGTAATGTATATCTTTGCAGTAACGCTAATTATACTTGAAAAATATACGAACGGATTGTACTAATCGTATAGCAACAGCCGTGCTGATTTGGTGTGACGTGAGCGTATGGTGTAAAAGTGACGAAGTTAATCGCGGTAGGCACTGAAGTGGTAAACAGTTGTCTGACACTTGAAGACTGGGCTCGACTTTTCAGGTGACTCTGTAATACACATCTCGTAGCGAGTTGAAATTCACCTTTGGATTCTGCAGAAAACGGTAGTAGCTCGAATTCACACAGATACTTTGTAGCTGGCTTATTCCACTACTGTACTGCAAAATAGGTCTCCGTTATGGCATTAATGTGGAACACAAGGCTTAAGAATTCATTTAAATTATCTCTTTGTTTCGTCTGATCCCCCATTTTTCCCGGCACCAGAAGGGAAAAGCGAGTAAGGAACAAGATAATTTAGAGCAAAAATAGTATGTTTTACAGTTTTAATATAAATAACTAATTACATCTGCAAATTCATACATTTTAAATCACACAATAGTAATAGATAGATTAGGGATCTCCCTACGCGTTCCAGAATATACATTATTAAGTTCGAAAGAATTTGACTCTCTTATTCTTCTGTCCAGCGTTTTTCCCGTTGTTTCGCAGTTTGCGTTTTTACTAAACGCACATTTTCAACACCTATTTAGCAATTGTGTTGTTCTAGAACCTGTAGCTGGTGAAAGGAGGAAAACCTAAGTTTCGTCATCTCTCCGTCCATTGTGTACTCTTGCTGTTTGCTGTTCGATAAGCATAGATTTTGGTTGCCAAGTAATTTATGAGGCCGGAATAAGGAACCGTCTAAATATTTCGTTACAGAGAATCTCCTCTAATTCATCTACAGAATGGCTCTTATGTCAGACTCGTGGTTCGAACCGCCCCGTTGCGAAAAGTAAAACTGGCGGCTGAATTTGAATCTTTTCTTAGGTACCAAACTTCCTTTTCTGTTATAATGTCTAGCCGTATCACGATTAGATGACCTCCGCCAATAGTTGTTATATTATTGATGATAATACATCAACGTTCTTATTGAAACACAAGTAAACTTGAGAATAATACGAACAATCTACACAATCTAAAACAATGTTTAAAACAATATATGTGTGAAAGTTAGTAGTAGATATAAAACAAGTAATTTTGTAATTGAAGTGAAAAATTATTTCTACAGGTAAATTATTATCCCATCAGTACTTATTACATGAAACTAAACATAAAAAAATTACTGATAAAATTCGCAGTTTGGCAGATACAGAAATTAAAATTTATACTTCAGATGCGTCCCGTTATGGCCAAGATAAAATTTAATTATGATGTAACAATTGTGGCCAGCCGTTAATTAATCCAGGAGGAAATTTAGTATCTCTCCACAAGAAAATTATTGGAAAACCTATAGGATGAATCTAAATCCTAGAAACGCACGCAGCCTATGTAAGCAGTTCTGAGTTTATTATAAGATACTTGGATTATACCTTCGGTTAAAAGTTACACTACGCCACTGTAGCTAGCTCTGTAAGGATTACAAATTAGTTTTATTATAAATCAACTATTACTTATACAAAATAAAAACACAGTATTAACGCTAACGTTCAATAACAGTATGACTTTCTATTTTGTTTATTTTTTTTTATTTTTGGATGGCGGGGGGGGGAGTAATGTTGTTGTAGTTTGTTTGATACTTTACTCGGATTACAACGTTGTTTAAAATTATATTTTATCCTTGAAGTACTGTGCCAATATTTGTAAAGATAATTCAGAATATTCTGGTAAAAAAAATCAAGTAAAGTCGGATGAAGCGAAAGAAATGTCCATGAAACAGGACCTGACCTTATTTATTTATTTTCTCATATACAACATAGCCCAGCACCTAGTTTCAAATATTGGCCCTTATTTTAATTATTTTACTTGCATATATATTTATATGCTATATATTTATAACATATTCATTTTATAAACAATTATTAATGCAATATAATTTGATTCAAATTTCAATGTCTCTATTATATCTACTGTTATTAAACAGAGTGGGTACCACCACCACTACTACATCTATTACGACTGCTACTGTTCCCAATATAACTAGTAACATTACTATTAGGCTACTACTAAAGCCACTATTACTACTAATACTACTATTACTAGCACTAATTATCACAGCCGCACTTCGGTTCCACTAACGTTCATTTTTTCCCGGTGTTGTTAATTTCACTCCTAGGTTAGAGTCCCCTGGAACCGACAGCGAAGTGAGCCACCGAGGCCATAAAGAGTTGACCACCTGACTACCAAGACGACCCCAGCTGTTGCTCAGAAGACGGTCTCTCTGGAGCACACTAACGACCCTCCGACGAATGATGATGTTCATTGTCGTAGGATATCTTTCTTCAATCCGGTGTTGTGAAAGTCAGACTTCCAGCATCATTGTTCCCTCTGCAGTTAATTTTGGAATTAGCTTCCACTCTTCAACAAGTTGTAATTGTGTTCTCTTTGTAGCTATTTTAAATTTATTTTCTTGTCTGTATAATATTGCAGTTGCACACACAAGAAATCAGTGCACGTTTGAAACTTATTTATTTTATCGTTAAACTTGCTCCTCGCTACAGAAGCAAGTTTACAGACACTCCTCAGATTGCAGGTTTCTGTACAATTAAAGGTAGGAAAAATAGTAAATAATAACGTTATTTTTAATCCAGATTAATACTTCAATACAATTCATGCGCCATCACTCGTGTCAGCGATACTCATACTATATCTCTACTTCAGAGAGCTTACATAACCAACGTATCCATATCTGTACCTTAAATAAAATTACTATAAAGGCATTATGCCTGTTCTATTACATCTTCTTCTTTGATTTGTTCGACATTTTTCCTTTCTATAAATTTGTCCTCCAAAAATTTTGAGGATAGATCAATTGCCTCGTCCAACAAGTGCCTCAAACTTTCGTCGCGTAGTGTGTCGAATGTTCACCTCCCTTGCAACTGAGCTTGTTGGTGTTCTCTCAAATTGACTGTTATTCCACATTCCCATACCCCTACTCCGGCGTACTCTCTTCACCACATTCGCACCTGCTTGAGCCCACAATATTTATATTTCGAAGGAAGCTATTGTATGTCCCATGGCCAGTAAAGTAGTGTACCAATCCGGGAGAAGGTTGTAGTCACTTCAACTTTAACCTTTTCTCTGTGGATGGAAACATATCATATATTCTTCTTCCTGTTTCAATGTTGTTCAATTCTTGTTCCCATTCTGCTAACAGGAGCTTCCAAATGTGCATCTAAGAAGTTGCTTCGATGCCTATAATTTGTGCTACCTTACCTTGTTTCCCTTTTCTGAACCAGTATATAGCACCTCATTTGCTTATCTCAAGGTCCAGTGACCAATTACCTTTGACAACTGTTAATGAATTTGTTGCCTGAGTTCGGTATGCTCCTGTCATCATTTAAGTTGGACACGTCTGACTCGTTGTTTTGGTTTTATTTTCCTTAGATGCTTTGCCCACACACTTGCTGAGTATCCCACTAAAGAGGATAAAATTGTCATGGTATAGTCTTATTGTCTGGACTGGAACAGTTAATTTTCGTTGGCCGATATTGATGATTTTATTCATGACAGACGTGGTTCGTACTATTGTCTTCTTTAAGTGGGCTTCGAAGTTTGAACGTTCATCCAACTGGATGCCAAAGAACCTGAACACTGGGTTTCTACGAATTGATTTACTGTCGATTCTTATAGTAGGTTTTCGTCAGCTTGCCCTTCGGCAACATAACTGTTGTTTTATGTGGTTTTAAAAACAGCTTGACTTTACTGCATCATTAGCTGAGGCAATTAAGTACTATATTACCATTGTACTCTATTTCTGCTCTTGTAGCTCCTCCCACGAGTAACAAAAGGTCATCAGCAAAAGCAATTAGACCTAGAAGTTCAGATATTCTTTGTAATAGTTTGATCACTGGTTCCATCCCTATATCCCAGAATATGGGACCGCAAACCGAACCTTGCGAGCATCCTTTAGTTAGGGTCTTCGTGATGAATGATTTCTGTATCTCAAGGACGCAGTTCTAAATCTGCAATAGCCCCTAAAGGAATAGAATAATCTTCTTGGACAACCAATCTCCCTCAGCCTTCAAACAAGGCTAGCCACCATAAATTGTCGAATGCCCCCGAGTTGTCCACAAAAATGCCCACTACGTATTTTTTTGTACTGCTACTAAATATTTCCATCAGCCTATTTATGGCATCTTCTGTTGACCTTCCCATTCTAAATTCATATTGACTGGGATTCATTCCCCGAAGTTCCCGGTGGTTTTGTAACTTTTTGCATAGAATCTTCTCTTAAACTTTCCCAAGCAAATCAGTAGGTAAGATTTGGGTAGAAGTGAATCCCTATCGTCTCTTTTCTTTAGAGTTACTACCTCATTGTTTTCCCATATTCCCGGAACTCTACCCTGATATAGGCATTCGTTCAGGAGTTTGTATAAGAGGGGGGTTAACATTACGATTAACTTCTGGAGGAACTCGGCTGGAATTCCATGCGGACCGGCAGCCATTCCTTTTTTCACTTTGTTTATTGCGGTTATTACTTCTTCTGGTGTAATATTACTTCCATCCTCTTCACCAATGCAGGGCTGCCACATGTTTCTTTCGTAGCTTGTTCTTCTGTTTCTTCTTCCGGGCTGTCACCGGTAACAAAACGTTTAATAACTCCTCCGCTGAGTCTCTCGAATTTGCAGTTAGTCGTCCATCCTTTCTCTTTACTGTGCATAATACTGTGGAGGCCTGATTTTACCTGCAGCTATTTTGTAAAGAATACCCCATGGATTGATCACAAGATTTTCCCTCACGAAGGATTCCCTGCATTTTTATTTTGTCTCTCGCATGCCCCTTCTGCCTGTATCACTCGAGGAGGATATTGCTGTCTGCTTCCACCCGGCATCGTTGATACGTTCTTCTCGCTCTTTCTGATGTTTTTCTGTCCATATTTTGTCAGTTGAAGCTACTATCTCTGTTTAGTGGTTTCGCCTGTTTCATTGCCCTTTGTATTGCAAAGTCAGCTCTCTTGCGGCTTTGTCTACATCGAAGTGGATTTCTAGCAGATCCATGGAGTAAACACATTCGTTAACTTTTCCCATGCAGCTTTCCTGATGTTATATGATGTTTTAATGCTTCCGTTGCACTACTTTATTCTATCTGCGTTCTAATAAGTTCATAGACAATCAAATCGTAATCACTTGTTGGCATGTTGTCAAGAACTCTTCAACTCCAAAGCAGATTTCCCGCAAGAGTGTTTTGTAATTGATACATCAATGTTTGTTCTTGCCCCAGCACTGTTGCAAGAAGTAGGAGGATTATGCGCTTGGTTTCTAACCTCTAGACCCAATTCGCTTAACAGTTCATATAGAAGTTGCCCTTCCCTGTCAGTCTTCTTGCTGTGCCAGAGAACAGACTTTGCATTTACGTCCGCTGCTGTAACTAGTGGATAATTTCCCAGAGCAGCATCTATCAGCCGTATTCTATCTATGTATGTGTAGATCTCGTTACTGTACTGGAAATACATGCTTACCATTGTTAAGCTTCCCCAAACTGCTCTTATATCAGCGTATACCATGTGTTATTGATATGACGGCGTAATTTTAGTAACTGTTATTTGATTGTTCAGAATGATTGCTACCATGGGGATATCGCCCTCTGTGATTATTCGTGATGTTACAGGCATGTGCAGGATTTTTCCTTTCCAGTAACATGGCTCTTGCAGACAAATAATATCTGATATAAATTCCTCAGTCACCCTACTGATTTCCAGTAGAACCATGGGGCTTCCCTTGGTATTTACTTGAGTAACTTTTAACTTGGATTTTACGGCTGTCTTGTATGCACATTGCACTAGGACCAAGGTAGTCTTGTATCTAACAGAATGTATCCATGGGTCGTGACAAACTGCTAGTATGTTTCCTCAGGATCAACTATTTCTCCTCTTCTCTCGAAAATATTGTGAACTGGAGTCGTGGTTAACGCTATGGCCTCACATTAGGGAGGACGCCGGTTGCAGGCATCCAGATTTGGGTTTTCCTTGGTTTCCCCAAATCAATCCAGGCGAATGTGATGCTTCGTTCAAAAGACCATGGCCGGGGTCCTTCCCGTTCCTTGTCCCCAGTCCCATCCCGCTTCTAATGACCTCTACGTCGGTGAGGCGTAAAGCCACAAGTAAAAAAAAAAAAAAGTACTAGAGTCAGAAGTTGAGACGGGTCTGTTGGAAGATTTAGTGATCTATGTTGTATCCTGTCAATTTATGAAGGTTGTGGGAACGTTATGTTTTTACCACCAGGATTGAGGACTCCTGTCAAATGTCGGAGGGCAAGTGTAAGCGTGTGCACTTCTTCGAGTCTAGTTAGCCGAAGGGGATCTTCAAAATCAGTGTGAACAATACCGCCGAATCCGCAGTAGTGGGATTGGTGTTGCTTATCACAAAATTCGGGGTCTTATTTGGCTGGTGAGTATACGCACTTGGTTTGAGAAGATCATATTAATTTTCTTTGGAATATGCGAGCCCGCTGCCTCCAACGAAATGCTGGCAATAAGCCGAATGGGAGGTGGAGGAAATTTCATCCACTTGCTCGTCTATTAACTGCCGTCGATCTGATTGTTTATCATAATTTTCTGTACTTCCATCGCCTTCTTCTTCCTAAATGTTTCGGCTATTGAAGCATTTCTTCGTCTACGAGATGGGAAATTGTCTCTCTTCATTTGATTTTTCATTCCCACTTTTCCAAATGCCATTTCGACTTATCTGTATATCAGGTCTGCCATTTTCGCCATAATTTCTTGATTGATCATGCAACTGGCTTGCAGACTAGCCATAATTTATTCTGTTGACTAAACTCTGCAATTGCAGTTGATACGTGGGATAATCCTTTCCTTTGTTTTGGCATGAATTACCTCTTTTCTGGCATGGGATATACATTTGAGACATCGACTTCTTATTACATTGCTCACGCTTGTGAAAGTTCTGACCATAATGACTACAAGTCTCTATGCCTGTTTGGCAGTGTTTACTCAAATATCACAGTCTCGGCACTTGACACAAGTTGGTACCACCGTGTAATCTTTGCAATTGATTGCACTGAATTCCACATATATTTTACGTTACTCTAATAATAATTTGTGCATAGCTGAGCTTACTTCCATAACGAGATGAACTATTGGCTTTTCACGCGTTCCTGTTTTAAATTTAGGGTAGAAACCGCTTACGACTCCTCTTTTGATAGTTTTGCTTCAAAATTTTGCCCATTTACGTTGTCTACTATTAATTTATTTCAAGAATTTTTGGTACATCATATAGAATTAGCAATGGTTTCCTCTCTCTTCATAGCTCGAATTTTAGCTTATCATTTGATTCTTTGTGTTCCTTTAATATTTTGACATCCTCTCTAGTTTCTGCATAGATAATTACTGAGCTGTTAGTACTCCTTATTTTATTAATTTTAATTTTTTCTTATGATGTTTTGATTATTTTGGTAATTTATTCCAAAATTATTTTTGGGTTTTCGTCACATTTTTAACACACGAAAAGATAACTTGTTTTCGCGTCTATGATTTCATTTCTTGTTAAACTCGTGCCTAGCTGGCAACTGCAGTATAGCTTGACAGAGAAGTTGTGTTTCCATTTGACTTAAATTCCTCAATTGTTTCATTTTTCCTCTCTACTTCTTTACTTAATCCTCGGTTTTTTCCTTCTATGAAAGAAACCGCAACCGCCAAATGGCTAGCTCATTTTTAATTTCGGCGATAGCGTTTCATTCCATTTTTTTGCCCAAGCAGCCGAACAGAATTTCAATTTTTTATCTAGCATTGGGTTTCCATTGGTTTTTCTTGCCCTTGAGAAGGCCTCCGCTATGGTATTGCGAGCGCCTTTTCCTTACTTTGTAGCTGTTGGACACCGTTGACATGCTCGTATCAACTTGTAATGGAACGTATGAGTTAGATTTTTACGAGTACTATGCAAAATGTGACATGGGTCTAAGTCAAGTTAGCCCAATTGCGTTGACGAACAACAACGAATATACAAATAACCCATAGACTATGACTGACAGAAATTCAGTAAACAATGGTGGAGCTAATCAAAAAGAAACCAGGTATATGCCTGGTAATTAAACATTGAATGTGGTTGCTCACAAGTTCACTTCAAATCTTTTTCGATGGCACATTACAACCTCACTGCGGCAATTCTCATCGATCCATACATGCCTAGTCAGAATATTTATTATTCTGTCTCTGGAGAAAAAGACTTAATCCGTGAAAAGAGTAAACGCAAGAAGTATGGATAGACCATACATAGTGGCAGTATCCACAGACTGAAAACGACTCGAGAAGCAAATTGAGCTGCAGATAAAGGTGCACGTTATGGAGTATTGACGTGAGCTTTGTACGTATAAATTACCGGATTCCTCTTCTGTCGTTGGCCAAACACTAACCTAGCGTTCTGTACAGTTTGAATTCCTCATTTTTCAAGATAATGCGGTACTACCAAGCACATATGTATCAGAAAGACCCGAAATGCACATTGCTACATTTCCTCCTGGGAATTATTCAACCCTTTATACACATCTATCTAGACAGAACTAAACCCTGTCGGTGGCATAGTCTCGCGGCTATCTTAATTGAGACAAATCCATCTCCCAAAAAATGAAATACATTTCTGCTTTTTTGTTCCATAAGCCGAAACAGTGATTAAATTTCAGCAATAAATAAGTTATATAACCATCGAATACGTTTCCTTCTACTCTTAAAAGACCTTTTACAGTTATTTAGTGTCCATACATAACATATAAACTATCACTTTCAAACAAAATGCTGGTTCTGAACAAGTACTGGATAACAACAAAATGCAAATTTTATATTTGTCTACCACAAAGTAAAATGTCTAGAAATTCACGTTAATATTCAACGTTTCCTCTGTATGACAATTATTGTAAACTATACAGAGTTATCTAAGAATTCTGTCAAATATATAACCCGTAACACGATTTCAAACTCAGTATTTTTAACACTCAGCTTGAGAATATGCTTTTCTGCAAACGTAATTTAGCTTCACTGTTTCTTGAACATACAAAGCGTGAAACAAACGGAAAACATCATAAAATTAATGTTTCGGCTGACATGAGACATATTCAACGCAGCATCCGTTAGTAGGAATTAAAAGACTTTTTCGATAAATGTAACCATAACGATTTCTGCCACTCAATATTCCCCATTTTTTCTAGTGCTGATGACAAAGGCGGGAGATGATGAGTGTATAAAATAAACAAGGAACTAAATCATACTAATGTGCCTGTTCTGCGAAAAATACATTTTCTAGCTTATGTTAATATTCTGCGATTGCGATATTTTGTAGTCTATGGTACTGGCAAGGACATAAGAACAGAAAATGGGAGTGGCTGTTCTTACGAAAAGTAAAATAAAAAAAAATACAATGTTATCAACGAAGAACATGCAATTAGAAGCTTCCGTACTTAATAACATGCCGCTCCTACTAGTGATCACTAAAGATATAATTGATGTATATCCCCAACTGGGCATTATTCGTGGCGTGGAGTTATTTTTCTCTGTCCTATTGCGTTGACCGCTATCTCCAAAAGTCCGTAAAAAAAAATCAGTCTGCAGTGTTGGGAAAAACTGTTAACCGTAGGACACAAAAAAAAGGTTAATAAAGAAGTACAGAAATTTTGCAAGTTAATTCCGAAGCATATCACCACTGATGCACAATTTCTTTAATGACATGATAATGTTATTTCCGAGATTTAAAATTCCAAGGAATAAATGGAAAATTTCAGGAACGAGGAAATATAACGCCAGGCTAGTTATGAATTGTTGCTATCTCACCATATGTCACTGGTATAACTGACGCGATGGTGCTGAAAGTGACTCAGATTTGCGGATGCTGATCCTGGAAGTTAGTGCGTTGTCTCTCGGTTTCACGGTTCAAGTCAGGCTGCGGGGAAAAGAGGTTTAATGTTTTATTTGTGTTACACCTACACACGTACAATGAAAACGTACTTACACCTAATGAGAAGTTAATATTACAGATTTCTGCCTGGATCTATTAAGTAATCCAAATCCATTTTTATTGTTATTTTGCAGTAAATACATGTATTCAGTTTTTTATTTATCAAAATTAGTGGAAAATCGCTAATAAGACTCCTTTATCAGTCTAAGAAAACAAAGGTGAGATGCCAAAGGAATGTAGAAGGAAACTGTACGACGAGGAAAGTTTGGACCGCTGTGTATCGGAAAGAGTGTTAGATGTTCCACTTGCTCCAGAATCCAGTGTTGAATAATTCCTGGGAGGGAATATAGCGATGTGCAATTCGGGTCATTCGGATACATATAAGCCTGCTAGTACCATTTGCCCTTGTTCGTTAAATTCTTGGATACGTGGCATGAGTCGGATGTCTTCTAAATGTGGGTTTGCCCTGATACATTTTATTTATCTGTTGTTTCAATTGGGTTTTCTTGAATGAAAACTATATCTGTATACTCGTCAACCCCATACGATTTTTCACGAGAGTTGAATGAATGAATGTACCAAACTGACACACATATGCAACAAAGTTACCAACTTTCATAACACAGTGTGTGGTTGTCGATGATGAAAATTTGTCATTGATTGATCGGTAAATGGTGTCTCTACTGTTTCTCGTATGTGTATCAATGATTTATGTGATCACTTGGAGGAAAAATAAAACAATTTGTCCATGATGCTATTATTTATCGCTAAATCAAAACGTCAGATGATTGCGCTTTATGAGAAGGTAATGTTGTGAAATTAATAGTCTTTTATGAATACTGGCAGTTGGAGCTAAACGCTAAAAAGAGCTAAGTCCAGCGTGTAATTTCACATATTTAAGTTTAGTTAATTTACGTTGCACTTTTTAGTTGTATTCGAAGAGTGAAGAATGCACATGAACTGATTAGTTAGAATGTCGCGGCAAGGAATTTTGACAATGGATTGAATGTTAGAAAAAGGATATGTAACATGCAAATGTCTAATGTTGGGGCACAGATCTGCCGTGCTGTCTAAAATTACAAAAGGAGTTTAAGTGAAAGATTTCTTTTACTATGGCGTTCCGGTGAACAGAGATGGCATATTGCCAGGATTGTTCAAGCCTCTTTCAAAGCTCTACTCTCATACTTCCCTGTAGATTCATCGGCAATGTTGTGGAGAGAACGTATAAGGAATATAATCCTAAAAAATGGTAGCTAAAGTGTTCCAGAAATGCATCAAATACGAGCATTCATTTGAAACCGTTCAAAGTGTCCTTGATCGATGCTACATAGAATTTCTCTTAAAACTAATGTCGAAGGCTTTCGCAAGGTGCTGTCAATTTTAGATGCCATATCATGAAGTATTCAAAATGATTCGTTTGCTCCCAGTTATCGTTTATATGCAAAACGAATAATTTTGTAACCCTCCATTTCCAGCTTGGTTGGATAGAAAAACCTAGGCTTTGCGGCTTTTGTTCGAGTTTATTCCTTGTGTGAACCTTTTTGAGTACAATGTTGTTGTTCCTGCAACCATTTTTGTAATTAGTAAACAATTTACAACCTGTTACTTGATCCATTAGATAGGCCAAAGCTTGATACAAAAAATTTTATGTTAGTAACAGTGTCTCCTGGAGTCAATAAATATTTTAAATAAAAAATCTATACATATATAAAAGAAAAACATATAATGATTTCTTACCAGTTAGTGTGGTTTAGGTACATTCAGTAACAAATTTGGTTTACTGCTCAAAATGCTTGAAAAATTGTATTTAATTTCCGTGAGAAGAATCAAGAAAAATCAGTAACACACCTGTAGTTCAGTTTTAGATGGAGTCTAACACTGACAACATGGTAAAATATATTTTAAGACTAAAAATTAAATTCTAGCAGTCAATGGCAGACAATTTTTTATTGATAAAAGACTCATATTCTTCTGTGTTAAAGTTATTGTGGTTTCCAGCCCTCATAGTATTATATTAATCGAGCATTTTTTCACTGTTTCGCCCGCGGATACCAGTTGTGTATTGTGTTCACCGCATTTTTTCGAAGTAGCTGTTATCCTGGAACATAAAAAAGCCTCAATGTCACGTAAGAATATTGATTTCCTTTGGCTACAATCCTGTTTCCGATATTCCTCCAGCTATCAAAAAATTCTAATTTATGTTTCTGAATATTTTGACTTAATGTATTTTTTTAATGTAATAATATTAAAATGTTCATAAAGCTATTTTAATACGAAGATGTAACATCCCACATAAATATTATCCTAACCCACAATTAAAGTAATATAATATATAAAATTCAAGATATTATTAATCAGATGTTTATAAAGCCAAGTGAAAATTAGACCTAGTACGAGCATCAAATAATCTAAATAAATGGAACTAAGTTTTAGTATTGATACAAGTGTTAATCATAATAAACGTAAGTTTTTTTTAGAAATGCGAGGGAGAAGCCAATATTAAAACTTAAGAAGCTGAATATGAAACTGAATTTACGTCTACCATTTGGAAAATTATATTAATAGGTGCCAGTACCGATTTAATATGTTAGTTAATGTTTGAATGTTTGATAATATGATTTTGAGTCACAAAGGAATGTTTGTTTGATGTTTTATTCACATCTCTGGAATAATTCAGTGCCAACCTTCAACAACTCTCTTCAAGGCAGGTACGTACCAAAGTTGAAACCCCAACATTCCGAAAAACCTGCAATAACTGTAAAAATATTTTACAATATGTTGCAGTATCACAGTATTGTAATTTATACTGATTTATGCAAAACACTCTGCACAATAATACACCTGAAAAATGTTTTCAATAGTCTAAGAATTTATTTGTCGGTACTAATCAAATTTGTACGTTTTTACTATCTATGACCCAATTCATTGGAGGAGTCAACGCTAAAAAGCATAAGGGTGGCTTATAATCAACTAAATATCTCCCCGTTATTCCATTTTTAGTGTATAAAAGTTGTTAATTGTATTGGTACAGCTTGTAAGGAAACGTATCGGAATGTTATACACCCTACACGATTACTGTGAACAGTACAAAAATTTGTTCCTTAAAAAAGAATTTTCAACAGAAAGCAGATTTTCTTTTCTGTGCAGGATCTGAAGAGAACAAATCGATAAAACATGAATTTATTATTGGGGGGATGTCATAGATTATGGGTGACGATAATGCGTTCCGTCATGTAACATTTATAAATACGCCAATAGCGTCTTGGGACAAACAAACCATTGGCTGTAGATGGTGAACTACACAAAAGTTCTCAGTAGGTAGACAACAATCATTTCTTGATACTCTGACCTTCAACATGGTTATTTTTGTTTTCAAGTTGTATGTGAGCTAGCAAGTGAACGGACATGGTCGATAATGGCTATTTCACTGTTGGATTCTTTGCTCATATAGCTACAGTAACTAATAAAATCCAAGATCTAACAATAAATTTATTCATTAGCTCTTCACTTCCAGTATTTATAACAGAGGAAACAAACGAAGTGGACAGTTACCAAAATTTTGTGTTTGGAAGTCCTTTTTTGTGAATTTTAAATCACTGACGATTTTAAAGTAATTCTCTCTTGCAATATTTATTATTTCTATGCTTTGTCCACACATGCTACCTTTACACACAGTAGATACCTCAAGTAGGAATAAAATCTTGGCCTTGGATAGTAAATAGGTCAAACTACTATTTTAAAAGAATGATGATTTCTACTTAAAACCTTTTCGGACTCTAAAAATTCTTGTTGTCATAACTCTGATCTCCCTCCATTCTACCTATGTCGATTGATATACGAGTATCTTTCCTGTTAACGTCGACGTTGCTAGAATTCAATGTAATAAAATTATTTACTTAAAAAGAGAAACTATTTGGCATCAGAGAGGTCTGAAAAAAAGCTCGACCATTTGAAAATGCTCTCAATTCGCCAGATTGATGCATATTACGAAGAAAATAAGAACAACAATTGAAATTGGAAA
This sequence comes from Vandiemenella viatica, assembly GCA_031002005.1. Taxonomy (NCBI): domain Eukaryota; kingdom Metazoa; phylum Arthropoda; class Insecta; order Orthoptera; family Morabidae; genus Vandiemenella; species Vandiemenella viatica. The sequence continues at coordinate 303,687,141 of JARYHS010008074.1, forward strand.
AAAATAATAAACTGCTAGGCAGGGAATGAAGCTTCGAATGAAAATTAAAATTTCTTTTACAAATTACAGCGTCGTCGTGCGTTCTTAATAAAGTCTTGTAATTTAAGTGTATTAAATACGATTGCAACTAGACAAATAGACATAAAAAATAAAATTATGTAACTTATGAATTCACTAATCATAGAATGAGGTCGTATAATAATTTTCTTTGCTAAGTATAAGCATATTGTAGATGTGCTTATGAGAAAAATAAAACATTTCAATAAAAGATAGTAACATCTTTTTATGTACTGTACATGTTTAATTGTATGTGTGTAATGTTGTCAGGAGAAAATTATTTTACCTTAGGTTTGCTCGTTGTGCAGTGACTATCAGAGCAGATTCTAACGAGCCATCATCTGTCGAAAGCGCCGCCCTGGAAATACTGATTTGCCCGCCTCATTTGAGCGACACAATACTCCATCAGACGGAACTATGACCCCTGCTTTGTGCTCGGATCCTTTCTTTGTCAGAGCGGCTGATCCTCTTTGCAGAACGCCAACAAATTTCGATCCTGCAGATGGATCGACTGCGCATTGAATCGTAAGCTGTACAATCGGCTTACCTTCGGGCAATCACCTGGATTTGCTTTTAAAACTTGTGAATATTCTGTTTACAGTAAGTAGTCTAATTTGTATGGTAACCGTTGCGAGAATAAGGCCCTTTGGTAAGGACGAACAGTAATTACGCAGCTAAGTAGTAGAACGTTAAAGGGACTAAGTAATCAGCCACTAGTTCATATTTATCCAAAATATTATCGTAAAAACGAAAATATAGACAAAATCATTAATCCATCCTAAAAGTGGATAATATCTTAAGTGAATTTTTAATTCAGATTATTTGAAATGCACTAATCTTGAATATAGAGTACAATATTTCGGTTATGCGTTAAAATTGATGGCTCCGTAAAACCATTTGAACATTTCCAAGATGATGTATGGGGATATATGTCACAAGTTTCTTGAAGTTTAATTTACAGTTCGTAGAATTACAATTTTCTTTATTTTTTACGCTGTAATGTGATTACTGTACTTTAATACATCTTATTTATGTCTTTTGTCTACGTAACGACAATATTATACATCAAGTAGCTATTATGAAACGCACAAGGCCAAACAGTAGGTAAACTGTGTTTGTTAGCTACTTGTTCACTGCAAATGAAGTACCTCAAACTATAATAAATCTCTGATTTTGACGAAATTTCATTTTTATAGTTTTTCTAGATAACTGCGATGTTAAAGTTTTTCATTTCGGATACTTGTATTTAGTCAGATTCAATTCATATAAAAAGTGCATATTTAATCAATATATTTTTAACCTAAAAAAAGTTTATTGTAAAAATAATAAATTTGTACTATGTGTAAAATTACGTATATTTCCTATATTTCAAAAGTTTGTAACTGATTACTTTAATTACACGCTTATTAGGTAAAAAACGTAACTATACATCCTTATGCCCTAAAATTGTATATTGGGATCTGAGAATGAAAATTATCTGTATTTCATCTAAATATGACAAAAAATATTAAGATAATTACCAACGAAAATTAACTTCGGAAGAACCTACTGGTTAAAGATGTTAAACTTAAAGTTTTCGGCTTAGATTTAAGAACGTTGTGTTATAAAATTAATAGAACAATCGGAACATGGTAATGAGTATTATATAATACTAGCTGATACCCGCGACTTCGTACGCGTGCATAACACGGAGTGACCATACCTCCCATGGACTCCACCTGAGTGTTCGGGGCAAGCAGAAGCTAACGCAACTGGTTGCCAGTAGCATCAGGAGAGGCAGGTTGGAAGTGAACCCCATTCCAATCGTAATTGGTGGTAGGACTCAGTCTTTTTTAGGCCAAATGTCAAGAGTAGGAAGAGTTATTTAAGAAATGTACATAATGATATTACAGTCAAAAATAAAGAATGTCAGTCTAAAATAGCTTTGTTCCATGAGAACATTAGGGGTATCTCAAGCAAACTTGATGAATCGATAATATCTATAGAAGAAACCCAAAAATCATTGAATCTTAACATAAATATCGTATGTCTGACAGAACATCATCTGAAGAATTCTGAAATATGTCTCCACCCTTTTATTGGATATAGATTAGCTTCATGTTATTGCAGGTCAGAGATGAGAATGGGTGGTTCAGCAATATATGTAAGAGAAAATACTGAGACAAAATCGTTAGATGTAATTAAAAACTCTATAGAACAAGATTTTAAATGTTGTGCAATACAGTTAGAATTAGAAAATAAATATCTTATAGTGCTGACAGTTTATAGAGCTCCAACAGGTGACTTCAGTAAATTTTGTAATAAACTTGAAGCGGTTCTAATAAATTTATCACGAATAAAAGGGAAATTATTC